>JAZKJV010010605.1:0-485036 GCA_037367405.1 Ottelia alismoides | reverse complement strand
TGTACAGATGCACTTGAAAAAAAAAAGAAGCAAAAAGCAAAAAGAACTCCAAAAAAGTGGTGGGTCTGATAGAAAATGATAATCCCACCGGAGTATGTATATAGTGCAAATAAGCAAAAGCTTAAAGACTCATGGATTCCATCTCATGAAGCTTGCAGCGGGAGACTTAGCTACACTGGTTGAGCTCCCAAAATTCTATACCTCTTATTCCCCCTCTTCCTGAGCCGGTTGCACTTGAACTTAGAAGGGAATACCCCGCTTCTCGAGGAAAGAGTTGCTAGACCGGGGGATTAGAGTTACCTTGTTGAGAGAGGCTGTTTCTTTGTTACTTCTGAGATGAGGAGCTATATTCACTTACACCGTACAAGTAAGAATTCATAGTCATAAGAATTTGTGTATGTAGACTTGTTCTGATCTGATTGTTGAGGCGACCTGAATAGGAGTCTTGTGGAACTTAGAGTCTGTTAGGTTTTAAATCCATATCCCATTAAGGTTCCGACACACTAATAATCCAAAGGTCCGACAGAGCTCCAGACTACATTTTTATGAAGATAAGCTTAAAAGTCAACATTATTCTAACTTCTTTCCTTTTTCTTTTCTTTATTTTTGTTTTCACTTATTTTTCAAATAAGTGTTTGCTAAGGGACTAGCAAAGGTAAAGTATAGGGGAATGATGAATCCACGATTCATCGCCTTTATTCTTTTATTTTAGCTTCATTTTCTTAGTCAAACACATGTAAATACCCATTAATTTCATAATTTTACCATTTTGCATGCATTTGTTAAAATTGCATTTTTAACACTTTTTGTACATAAATAAAAGAATAAAGAAGAAAAGAAAAAAGAAAAGAAAAGTAAAGGATGTAGTTATCTAATAAATACAGACTGACCCAAACCCCGAGAGAAGGTCAAGACTTGACCTGATCGACCAGGAATAAAGTAGGGGGAGATAGGGTCGTTTGTCAGAAAAATCAAAAATATCTTGTAAATATTTTTCATGTATATTTGTACAAAACTTACATTATTTTATATGTACATAATGTGACCTCAAACTAATTATTTTCGTAAATAAAAGTTGTAAATAAAATTGTGTTGTAAATAATAAAAATATTTGTAAAATAAAATATTATATATATTGCAAATAATTACACCCAGAAAAAGCCACAAAGTGATAATTGAAACATCAATTCCGGCTCCACACAAGCTCAAATTGAACCAAACTCATTTCCATCGTACTATAAATTAAATTATCTTTCAAATGGCTGTGGTTTCATTATTTTTGGAGTTATGGTTAAAAAGTCGGTTTTCTGGGGTGTTTTGTGCACTTTTCCTATATATTTGATGAACATATTTATTTATATTTATTTTTATACATAATGTATATTGTAAATATTGTTTTAATTAAAAACAAAATTTAAAAAAATAAAAAAAATCTTTTAAAAAAATTATTTCCTTATTTGCACCTATGTACATTATATTATATGTATATAATATATGTATACAACTAACTTCCTTAAAAAAAGGCACCAAAAAAATAAAATATCTAACTGTAATTAATTAATTTAATTTAATTACGAATTTTGTATTTATATTTAATTATTTAATTCTTTATTTGATTTGATAACTTATCTTTTATGTAAAGATTTGATTTTGTGCCTTAAATAGCCACCATTAAGGTGGCTAATTGATTTTTGGGAATTATTTAATTTATTTATTTTAATTAATTACGAAATTCGTTTTTAATTAATTATTTATTTTATTTATTCAATTATTTTATTTAATTAACCAATAAACACTTTCCTCATTTGTGAATATCTTCCATTTTTGATTTTCTTCTCTTTTTAATGGGCTCCTCCTCCCTCATTCACACTGGATCAATCTTTAGAGAGAGGAGCCCGATCTCCGAGAAGCTACTCGTCGAAGAAGGGTGCTTAGCCTCTGAGCCGTCTGGTGACAGCGTATTGGTTCTTGTCGAGGCCACAATAGCATTTCCGACCCCAAGGTGAGATCCCAAATTTTCTTCACGTCATCATTCGTAGGTAAATCGTAGGTGTAATTTTTGGTATCCACTTGGTTAGTTTTTAGGATTTTAAAGATCAACAAAAATTTCCATAAAATATTTTCCGCCCAACACCGATCTCTCATCTCACGTCTCGATCCCTCCATCATCACGTTCTATCTCGCACAATCTCTCACCTCCGATCACGCACGGTGGTCGGAGTTTTGGATCTCTCTTTCGCATCGCCAAGATCCATCCCCATCCACACCTCCGATTTTGTGTATAAATAAATAATAATAATAAATTTTGTTTGTCTCTAACCTTTGTTATTGCAGGATCATATAAAAAAACAAACTAACAAATTCTCTTTCTTTCTATTTCTCTTTACATCTCCTGCGTATAAAAAAACCACAATAAAAAATATTAGTTCTGTTTACATCTGCTGTTATAAAAAAATAAAAAAAATATTTTTTTTGTACTAATATTTTCTGTAGGATTTATATAAACAGAAAATATAAAAAAAATAAAAAAAACACAGCAGCAGGGGGCTGCGGCCTGCATCACCCCCGCTTCCCCATCGCCGAAGCCGCACCACCCACGGGTGGCGTCTCAGCCGCCAGCGGCCCCTGCCGCCTCCTCCGGACCCACGCGCGCCTGAGCGCCCTCCGCACAGGCGCCGCCACTCTACCTCCGCTCCAGCGGCGGCGGTTCCGCCCGCGAAGCGGCGCCGCAGCGCCTCCAGAGCTCCGTCTCCACGGTCTCCTCCACTGCCCCTCTCCAGATCTGCTCGACAGCCGCAGCCCACATCTCCACCGCCGTAGCGCGGGCGGCGCGCGCCTGCGGGTCCTCCAGGTGCAACCCCGCCGGGCGCGCCACCTCCCGACCTCGCCCCTGCCTCTCCCGTGCGTGGGCTGCCCCTCCGCGCTACCGCACCTCTGCCCAGGCCCAGCGGCGGAGGTCTGCCACCTGCGCACCTCCTTCCTCCAGCTCCAGCCGCGTCTTCCCCCGCGCTCCTCGCGCGCGCGTGGCGGCGCAGCCCAGGCCTGTGCCCCGGCGACTCCCGCGTGCGCGCGCCTCCCTCCAGGCGCCACCTCCCCTCCCGCGCAAGGCGGCGGCGCCGCCCTCCAAGACCCGCGGCTCCTCCGCGCCGCCCGAGCCACCGAGTGTCGTTCCTCCTGCTCTGCGTGGGCGGCGGTGGCTTGCTCCTCTTTTCCCCCTTAACATTGGAAACGAAGGAACCCTATCTTTGGGGAATAAAATATCTCTATTGGTCAAATTACGATAAACCCCTGCAAGTTCTTGATTTCACAATAAAGCCTCTGAAGATCAGAAGAGTACATGCTGGACATCATTCTTACTGGGTAAATTGTGCTTTTTCTCCCGCAAGTTAGTTCTGTTATATTTCAGTGCATAAATTTTGAATAACTGCAAGTCAACCCCTGTGCTTCAGACTCTTTACTGCTTGACCTTTTTATCAGAATAAATATATTTGCATGGTCAATAAAATCTGAGAAAATTTGTTTATGCTTTTGACATGCGTGTGGATATTGTCTAAATTTTTCATAGCATTCTAGTGTCATTTAATATATTTAAAAAAATCAAAAAAATAGTGGGTTTGTGTCTTTTTCTCTGCCTACTTTTTAAAAATTCATAAAAATTAGAAAAGTTGCATAAAAATTCTAAAAAATTTCTGTAGCTATGTTTTGATCTCTTTTATTTTCTGACCAATTTTTGTGCATTTTCTTTTTATAAAATTCCAAAAAAATTGCAAAAATACGGAAAATCTTATAAAAATTGTAGAAAATTATAGAAAAATCCAAAAATTGTGATTTCAGTTTCTAATTGTAGATATCGCTTCCTAGTTTGATTTAAAAATAATTTCCTGGAGTTCTGAACTTTTAAAGAATTTTTAAATTGAAAAATACTCCTGACAGTGTACATTTTATTTATTTTTCCACTGTTTTATTTTTATAAAATTCCAAAAACATCAGAAAAGCCGAAGAAATTATCAAAAATATTTTAGTATCTATAAAACACAAAAAGATTTTCTTTGCAATTTTCAGTGCATTTTTGACCATTTGGAAAAATATAAAAAGAGTGTGTGCTTGTGTGTTTTATCACTTTTCTTTATTTGTGCTTGTTTTAAAAATAAAAAAAATTCAAAAATTCAAAAACCACTAAAAATTTAACTTTCGAAATTTGACTATAGAGTTTTTCAATCGTGCTCCTTTTGTTCGACCCTGGTCGCTATACCAGGTAAAAAGAATAGCGAAAGCTGCTTACATTTCTTGCTTTGATTTATCTCTTTTCTTAAGTGGTTTACAAAATTTTTTCTCGTTGACCGAATCCCGCGGTTGAGAACAACGACTAAATTGTGCTTTATTATTTATCCATCTCGATCGCGTCGGATTTCGTGTCATCAGAATGGCACCGTTGCCGGGTTGTGTAACTGCCTCATCGGTCGTGGCTGCCTAGCTTGCTCCGGCTGGTCCTCCGGGTTTCCGTCTGATCCTCCTCCAAGCTCTGGAATTTCTCTACCACCTCCTCGGTTATTCTCTCCTCTGTCAGCTCGCATCTGTGCTAATTCCTGACGAACCTCTGCCATGAATGCTCCTTGATCTCGAATCTGTCGCTGCATCGTCTCTAAGGAGGCTAACAAGGTGTTGTTGATGGCCCCTGATCTAGAACATAAGTGGTACTCTGGGGCTGTCCATCGATTCGTCCATCACTGCTGGCCATGTTGTGGGTCTCTGCAAAGGCAAAAGACCCAGGCTTAGGTGCCGTCAAGTTAACAAATAACTGTGTCGTTCTCTGCACAGGTATCTCAGGACTGGTGGAAGAAGGGTGGTCGAGGGGGGACAGGGTGGTAGTGAACTCAGGTTCGAAGAGCGGGTCTTGGCTCTCCGAAACCGCCCTAGATGAATGTGGAGGAGTGCTTGATAGCGGTGCTGCCAGAGGCAACCTAAGGGATCTCCTTCCCATCATCGTGATGTGGGGATGATTGTGGATGAGATCTGGTAAAACTATGATCGAAAGCAAACCCCCAGTTCACCAACGCAACGCGAGCAGAAGACCGTAAAGGCTCGGTCAAATTATCTTGTCAATTTTTATTTTTGGTGAACAATCAAAATATCAGAGCGATTACGTGACCTGCTGGGATACCCGATACTCTCTCAACCGACTGTCCCGCACAGAAGAGTCGGTAATCAGTCGAGATGAGCACCGGAGGGCTTTACCTAGTATTCGGGTCACTCTCTCGCACAATCAAACCAAACAATGAGGGGGTTGCTCTCCCCAAGACAATTTTTTTAGGTGAAGTGTCTTTTAGGGTCAATAGTTTTAGCAGTCCCAATTTTATGGTTTTTCTCTTTTTTTAGATTTTTTTTAATACAAACAAAGCCTACCGAGCTTTTTGATTTCCTCTTTGATTGATTTGAGTCCAAAAACAGGGGGAGGAAGTCGAAAAAGCCAACGCACGGTCAAACACAATGATGCATGCAGAGATAGAAAATACGTACCTTACTCCAACACTCTACATGCAATATGATCCGCGCATAAAATTAAAGACAGAATATAAACTAACTACATGATGCACGAAGAAATCAGCATTAGACAAGCAACTTCTATTGATCGTGAAGAATAATAGTTAGCTAACCGAATTGAGTCCGGAGTCCGATCTTGAGAGTCACTCGGTGCCCGCCACAACGGGTCCTGCCAGCGCTGTATGTGACTCCTCACGGCACGTGGTCTCAAATCCAATTAAACTAACTTTTTCAATTTAATTTTTATCCAAGGTCCAATTACGTTCTATAGGAACAGATATTCTATTAGGTGTTGGGCCTTAGAAATTTACGTCACAATCAACAAAAATCCTACGTCTGGGGGCCAAAATCACGAGAATCAAATAGTAAGTTCTAGCGGTGAAATCAAAAACACGAGAAAACAGCAATGAGGTCCCCCAAGTGCACCGGCACTTGGCGAAACAGACCTCGAAGAATGTCCAAGTGTCCACAGTTCAAAAGTCCTAAATTATTACAAAATTGATTGTTCTCTCTCAAAAAAAATCTTCTTCAATTCCCTACTCTTCCTCCTGTGCAGATCCTCCAAAAAGTAACTCCAAGTTGTACAAGCAGTACCTCGCACAAAAATCCAAGAGAGAATGTCAGAAATCAATTATAATATAGAGAGACAAAATCGAAAAATGACTACAAAGTCGTGCTCCCCGGCAACGGCGCCATTCTGATGACACAAAATCCGAGGCGATCGAGATGGATAAATAATAAAGCACAATTTAGTCGTTGTTCTCAACCGCGGGATTCGGTCAACGAGAAAAAATTTTGTAAACCACTTAAGAAAAGAGATAAATCAAAGCAAGAAATGTAAGCAGCTTTCGCTATTCTTTTTACCTGGTATAGCGACCAGGGTCGAACACAAGGAGCACGATTGAAAAACTCTATAGTCAAATTTCGAAAGTTAAATTTTTAGCGGTTTTTGAATTTTTTAATTTTTTTTATTTTAAAACAAGCACAAATAAAGAAAAGTGATAAAACACACAAGCACACACTCTTTTTATATTTTTCTAAATGGTCAAAAATGCACAGAAAATTGCAAAGAAAATATTTTTGTGTTTTATAGATACTAAAATATTTTTGATAATTTCTTCGGCTTTTTCTGATGTTTTTTGGAATTTTATAAAAATAAAACAGTGGAAAATAAATAAAATGTACACTGTCAGGAGTATTTTTCAATTTAAAAATTCTTTAAAAGTTCAGAACTCCAGGAAATTATTTTTAAATCAAACTAGGAAGCGATATCTACAATTAGAAACTGAAATCACAATTTTTGGATTTTTCTATAATTTTCTACAATTTTTATAAGATTTTCTGTATTTTTGCAATTTTTTTGGAATTTTATAAAAAGAAAATGCACAAAAATTGGTCAGAAAATAAAAGAGATCAAAACACAGCTACAGAAATTTTTTAGAATTTTTATGCAACTTTTCTAATTTTTATGAATTTTTAAAAAGTAGGTAGAGAAAAAGACACAAACCCACTATTTTTTTGATTTTTTTAAATATATTAAACGACACTAGAATGCTATGAAAAATTTAGACAATATCCACATGCATGTCAAAAGCATAAACAAATTTTTTCAGATTGTATTGACCATGCAAATATATTTATTCTGATAAAACGGTCAAGCAGTAAAGAGTCTGAAGCACAGGGGTTGACTTGCAGTTATTCAAAATTTATGCACTGAAATATAACAGAACTAACTTGCGGGAGAAAAAGCACATTTTACCCAGTAAGAATGATGTCCAGCATGTACTCTTCTGATCTTCAGAGGCTTTATTGTGAAATCAAGAACTTGCAGGGGTTTATCGTAATTTGACCAATAGAGATATTTTATTCCCCAAAGATAGGGTTCCTCCGTTTCCAATGTTAAGGAGGAAAAGAGGAGCAAGCCGACGCCGCCCACGCAGAGCAGGAGGAACGGCGCTCGGTGGCTCGGGCGGCGCGGAGGAGCCGCGGGTCTTGGAGGGCGGCGCCGCCGCCTTGCGCGGGAGGGGAGGTGGCGCCTGGAGGGAGGCGCGGGCACGTGGTAGTCGCCGGGGCACAGGCCTGGGCTGCGCCGCCACACGCGCGCGAGGAGCGCGGGGGAAGACGCGGTTGGAGCCGGAGGAAGGAGGTGCGCAGGTGATAGACCTCCGCCGCTGGGCCTGGGCAGAGGTGCGGTAGCGCGGAGGGGCGGCCCACGCACGGGAGTGGCAGGGGCGAGGTCGGGAGGTGGCGCGCCCGGCGGGGTTGCACCTGGAGGACCCGCAGGCTGATGAATCCACATTTCATCATCTTTATTCTATCATTTTCGCACCAAAAACCTTAGCAAATACCTGTAAATAGCCTTTATTCCATCATATTATCATTCATGCATATGCATCTATTTAGTGTATAAAACATTGTAATTAAGGCCAAAATTATAGAATAAATAAAGAAAAGAAAAAGAATAAAATATTGTAAATATTTTATGACCCAAAACCTCGAGACCTAGGCATCTTGATGAATAGGTCGACAAGGAATAAAGTAGGGGGAGATAAGGTCAGAAATACAGATAATATACCCATACATTCTATTCATTATTTATTCATTTTGGGACCCATTTTTGGTTCCACTTTTTATACATCAAATAAAGAAACTTTGTACATGAAAGTTGTAGATAATTTAATAAAGAAAAATACAAAATTGACTTCACAGAAAAATAATGTATAGATAAAAAGTTATGGTCTGAATAAAAATCCAGAATGCCAACTTCCCAGACCCGTATCTCATAAATGAAGACTCCAAATGCAGCATACTCACCTTTAATTGTATATAGAAGAAAATAAGCTATTTAATGGCGGTGGTTTCGCATTTGGAGGAGCTACGGTTTGAAAGTTGAGTTTTGGACCCACATTGTACATTATACCGATTAAAATATTCAATTTATTATTTATTTATTATTTTTACAATTTCATATTTTTATAATGTTGTAAATATTACTTATAATAATAATGTGTATTAAAATCAGAATAAAAATGCAAAGAAAAATAAAAATAAAAATGAACATACATAGAATACATAGGTACACTACCTATATACATATACCTATACAAAACACCTTTATATTTTATTTAATATACAAAACTTTTCATAAAAATAAAATAAAAATATATTTGTGTAGATAAAAGTATTTTATAATTTTATAAAACCATAAATAAAAATAATAATATTAAAAATACCTAAATAAAAATAGAATACTTAAATATATAGATATATATACTATAAAGGGCATAAATGCAAACTTGTAAAAATACGTCTCATAAAAATAAATAAAAATCACCATAAATTACTTCATAAAATAATAAACATTTTTCATTTTATAATTTAAAACCAATAAAATCGTTATCTATTTTAAAATGATTTTAGAAATCTTTTTCTCCAGGTTTTTCCTGGTTGGTCCACGTGGACCAACCAGGGGGCTAGGAGAGTTGACCTCGGTCAACTCTCTGCCCAACACCTGGGTTGTGTCAGAACATGATTTTTCTTGGATTCGCGGATTTTTGGGGGCCGATTCTTTCACCTTTTGAGGTCGGTTTCTTCAAGAGATTGGTAGCCATACCAATGGTCTTACACGCCTATATCTTTTCTTGGACATTGGACCATCATGCAGCCCGTTTTTCCTCGTTGAAGGAGCCACGACCACCAGGTTCAAAACCGAATCCCATTCCTTTCCTTCTTCCCTTGAACCGGTTTTGGAGAGCTGATACCCTCCGAGTGCGGCAAGGTGGACACCCCTGTGACAGAGGAGGACCCCAGTACCCTCGTCGAGGTGCGGCGAGGCTCGCCGGCCGCGTTCCAACCCCATCTCCGGCCAACGGCCGTGAGGTTCTTCCTCTTGGTTACCCAACCAATCGAGGTGGTTTTTGCTTGTTTTTCTTTGTTTTTTTTTTATGCTGTAGGTTAGATCTGGTGTTTGGATTAATTCCGTCTCCTTATTCTTCTGTTTCGTGGTTCATCCGCCGCCATATACCCCCTCGCCGGAGCTTGCTCCGGCGAGTGCCATTCTCGCCATACACCGCCATCCACCATCCCGCGTTGCGCTGGGGCTTGCACTTCTTTTTCTGCTGCGTTTTTTTTGCCGATTGCAGGTCCCAGGAGAGGCAAGCGCGCCTCATTTTTGCTCAAGAACAGTCCCCCCAGGTCGCCGGAGCTTCATTGTGTGTCGCCGGTCCTTCATCGGCCCGCGGCCTTATCCCCGCCACCTGGAAGCTTTGCCGTAGCTGCTGGAGCATAACGAAGGCCTTGGGACAGATCCAGGTGCACGGGAGCTCGACCCCCGACGAATCCGAACTCGCCCAGGTCGAGTTCCTCGTGTGTTCTTCCAGAATTATCCTACGCCGTCGGATCTGCTCTCTATCGCCAGGCAGAGCAGCCACCGTCGATCTTCATCTGCATCAGCCGTCGGATCCTCCGTGAAGATCTAATCTACACCGTCAAGATGAAGGGGTATCGCCTACCAGGATAGCGCCACGTGTCTTAAGTGACGCGCGCACAGCCGTTCGATCAGCCCCTTAAGTTGGGTATTTTGCATACAACGCCCAGCTTATTTTGTTATTTACGTCTGGTATTCAGAGCTTTCGTCTGTAGTCAATTAGTTTTGCAACATTTACAAATCGGCCCCCGCACTTTTGAGAATTGCGTAGACACCCTTCCCAGGTCCACGTGCCCTACGCGCGTGACCTTGGGGTTTTTGCTAAGTAACCCTTGCGGGTTTTTGTATTCAGATTGAGTCCAAAAGTTTATTACTCCAGTTATAAGTTTGTGTAAAAATTGCACTTTGCCCCTGGATGTTTTAGAAATTGCATATATACCCCTACCGGGCTTGTTTAAAATTTGGATGCTTGCTCTAATTATTTAAATCATCATTTTAAGTCCAAAAATTCCACAAAAATAGACTTAAGCTCCTGGACACTTGCACTTGCACGCCATAATTCCACATTGCATTTTTATTGCAATATCACATTTATTAAAAACCAAAAACATGCATTTATTTCACTGTCTGCATTAGAAAACCCATAAAAATTATAAAAACGTTTCGAAAAATTCCAAAAAAATTACCTAGTGTCTATTTTAACCTATTTTAGTGTCAGTCCAAAAATCACTAAAAATCTCAAAAGAAAAACCTAAAAAATTCGAAAAGACTCAAAAACCTCAAAAAAATATAAAAATTCAAAGAAAACCCTAAAAATTACAAACTTTGTTCCTGTGTGTTCTTTATTATATTATCTTTATTCAAAAATTAATTTGGGAAAATTTTGACTAATTTGCTATTTTTCTTTCCCATTTTAACTTCGGCCAGCAACTTTTGTTCACTGTTTTCTCTATTTAGCTCTTTAAAAATACCAAAAACATTTTAGAAATTGCCCAAAAATCACAAAAATAGTAGAGAACCACAAAAATACCAAAAAGATTTTATTTCTGAATTTTTGAATATTTTTGCACTTCTCTATAAATATTTTATCTTGTCTTGTATTATATTGTTTGTAAATTCCATTATTGAAAAAGAAAAAAAGAAAAATATAAAATATAAAATATAAAAATCAGAAAATTAAAAATCAGAATACAAAATTAAAAATTAAAATAAAAAAAATATAAAAAAGTAAAACCCACAAAAATTCATTTGCTTGTTTGCTTAGTGTAGACATATCACATACACATTCACTTGTGCACATTTGTTTGAACTGCCCTGTTTGCTCCCTGTGTTCGAACTCTCTACATATTTGTCACTATACACCATCTGTGCAGAGTTAAAAATAAATTTTAACTCCACATTATTTCTAATTCATTGATCTTTAGTGCGGGTTAATTGTTGATTAAATTCAGGTTTCATTTGAGAGTCGCCACAGCGACGGTTGTCTCCGCCTTGTGTGAGACACCATTTAGGCTCTCTTGAAATCCGGGTTTATCAAATGGCGTCGTTGCCGGGGAACAACAGCGCGTAGTTCTCGTTTTTGCTTTGTGTTGTGACTATTTGTCTACCTTTGCGGCTTTTATTTCTGCTTGTTCTATTTTCCTTATTTTTGATATATCTTTTGAATTGTCTAACCACTCTCCTTGTTTGGATTCCGTGCGAGGTACGCGGATCGAGGGAGGAGCCCCTCTTGGAGCACCTTGGCACCCACGTGAAGCGGCTTTAGCTTAGCACGAAGAAGGACTTGGAGGATTTTGCAAGACAACTTCTTAGCATTTATCTTCTTGCATTGTAATTAGTTTGTATTTCTGTGAGAGAGTGACTTTTATAATTTGTAATAATACAGGTACTTGGACTCTTGGACACTTCGGGCCTAATTTCCAAGTGTTTGTTCACTTGGGGGCTCACCGCAGTTTTGTCGGCTTTTCATCGTATTTTTTTACTTTGTTTTCCGGTTTTGTTTTCTTCACTTTGTGTGATTGAGCCCTTAGATTTAGGATTGCTTGCGATAGATTAAGGCCAAACACCTAATATATCTTGCATGTACCTATAGCCGCGTTTGGACTTAGTCAAAGTTTAAACAGTCTGTTCATTTATCTCTTAACCCGTGTGCCGTGAGCGAGCCCCATCAAGCGCTACTCCTGAACTCGAGTGTGTCGAGAAGAGGAGGGGTAAGCCAAGACCGGACTCTTTGGTTAAAGATAAGTGGCCGACTTGTGGTTCTTCACGATAATAGCAATTTCTGAAACTTAGGGCGATTTCATCGGCTTGCATTTGCATATAGATAGGTTTCAATTCTGCTGAGCATCCTTGCATGTAGAGTGCTGGAGGCAAGGTGAGCATTTACGCTTTAGCATTCATCATTGTTTGCCGCTTGCATTGCTTTTCCGACTCTCCCTCTGATTTTGCCAACCTAGGAGCTTAAAGGAATTGAATCTCCGTTAGGATCGTGCATTTTTATTAAAAATCCAAAAAAAAGTGATAATCAATAAAATTGGGACTGCTAATTTTACTTGACCCTAAAACTGACCAAAAGAAAAAAATCTTGTATTGGGGCGAGTAATCCCCTCATTGTCTTCGTTTTACATTGCTCGCGCATACACTAAGGATAGAGCCCAAAATCCTATTTTCAAGCCCCCTAAGTGTTTGTGCAACTTCTTGACTTTTTCACCTAAACTCTAAAACAGACAAGATAAAAAGACCGCATTTGTGGTCTTCACCGAGTTGAGTAGGTGAATTGAGGGTTTGGTTGTTTCATTTTTGCTTGTGATTGTTTTGTGTGCATTCTAGATCAGCCTCTGCGCATTTGCGCCTTTTTCTTCACTCTCTTGATTTGACCACCGTGCTCCCCCGAATCACTTCCTTTTGTTTCAAGATGGACCCCTGGAGTGCATTTTATCCGGATTTTGCGGATTCCTCGTACCCTCCAGCCGGTCCACCTCCCTTTTGTCAGGAGGATCCTCCTCCTAGTTTTTCTGATTTTTGTACATATCCGCCTCAGCCACAGTATCACGACTCGGACTTCTACCCACCTCCATCCCCACATGTATATTATCCGCCTCCACCTTCACATCCACCCGAGTCTGACCTGTTGGAGTCACCTCCCACGACCTCCATGAGTGTTGTCATGAACCTAATGCTAGAGCACATCAATTTGATGAAGGAAAATCTTGACACTTTGAGAGAATATCGGACTAGTGCTCTTTTCATCGAGGATACGGCTTCGCTTGTGAAGAATCATGGGAGCTTGCAATCGCCAAAAATACAAAAAAATGAGAAAAATTTAAAAATCCAAAAAGATTTTGGGAGACACTTGGTTGATCAAGATTTTGAGGAGAGAGTCCACTTGCCAGAACCCTTGACCACACACCCATTCACATCCAGTCCCACCTTTTACCCCGAGGATGCCGCTGTACAGACTGCTCTTGGCATGCCTCATGTATATGTTGATTCTGACTTCCTCCCTTGTATGGAGGAGGTCCAAAAATTCAAAAAAATGTTGACTGAACCCGAAGTGGTGGCTACTATTCATGAGATTATCCGTGCCCCACTTCAACAGGCCATGACTGATTCATCTGCTCCTCTTCCCAAGAAGAGAAAGCGGAGGAGCAGATCTGAGCGTCACATTCTGACCATGGCCACTGCCCTCGCCATCACACACCGTCCCATTCCCAAGAAGAAGACAGCTACACCTTTCATCACTTGCACCATCTCTGACCATACTTGTGATCGCACTCTCCTAGACGGCGGTGCATCTATCAGCATATTACCCTTCTCACTGGTACAGTCTCTTCACTTAGGGCCTCTCAAGAAAACCAGGATGATCGTTCAGTTTGCTGATGGATCCATCAAGAGGCCGAAGGGTATCCTTGAAAACGCCGTCATTTCTATTCAGGGCACGAGCCACAATGTTGATTTTGTCGTGTTGCCCATGGAGAACTCCACAGGAGAGCCATCTCCAATCATCTTGGGACGACCATCCCTCGCCTCTGCGAGGGTCGTTATTGACTATGGATCAGGAGAGATTCGCTTCCGTCCTATTGACGAGAGCGAAGTGTTGATCACCACACCCACAGTTGACCAGAAACCTGCACCTGATGCATCTTCACCGATTATAGCTGACTCTGAGGCCTGTGACCTACCTGATGCTACTAGAGATACTTCCTTAGCGATCCCTGATGAGACCCGACGGATCCCCCGAAAGGGGAGGAAGTCGGAAAGCATGGACCTCACTAATCCTCCTCCTGGTGTGTGGCGATGTGTTGATGAGATCCATAGTATTTATGTGATTGAACCATTTGAGCAGGGGGCAGATACCAAGACTATTGAGGATGTTTATGATGTTGCCCATTACTTTGAGAGACCTCATGAGGAAACAAATGACCCATGTAAGACTAGACAGGACGGACATGTTTTGACTACTTCCACTGATGAGTCCATTCCTGTCCATGTTGATTCTGATGGGCCAGAGGCCGAAGTTGATTTGATCGCTTTTCTTCAGAAATTTGGGCCTTTTGATGAGAAAGATGATCCGGTTGAGATTATAGAGGACGAACAGAGTTCGTATACTTCCACAGATGATTTTATTCCTTTTGATTTTGACCTGGACGAGGACTCGCAGGATGACTCCGATTACACTTCTTCCGAGGACGATGAGTTTGTCCCATTTCACTTTGATATCGGCGAGACTTCCAAGGCCGGACCTAGTCGTACTTCTTCCACTCACCCGTCTGTGCCTTCACATCATAGGACCACCAAGGGAGAACCCAGCCATACTGCTTCCATTGATCAGTTCGTCCCTTTCCGTTTTGATTCCACTGAGGGTCTTCACCGTGTCGACCCTGATCGGCCTCCGTCCACTGTGGACCCCGATGTCGACATACACCATATCAGATCTATACCTCAGCGGTCTCGCAAGAAGGTCAGCTTTCCACCTTCTTGATCATGTGTATATCCATCTCTGTTGTATATTCCCTTGTGTACCTTGGTTCTTTCTTCAGTATTGCTCGACCACCCATTCTCGTGTTTGCCTTGCTTAGGACGTACTTTGTCCTAAGTATAGGGGGTGGACGAACCGAGTGTTCTTTCATCGTTTCGTGTCATCGCTTCTGTCGTTGCCTATACTTAGGGCTTCTTTCACCCTAAGTATAGGGGGAGCGATGCGTACATCCTCACAATCTCTTCTTCTATCTCTTTTCTTCTTTTCTTTTCTTCTTTTCTTCTTTTCTTCTTTTCCTCTTCTATCTTCTTCATCTACCGAAAAGGTGTCGCCCTTGTAGACAGTTTTCCATACTTAGGACGTACTTTGTCCTAAGTATAGGGGGGTGTGCACCCCGAGTATTTCCATTCTTTGATCCTCTCCATTGTCTCCTCTTCTTGTCTATACTTAGGGATATCTTACCCTAAGTATAGGGGGAGACAATCTGAGTACGATCTGTTCATTCCCACCCTTGACCCTCCCTGCGTTGTGTACAGTCTGCTATACTTAGGATTATCTGATCCTAAGTATAGGGGGGACGGTCAACTTCTCATTTGTTCATTCATTCCTTCATTTATTCATTTATTCTTTAGACTTTCCTATACTTAGTACGAGTTATGTCTTCTCTTTTCTCTCTGATCTATGAGGACATAGCTCAAGCTAAGTATAGGGGGGTCGTATATACTGCGTATATACTTTAGCCATAACTCGTACTTTCGTATTTTCTTAATAATATGGCTAAAAATTCTTTAAAATTCATTAAAAATTCTTAATAAAAGATGTTGTTATTCCTCAAATCCTTTTTGTATTTACTGATTAATAAATCAGGTGAAAATATTTTTTGCAAAATGTTTGAAAAATAGTTTGAAAACCTTTGTGAACATCTATTGAAAACTATTTTGAAAATATTTTGTTACATGTTTTCAACCTTTGTAAAAATGTGTGATTTGTAAAATTCATTTTCTTTATGTGAAATAAAAGATTTGAAAAATGATTTGCAAATGGTTTGAAAAATGGTTGCAAAAATCCTTTGAAAAATCCATATTTACTGTTTTTAAAACCTTTGCAAAATGATTTTCAAATGTGTGTACATGTTTGTAAAAATGTTTCTAAAAACTATTTTGGACTATAGTTTTCAAAAATGGTGTGAAAAGCTTGTGTCAAATAAGTTTGAGGAATACCTACATCACACCAAAATCCACTATATATATATATATATGTATAAAACTGACCACTTACCTTGTAAATTCTTAAAATCCACTTCTTGTATATAGAAGAAGCACTCCCGTGTACATAGTTTTCACCTAGTTTTCAGACAAAACTTTTTCTTTTTAAAAAAATCCCAAAAACATTTGCAAAACTAAAATCCAAAAACATTTGAAAAATCTTCTTGAAAAATACAAAAAATGCATCTGCATACGCATGCATCATCTTTTCAAAAATCCATAAAAAGTTCAAAATCTTGAAAATTGCATCACAAAAATATTTCTTGCATAGCATGGCATGAGCATTTTTCGGATTAAGTTTGATAGTTGAACAAGTCTAAGTAAAATCCGGAGATTGGAGCTTGATTGGACCTTAAAATCTACCTAATAACAGGAACCTTATAGGAACTGAGTTTGAGGTACTTCAGGTCTAGTTGACTTAATTCTTTGAGAATCACGGGACTTGGTTCAATGAATTCTTGACTGCCTAAGTAGAATATTTCGGAGCACACGCACGACTCTTGTTGATAGTGACCTAACTTGGACACCTGCACCTTTCACATAGCTCTCCATGGATGAGGTGGTGAGGAGGCAGCTTCCTTTGCCTTGGGGTAGCATATGAGGGTAGTACTTCTAGGCGGAACCTCTCTTCTTCTTATAGTGAAGGAAGTGCACCTCAACTTGGTCTAGTGGTGATGAAGGCTAAAGACAGAAGCTGTGGGTTGCAATAAAGCTTCAAAAGAGGGATAGTCTACTGGCTCAAGAGGAAAATTTCTTGCATATATGCTGCACCATGTAGAAATGTTGTATAGAAGTCATCAAAAAAATGCAAAAAGAACTCCAAAAAAATGGTGGGTCGGATTGAAAATTTAATAACCCCACCGGAGTGTATATAGTCCAATGAAGCAAAAGCTTATGGTATCCATGTTACATCTCATGAAGCTTGCAGCGGGAGACTTGGCTACACTGGCTGAGCTACCAAAAGTCTATACTTCTTCCCCATCTTCTTGAGCCGGTTGCACTTGAACTTAGAAGGGAATACCCCGCTTCTCGAGGAAAGAGTTGCTAGACAGAGGCATTAGAGTTACCAGGTTGGGGGAGGTTGTCTCTTGGTCACTTCTGAGGTGGGGAGCTACATATCACTTACACTGTACAAGTCAGATTCATAGTCGTAAGAGTTTGCGTATGAGTTGAAGTATTTCTGACCTGGCTATTGAGGAGACTTGGACAGAGTTTTGGGATTCTCAAGGACTGTTGGATTTCAAAACTTGGTTCTCATTAAGGTTCCGACCGCACTAAAATTCCGAAGGTCCGACTTAAGCTCCAAATTTTGATTTTGTGCAGACAAGTTTAATAATCAAATCAAATCCAACTTTCTTCTTTTTCTTTCTTTTTCTTTTGCACTTATTGCATAAGTGTTTGCTAGGGACTAGCAAAGGTAAAGTATAGGGGGATGATGAATCCACATTTCATCATCTTTATTCTATCATTTTGGCACCAAAAACCTTAGCAAATACCTGTAAATAGCCTTTATTCCATCATATTATCATTCATGCATATGCATCTATTTAGTGTATAAAACACTGTAATTAAGGCCAAAATTATAGAATAAATAAAGAAAAGAAAAAGAATAAAATATTGTAAATATTTTATGACCCAAAACCCCGAGACCTAGGCATCTTGATGAATAGGTCGACAAGGAATAAAGTAGGGGGAGATAAGGTCAGAAATACAGATAATATACCCATACATTCTATTCATTCTTTATTCATTTTGGGACCCATTTTTGGTTCCACTTTTTATACATCAAATAAAGAAACTTTGTACATGAAAGTTGTAGATAATTTAATAAAGAAAAATACAAAATTGACTTCACTGAAAAATAATGTACAGATAAAAAGTTATGGTCCGAATAAAAATCTAGAATGCCAACTTCCCAGACCCGTATCTCATAAATGAAGACTCCAAATGCAGCATACTCACCTTTAATTGTATATAGAAGAAAATAAGTTATTTAATGGCGGTGGTTTCGCATTTGGAGGAGCTACGGTTTGAAAGTTGAGTTTTGGACCCACATTGTACATTATACCGATTAAAATATTCAATTTATTATTTATTTATTATTTTTACAATTTTATATTTTTATAATGTTGTAAATATTACTTATAATAATAATGTGTATTAAAATCAGAATAAAAATGCAAAGAAAAATAAAAATAAAAATGAACATACATAGAATACATAGGTACACTACCTATATACATATACCTATACAAAACACCTTTATATTTTATTTAATATACAAAACTTTTCATAAAAATAAAATAAAAATATATTTGTGTAGATAAAAGTATTTTATAATTTTATAAAATCATAAATAAAAATAATAATATTAAAAATACCTAAATAAAAATAGAATACTTAAATATATAGATATATATACTATAAAGGGCATAAATGCAAACTTGTAAAAATACGTCTCATAAAAATAAATAAAAATCACCATAAATTACTTCATAAAATAATAAACATTTTTCATTTTATAATTTAAAACCAATAAAATCATTATCTATTTTAAAATAATTTCAGAAATCTTTTTCTCCAGGTTTTTCCTGGTTGGTCCACGTGGACCAACCAGGGGGCTAGGAGAGTTGACTATATACTTTAGCCATAACTCGTACTTTTGTATTTTCTTAATAATATGGCTAAAAATTCTTTAAAATTCATTAAAAATTCTTAATAAAAGATGTTGTTATTCCTCAAATCCTTTTTGTATTTACTGATTAATAAATCAGGTGAAAATATTTTTTGCAAAATGTTTGAAAAATAGTTTGAAAACCTTTGTGAACATCTATTGAAAACTATTTTGAAAATATTTTGTTACATGTTTTCAACCTTTGTAAAAATGTGTGATTTGTAAAATTCATTTTCTTTATGTGAAATAAAAGATTTGAAAAATGATTTGCAAATGGTTTGAAAAATGGTTGCAAAAATCCTTTGAAAAATCCATATTTACTGTTTTTAAAACCTTTGCAAAATGATTTTCAAATGTGTGTACATGTTTGTAAAAATGTTTCTAAAAACTATTTTGGACTATAGTTTTCAAAAATGGTGTGAAAAGCTTGTGTCAAATAAGTTTGAGGAATACCTACATCACACCAAAATCCACTATATATATATATATATATGTATAAAACTGACCACTTACCTTGTAAATTCTTAAAATCCACTTCTTGTATATAGAAGAAGCACTCCCGTGTACATAGTTTTCACCTAGTTTTCAGACAAAACTTTTTCTTTTTAAAAAAATCCCAAAAACATTTGCAAAACTAAAATCCAAAAACATTTGAAAAATCTTCTTGAAAAATACAAAAAATGCATCTGCATACGCATGCATCATCTTTTCAAAAATCCATAAAAAGTTCAAAATCTTGAAAATTGCATCACAAAAATATTTCTTGCATAGCATGGCATGAGCATTTTTCGGATTAAGTTTGATAGTTGAACAAGTCTAAGTAAAATCCGGAGATTGGAGCTTGATTGGACCTTAAAATCTACCTAATAACAGGAACCTTATAGGAACTGAGTTTGAGGTACTTCAGGTCTAGTTGACTTAATTCTTTGAGAATCACGGGACTTGGTTCAATGAATTCTTGACTGCCTAAGTAGAATATTTCGGAGCACACGCACGACTCTTGTTGATAGTGACCTAACTTGGACACCTGCACCTTTCACATAGCTCTCCATGGATGAGGTGGTGAGGAGGCAGCTTCCTTTGCCTTGGGGTAGCATATGAGGGTAGTACTTCTAGGCGGAACCTCTCTTCTTCTTATAGTGAAGGAAGTGCACCTCAACTTGGTCTAGTGGTGATGAAGGCTAAAGACAGAAGCTGTGGGTTGCAATAAAGCTTCAAAAGAGGGATAGTCTACTGGCTCAAGAGGAAAATTTCTTGCATATATGCTGCACCATGTAGAAATGTTGTATAGAAGTCATCAAAAAAATGCAAAAAGAACTCCAAAAAAATGGTGGGTCGGATTGAAAATTTAATAACCCCACCGGAGTGTATATAGTCCAATGAAGCAAAAGCTTATGGTATCCATGTTACATCTCATGAAGCTTGCAGCGGGAGACTTGGCTACACTGGCTGAGCTACCAAAAGTCTATACTTCTTCCCCATCTTCTTGAGCCGGTTGCACTTGAACTTAGAAGGGAATACCCCGCTTCTCGAGGAAAGAGTTGCTAGACAGAGGCATTAGAGTTACCAGGTTGGGGGAGGTTGTCTCTTGGTCACTTCTGAGGTGGGGAGCTACATATCACTTACACTGTACAAGTCAGATTCATAGTCGTAAGAGTTTGCGTATGAGTTGAAGTATTTCTGACCTGGCTATTGAGGAGACTTGGACAGAGTTTTGGGATTCTCAAGGACTGTTGGATTTCAAAACTTGGTTCTCATTAAGGTTCCGACCGCACTAAAATTCCGAAGGTCCGACTTAAGCTCCAAATTTTGATTTTGTGCAGACAAGTTTAATAATCAAATCAAATCCAACTTTCTTCTTTTTCTTTCTTTTTCTTTTGCACTTATTGCATAAGTGTTTGCTAGGGACTAGCAAAGGTAAAGTATAGGGGGATGATGAATCCACATTTCATCATCTTTATTCTATCATTTTGGCACCAAAAACCTTAGCAAATACCTGTAAATAGCCTTTATTCCATCATATTATCATTCATGCATATGCATCTATTTAGTGTATAAAACACTGTAATTAAGGCCAAAATTATAGAATAAATAAAGAAAAGAAAAAGAATAAAATATTGTAAATATTTTATGACCCAAAACCCCGAGACCTAGGCATCTTGATGAATAGGTCGACAAGGAATAAAGTAGGGGGAGATAAGGTCAGAAATACAGATAATATACCCATACATTCTATTCATTCTTTATTCATTTTGGGACCCATTTTTGGTTCCACTTTTTATACATCAAATAAAGAAACTTTGTACATGAAAGTTGTAGATAATTTAATAAAGAAAAATACAAAATTGACTTCACTGAAAAATAATGTACAGATAAAAAGTTATGGTCCGAATAAAAATCTAGAATGCCAACTTCCCAGACCCGTATCTCATAAATGAAGACTCCAAATGCAGCATACTCACCTTTAATTGTATATAGAAGAAAATAAGTTATTTAATGGCGGTGGTTTCGCATTTGGAGGAGCTACGGTTTGAAAGTTGAGTTTTGGACCCACATTGTACATTATACCGATTAAAATATTCAATTTATTATTTATTTATTATTTTTACAATTTTATATTTTTATAATGTTGTAAATATTACTTATAATAATAATGTGTATTAAAATCAGAATAAAAATGCAAAGAAAAATAAAAATAAAAATGAACATACATAGAATACATAGGTACACTACCTATATACATATACCTATACAAAACACCTTTATATTTTATTTAATATACAAAACTTTTCATAAAAATAAAATAAAAATATATTTGTGTAGATAAAAGTATTTTATAATTTTATAAAATCATAAATAAAAATAATAATATTAAAAATACCTAAATAAAAATAGAATACTTAAATATATAGATATATATACTATAAAGGGCATAAATGCAAACTTGTAAAAATACGTCTCATAAAAATAAATAAAAATCACCATAAATTACTTCATAAAATAATAAACATTTTTCATTTTATAATTTAAAACCAATAAAATCATTATCTATTTTAAAATAATTTCAGAAATCTTTTTCTCCAGGTTTTTCCTGGTTGGTCCACGTGGACCAACCAGGGGGCTAGGAGAGTTGACTATATACTTTAGCCATAACTCGTACTTTTGTATTTTCTTAATAATATGGCTAAAAATTCTTTAAAATTCATTAAAAATTCTTAATAAAAGATGTTGTTATTCCTCAAATCCTTTTTGTATTTACTGATTAATAAATCAGGTGAAAATATTTTTTGCAAAATGTTTGAAAAATAGTTTGAAAACCTTTGTGAACATCTATTGAAAACTATTTTGAAAATATTTTGTTACATGTTTTCAACCTTTGTAAAAATGTGTGATTTGTAAAATTCATTTTCTTTATGTGAAATAAAAGATTTGAAAAATGATTTGCAAATGGTTTGAAAAATGGTTGCAAAAATCCTTTGAAAAATCCATATTTACTGTTTTTAAAACCTTTGCAAAATGATTTTCAAATGTGTGTACATGTTTGTAAAAATGTTTCTAAAAACTATTTTGGACTATAGTTTTCAAAAATGGTGTGAAAAGCTTGTGTCAAATAAGTTTGAGGAATACCTACATCACACCAAAATCCACTATATATATATATATATATATATATGTATGTATGTATAAAACTGACCACTTACCTTGTAAATTCTTAAAATCCACTTCTTGTATATAGAAGAAGCACTCCCGTGTACATAGTTTTCACCTAGTTTTCAGCCAAAACTTTTTCTTTTTAAAAAAATCCCAAAAACATTTGCAAAACTAAAATCCAAAAACATTTGAAAAATCTTCTTGAAAAATACAAAAAATGCATCTGCATACGCATGCATCATCTTTTCAAAAATCCATAAAAAGTTCAAAATCTTGAAAATTGCATCACAAAAATATTTCTTGCATAGCATGGCATGAGCATTTTTCGGATTAAGTTTGATAGTTGAACAAGTCTAAGTAAAATCCGGAGATTGGAGCTTGATTGGACCTTAAAATCTACCTAATAACAGGAACCTTATAGGAACTGAGTTTGAGGTACTTCAGGTCTAGTTGACTTAATTCTTTGAGAATCACGGGACTTGGTTCAATGAATTCTTGACTGCCTAAGTAGAATATTTCGGAGCACACGCACGACTCTTGTTGATAGTGACCTAACTTGGACACATGCACCTTTCACATAGCTCTCCATGGATGAGGTGGTGAGGAGGCAGCTTCCTTTGCCTTGGGGTAGCATATGAGGGTAGTACTTCTAGGCGGAACCTCTTTTCTTCTTATAGTGAAGGAAGTGCACCTCAACTTGGTCTAGTGGTGATGAAGGCTAAAGACAGAAGCTGTGGGTTGCAATAAAGCTTCAAAAGAGGGATAGTCTACTGGCTCAAGAGGAAAATTTCTTGCATATATGTTGCACCATGTAGAAATGTTGTATAGAAGTCATCAAAAAAATGCAAAAAGAACTCCAAAAAAATGGTGGGTCGGATTGAAAATTTAATAACCCCACCGGAGTGTATATAGTCCAATGAAGCAAAAGCTTATGGTATCCATGTTACATCTCATGAAGCTTGCAGCGGGAGACTTGGCTACACTGGCTGAGCTACCAAAAGTCTATACTTCTTCCCCATCTTCTTGAGCCGGTTGCACTTGAACTTAGAAGGGAATACCCCGCTTCTCGAGGAAAGAGTTGCTAGACAGAGGCATTAGAGTTACCAGGTTGGGGGAGGTTGTCTCTTGGTCACTTCTGAGGTGGGGAGCTACATATCACTTACACTGTACAAGTCAGATTCATAGTCGTAAGAGTTTGCGTATGAGTTGAAGTATTTCTGACCTGGCTATTGAGGAGACTTGGACAGAGTTTTGGGATTCTCAAGGACTGTTGGATTTCAAAACTTGGTTCTCATTAAGGTTCCGACCGCACTAAAATTCCAAAGGTCCGACTTAAGCTCCAAACTTTGATTTTGTGCAGACAAGTTTAATAATCAAATCAAATCCAACTTTCTTCTTTTTCTTTCTTTTTCTTTTGCACTTATTGCATAAGTGTTTGCTAGGGACTAGCAAAGGTAAAGTATAGGGGGATGATGAATCCACATTTCATCATCTTTATTCTATCATTTTGGCACCAAAAACCTTAGCAAATACCTGTAAATAGCCTTTATTCCATCATATTATCATTCATGCATATGCATCTATTTAGTGTATAAAACACTGTAATTAAGGCCAAAATTATAGAATAAATAAAGAAAAGAAAAAGAATAAAATATTGTAAATATTTTATGACCCAAAACCCCGAGACCTAGGCATCTTGATGAATAGGTCGACAAGGAATAAAGTAGGGGGAGATAAGGTCAGAAATACAGATAATATACCCATACATTCTATTCATTCTTTATTCATTTTGGGACCCATTTTTGGTTCCACTTTTTATACATCAAATAAAGAAACTTTGTACATGAAAGTTGTAGATAATTTAATAAAGAAAAATACAAAATTGACTTCACTGAAAAATAATGTACAGATAAAAAGTTATGGTTTGAATAAAAATCCAGAATGCCAACTTCCCAGACCCGTATCTCATAAATGAAGACTCCAAATGCAGCATACTCACCTTTAATTGTATATAGAAGAAAATAAGCTATTTAATGGCGGTGGTTTCGCATTTGGAGGAGCTACGGTTTGAAAGTTGAGTTTTAGACCCACATTGTACATTATACCGATTAAAATATTCAATTTATTATTTATTTATTATTTTTACAATTTTATATTTTTATAATGTTGTAAATATTACTTATAATAATAATGTGTATTAAAATCAGAATAAAAATGCAAAGAAAAATAAAAATAAAAATGAACATACATAGAATACATAGGTACACTACCTATATACATATACCTACAAAACACCTTTATATTTTATTTAATATACAAAACTTTTCATAAAAATAAAATAAAAATATATTTGTGTAGATAAAAGTATTTTATAATTTTATAAAATCATAAATAAAAATAATAATATTAAAAATACCTAAATAAAAATAGAATACTTAAATATATAGATATATATACTATAAAGGGCATAAATGCAAACTTGTAAAAATACGTCTCATAAAAATAAATAAAAATCACCATAAATTACTTCATAAAATAATAAACATTTTTCATGTTATAATTTAAAACCAATAAAATCGTTATCTATTTTAAAATGATTTTAGAAATCTTTTTCTCCAGGTTTTTCCTGGTTGGTCCACGTGGACCAACCAGGGGGCTAGGAGAGTTGACCTCGGTCAACTCTCTGCCCAACACCTGGGCTGTGTCAGAACATGATTTTTCTTGGATTCGCGGATTTTTGGGGGCTGATTCTTTCACCTTTTGAGGTCGGTTTCTTCACGAGATTAGTAGCCATACCAATGGTCTTACACGCCTATATCTTTTCTTGGACATTGGACCATCATGCAGCCCGTTTTTCCTCGTTGAAGGAGCCACGACCACCAGGTTCAAAACCGAACCCCATTCCTTTCCTTCTTCCCTTGAACCGGTTTTGGAGAGCTGATACCCTCCGAGTGCGGCAAGGAGGACACCCCTGTGACAGAGGAGGACCCCAGTACCCTCGTCGAGGTGCGGCGAGGCTCGCCGGCCGCGTTCCAACCCCATCTCCGGCCAACGGCCGTGAGGTTCTTCCTCTTGGTTACCCAACCAATCGAGGTGGTTTTTGCTTGTTTTTCTTTGTTTTTTTTATGCTGTAGGTTAGATCTGGTGTTAGGATTAATTCCGTCTCCTTATTCTTCTGTTTCGTGGTTCATCCGCCGCCATATACCCCCTCGCCGGAGCTTGCTCCGACGAGTGCCATTCTCGCCATACACCGCCATCCACCATCCCGCGTTGCGCTGGGGCTTGCACTTCTTTTTCTGCTGCGTTTTTTTTGCCGATTGCAGGTCCCAGGAGAGGCAAGCGCGCCTCATTTTTGCTCAAGAACAGTCCCCCCAGGTCGCCGGAGCTTCATTGTGTGTCGCCGGTCCTTCATCGGTCCGCAGCCTTATCCCCGCCACCTGGAAGCTTTGCCGTAGCTGCTGGAGCATAACGAAGGCCTTGGGACAGATCCAGGTGCACGGGAGCTCGACCCCCGGCGAATCCGAACTCGCCCAGGTCGAGTTCCTCGTGTATTCTTCCAGAATTATCCTACGCCGTCGGATCTGCTCTCTATCGCCAGGCAGAGCAGACACCGTCGATCTTCATCTGCATCAGCCGTCGGATCCTCCGTGAAGATCTAATCTACACCGTCAAGATGAAGGGGTATCGCCTACCAGGATAGCGCCACGTGTCTTAAGTGACGCGCGCACAGCCGTTCGATCAGCCCCTTAAGTTGGGTATTTTGCATACAACGCCCAGATTATTTTGTTATTTACGTCTGGTATTCAGAGCTTTCGTCTGTAGTCAATTAGTTTTGCAACATTTACAAATCGGCCCCCGCACTTTTGAGAATTGCGTAGACACCCTTCCCAGGTCCACGTGCCCTACGCGCGTGACCTTGGGGTTTTTGCTAAGTAACCCTTGCGGGTTTTTGTATTCCGATTGAGTCCAAAAGTTTATTACTCCAGTTATAAGTTTGTGTAAAAATTGCACTTTGCCCCTGGATGTTTTAGAAATTGCATATATACCCCTACCAGGCTTGTTTAAAATTTGGATGATTGCTCTAATTATTTAAATCATCATTTTAAGTCCAAAAATTCCACAAAAATAGACTTAAGCTCCTGGACACTTACACTTGCACGCCATAATTCCACATTGCATTTTTATTGCAATATCACATTTATTAAAAACCAAAAACATGCATTTATTTCACTGTCTGCATTAGAAAACCCATAAAAATTATAAAAACGTTTCGAAAAATTCCAAAAAAATTACCTAGTGTCTATTTTAACCTATTTTAGTGTCAGTCCAAAAATCACTAAAAATCTCAAAAGAAAAACCTAAAAAATTCGAAAAGACTCAAAAACCTCAAAAAAATATAAAAATTCAAAGAAAACCCTAAAAATTACAAACTCTGTTCCTGTGTGTTCTTTATTATATTATCTTTATTCAAAAATTAATTTGGGAAAATTTTGACTAATTTGCTATTTTTCTTTCCCATTTTAACTTCGGCCAGCAACTTTTGTTCACTATTTTCTCTATTTAGCTCTTTAAAAATACCAAAAACATTTTAGAAATTGCCCAAAAATCACAAAAATAGTAGAGAACCACAAAAATACCAAAAAGATTTTATTTCTGAATTTTTGAATATTTTTGCACTTCTTTATAAATATTTTATCTTGTCTTGTATTATATTGTTTGTAAATTCCATTATTGAAAAAGAAAAAAAGAAAAATATAAAATATAAAATATAAAAATCAGAAAATTAAAAATCAGAATACAAAATTAAAAATTAAAATAAAAAAATATAAAAAAGAAAAACCCACAAAAATTCATTTGCTTGTTTGCTTAGTGTAGACATATCACATACACATTCACTTGTGCACATTTGTTTGAACTGCCCTGTTTGCTCCCTGTGTTCGAACTCTCTGCATATTTGTCACTATACACCATCTGTGCAGAGTTAAAAATAAATTTTAACTCCACATTATTTCTAATTCATTGATATTTAGTGTGGGTTAATTGTTGATTAAATTCAGGTTTCATTTGAGAGTCGCCACAGCGACGGTTGTCTCCGCTTTGTGTGAGACACCATTTAGGCTCTCTTGAAATCTGCGTTTATCACAGGCGTGCGCCGCCCGCGCTATGGCGGTGGAGATGTGGGCTGCGGCTGTCGAGCAGATCTGGAGAGGAGCAGTGGAGGAGACCGTGGAGACGGAGCTTTGGAGGCGCTGCGACGCCGCTTCGCGGGCGGAACCGCCGCCGCTGGAGCGGAGGCGGAGTGGCGGCGCCTGCGCGGAGGGCGCTCAGGCGCGCGTGGGTCCGGAGGAGGCGGCGGGGGACGGTGGCGGCTGAGATGCCGCCTGTGGGTGGTGCGGCTTCGGCGATGGGGAAGCGGGGGTGCTGCAGGCCGCGGCCCCCTGCTGCTGTGTTTTTTTTGTTTTTTTATTTTTTTTTAAATTTTCTATTTATATAGATCCTGCAGAAAATATTAGTACCAAAAAAAATATTTTTTTATTTTTTTTATAACAGCAGATGTAAACAGAACTAATATTTTTTTATTGTGGTTTTTTTTATACGCAGGAGATGTAAAGAGAAATAGGAAGAAAGAGAATTTTTTAGTTTGTTTTTTTATATGATCCTGCAATAACAAAGGTTAGAGACAAACAAAATTTATTATTATTATTTATTTATACACAAAATCGGAGGTGTGGATGGGGATGGATCTTGGCGATGCGAAAGAGAGATCCAAAACTCCGACCACCGTGCGTGATCGGAGGTGAGAGATTGTGCGAGATAGAACGTGATGATGGAGGGATCGAGACGTGAGATGAGAGATCGGTGTTGGGCGGAAAATATTTTATGGAAATTTTTGTTGATCTTTAAAATCCTAAAAACTAACCAAGTGGATACCAAAAAATTACACCTACGATTTACCTACGAATGAAGACGAGAAGAAAAATTGGGATCTCACCTTGGGGTCGGAAATGCTATTGTGGCCTCGACGAGAACCAATACGCTGTCACCGGACGGCTCGGAGGCTAAGCACCCTTCTTCGACGAGTAGCTTCTCGGAGATCGGACTCCTCTCTCCAAAGATTGATCCAGTGTGAATGAGGGAGGAGGAGCACATTAAAAAGAGAAGAAAATCAAAAATGGAAGATATTCACAAATGAGGAAAGTGTTTATTGGTTAATTAAATAAAATAATTGAATAAATAAAATAAATAATTAATTAAAAACGAATTTCGTAATTAATTAAAATAAATAAATTAAATAATTCCCAAAAATCAATTAGCCACCTTAATGGTGGCTATTTAAGGCACAAAATCAAATCTTTACATAAAAGGTAAGTTATCAAATCAAATAAAGAATTAAATAATTAAATATAAATACAAAATTCGTAATTAAATTAAATTAATTAATTACAGTTAGATATTTTATTTTTTTGGTGCCTTTTTTTAAGTGCAAATAAGGAAATAATTTTTATAAAAGATTTTTTATTTTTTTAATTTTGTTTTTAATTAAAACAATATTTACAATATACATTATGTATAAAAATAAATATAAATAAATATGTTCATCAAATATATAGGAAAAGTGCACAAAACACCCCAGAAAACTGACTTTTTAACCATAACTCCAAAAATAATGAAACCACAGCCATTTGAAAGATAATTTAATTTATAGTACGATGGAAATGAGTTTGGTTCAATTTGAGCTTGTGTGGAGCCGGAATTGATGTTTCAATTATCACTTTGTGGCTTTTTCTGGGTGTAATTATTTGCAATATATACAATATTTTATTTTACAAATATTTTTATTATTTACAACACAATTTTATTTACAACTTTTATTTACAAAAATAATTAGTTTGAGGTCACATTACGTACAGATAAAATAATGTAAGTTTTGTACAAATATACATGAAAAATATTTACAAGATATTTTTGATTTTTCTGACAAACAACCCTATCTCGCCCTACTTTATTCCTGGTCGATCAGATCAAGTCTTGACCTTCTCTCGGGGTTTGGGTCAGTCTGTATTTATTGAATAACTACATCCTTTATTTTTCTTTTCTTTTTTCTTTTCTTCTTTATTCTTTTATTTATGTACAAAAAGTGTTAAAAATGCAATTTTAACAAATGCATGCAAAATGGTAAAATTATGAAATTAATGGGTATTTACATGTGTTTGACTAAGAAAATGAAGCTAAAATAAAAAAATAAAGGCGATGAATCGTGGATTCATCAGAGGCTGATCGAACGATCAATGGGGACCCTCGAAGAACAGGTGGCCGGCGAACTTCGTCGGCCCAGTACACTTGCTCCGAGACTCCTCTGCTGCTTCTGATGATCGGAGAAGCTCCGGTGTGACGCTCCGCAGCTGCTGGTGGTCTCCGATGACCCAGCCGAGCTATGGGGAGCTCCGGCGAGGTCGGCGGAGGTAGAGCTCCTGGACCGAATGGTCCAAGCCCTCAGATGGGCTTGGATGCGCCTGCAAGATAGACCAGAAGACTCACGGGTCGAGGGCAAACTGCCTCGACCCGGTTAGGCGGGGTGAAGATGGTCGGAGGGTCGATATGGGCGAGCTCCGGCGAAGGTGGAGACGGAGGAGCTCGAGCCCCAGCTCCTGTACGAGCTGGGTTGAATGGAGGTATGGAGAAGGTGCGCGGGAGGAAGGCGGAGGCTATGGCGAAGCCTGATGGTCGAACGGAGGTCGGACGTGATCGGAATCGGCGGAGAACGGCGGCGGAGCGAAAAGGGGGGAATCTAAAATTAGCGAAAAAGAAAGAACTAAAGGGCTACCTGGGTGGATGATGAGACTGTGGACGAGCAGGCGATGCTCTGGGTCGTGGCCTCGAGGAGCGTCTCCCTCCGAGGCTCGAGCTCCAGCTCAGGGCGGAGCACGGCGGTGCTTGATCGTCGGATCAGTGGTCTCGCACTCCCTCCTCGCTGCAACACCACGGGGGACGAGCTGTCACTCTCGCCGATGCAATGGAGCTCACTGGGGGGTGGAATGAATGGCCAAAGATGGAGAAATCGTGCGGCGGAGCTGGGTATTTAAGTGGTTGCAGGTCCGGCTAGGGTTGGTCGGGTAGGGCTGTGTGAAGCGCGGATCCCGATGTGGATACCCCGTCGAGGGTCTCGGGTGTATCATTAACGAGTCGGACCCGGGGTTTAGGCGAGGCATGATCGGGTTTACACGGGAAAAATCCGAGAAGACGTGTTACCCGCTAAGGACCCGTGAGAAGTGGTCCTGGGGGGGAGTTGACCGGGCGGTCAACAATCCCCAGGGCCAATAGGAAGCGGCCACGTGGAAAATACTTATAAAATCCATAAAAATTAGAAAATGGCCGATTTATTAAAAAGTCAAAACATGAAATATTTTTCTTTTAATTTTTTCTATTTTTTAGTGATTTTTAATTAATTTTTCAAAGTGAAAATAAGGTATGTACATAGTAGGTCTATATATAGGTATATATACAATATGTATTTTTAATTTTTTTTGATTTTTAATTTGTTATTTTTATACAATTTTATTCCCATTTTATATTTTATTTATTTATATCATATCACATAAGATATTTACAAAATTTTTGAAAATTGCTTTTATTTATTTATAAGGCTAAATAAATAAAAGATGGATGTTTTATATACATGATGACTATATACAAGGGTGATGTTTTTGTTTTCTTTTTGATTTTTCTATTTTTATCTTGTTTTTATCTTTATAAATATATACAAATATTTACAAGCCAATTTGAGTCTATTTTTGTGAGGAAAATACTTTTATTTTATTTACATAAATATTTACACACATGAGCTCCTATCTCCCTCTACTTTGGTTTTTATGTGGTCAGGCCTATGCCGAGCCCTCCCTTGGGTTAGGTTGCTCAATATTTATTCTAAATATTTCCCTCTTTTTCTTTTTACTCTTTATTCTCTTATTTTTGCACAAAAACATGCTAATTATTAAACTTTATACAATGCATGCTTTTGATAATTATTTGTATTTACATGAATATACATGCATTTGCAAAGGTTTTTGTAGCTAAAATATAAGAATAAAGAGTGATGAATGGGTATTCATCAAGGGGCATCACTCCCCCTATACTTAAGGTGAAGCACCTTAAGTATAGGCAACACAACAGGAGTGATGAAACAGTACGAATGAACAACCCGGTGTTTTCACCCCCCCTATACTTAGGATGAGGAATATCCTAAGTATAGCCAAGATAATTCTAGGGGAGACCTGGGGTGAAAACAAGAACGGGAGATAGAAAGATCAAACTAAGACAAAACATGTATATACAAAAGAGTACAATGTTAAGGTGCCTCTCAACAAGCGCTAGATTTTACGCCCCTAGCTGGGCGCAAAGGCTAGGATAATGCAATATCAAGGTTCAGTACGGCATCGGTGAGTCAAATGTCGTACTGTCGTCGCAATCTCGGTATGGGAACTGCGACGAAGTCAATAGTGTAAACAAAGACACCTAGGTATGCAATCAAGCGGGTGTCTGCTACCGGCCAGTGATATGGAAAGAAGTGATCGGCATCCGGTAGCACAAAAGAAATCAGCGGCTCTAAGTCAGATTGGAGTGAGAGTGTGGAGCCAAAGAAATTAAACGTGGAGAAGGATGGATCAGTAATAGAATCCTCCACGTCAATCAGTGTCTCAAACAGGTGTGGACAATCATGATCAGGAGACTCTATAAGCAGACTGATATCCGATGCATGAAATAGAATCAGATCAGGCAAATCATCGAATATCTCCAGAATGGGCTCATCCTCGCAAGGGTAGACGAGGTGAGAAGACTCAGAATCAGAATGATCTAAAGACTCGGTTTCGTGTTCCGCCAGACCGGAAACACTCTCAGTAGGTGAAACCGAGTACTCATCGAGTGCGGCATCCTCCCGCAGATAACCCTCGGGGAGAGATGCGAGATCGGGAGTGACAAGAAGAGGATCAGGATCTAGATGGGCATCTGCACTGCTATCAAGTATCCACTCGGTGCACCAGGCTGCATCATTATCGGAAGTGTAGCTCTCGGCAATCTGGAAGCAGGAGAAGGTACTAGTCAACACCGCGGAAGCTGGCAAAGTGTCTGTGTCTGATCCTCGCTCTGCGGCTATGCTGGCTGTCAGCTGGTCCTCAGGAAGTGTATCTGTCTCAATAAAGTCGAGGACAAAAGGCTCGAAGACGGGACTTTCTATGTCTGTACTCTCAAAGTGGTGTCCCTCCTCGAGCTGTGGTTGTTGGGCTGAGTCCTGGTAGCTGGCTGCGTCCAAGAAGTATCTCTGCAGAAAGGAAGCTGAGTCCTCTGGGACTGGAATCTGAAGTGTCTGAGACAATGGCTGTAGTAGCGGGGGCTCCTCCGTTTCCTGGAATATCAGAAGATCTGATATCCAAGACTCGTCGACTGGAAACTCGGGGGCTGCCTCGAACTCCAGCTGTAAAAACAACGGGAACTCGAGAAGACTCTGTGTCCGAACCTCTGCTATCGCAGTCATCTCCTCTGTCAGTGGTGTTGTCTGCTCCAAGTCCTCGGGCTGGTGTGTAGAAGCTGACTCATCATGTAAAGTAATACACCTCACTGGTATAGCATCGTCCACATGTGTTGTCCCAACTACGGCATCTCGTGAAGAAGATCTCTGTGAAAGTAAACTCGAGATGGTGTCCAGTAAGTGAATGTCCGAACTGCGGTGTGAACCGCCACATGTGGTAATCACCGGTGCTATCTGCTCTGCGGTCATCCCCCGCATGGAGATCTCTATCAAGTCTGTCAGTGGAAGTCCGTGCTCAGGAAATCTCCTCAAGAGGTTAAGAAACCTCGGCCATGCCTCGTGCAATGGCTCCTGGGGGTCTACTGAGAAATCGGTGATCAAAGACCGCATGAAATCTGCTCTACGTGGAGGGAAGTATCTCTGTAGAAACTCTCGGCGTAGCTCTCCCCACGTCTCGAATGTCCTCCCCAATCGGCGATGCCATCTCATGGCTCTGTCGTGAAGTGTGAATGGGAAGGTCCTCGTCATCAGCTCCTCTGCAGTGACATCTGAATATCTCTGTGCTCTACAAAACTCCTTGAATGCGGACAGGTGAAGATAAGGCTCCTCGTGCGCCTCTCCTGAAAATGTCGGCAGTCGCTGAATGTAATCCAAATCCAAGACGAATGGACCTACTGTAGAAGCTGACTGAGCTCCATGTGCTATATGCTCCTCCATCCTTCTGGAATAGGATATGTTTGTTGATCTCCACTGCTCTCTCTGGTCACCAACGGAGTGCGCTCTCAACTCAGCAACAGTATCGTCCGGGTCTCGCATCTGCTCTATGTGGTATCCTCAGACGTCTAGCACAGCATGCCCAGAGTAGTGAGATGAAAGGGAGGGAGGGAGTGGGAGGTTGGTCGGAGATCCGACCTCCCTAGAAGGTGGACTGGAGTGATGGTCAGAAGATGGAGAAGAAGCCGTAAGAGTCGGCTCGAAGTACGGGAGATCCATCATCCAGGGGTAAAGGAGAAGAAGAGGGAGACTGAAGGGAGGGAGGGTGGGAAATAGATGGAGGAAGATGGGAAAGATCGAAGGGATCTGACAATCACACAAGATGAACAAGCAAACCTCCAATTCACCTACGCACACAAAGCTGAAGACCGAAAGGGATCGGTCAATTATCTTGTCGATTTTATTTTAGGTGATCATCCAGTCTATCAGAGCGATTACGTGTGGTAAATAGGTATCCAGATATTTCTCAACCGACTGTCTCGTACTGAAAGCCGGTAATCAGTCAAGAAAGATCGGAGGCTCTATCCTAATGTGCGGTTCATTCTCTCGCTCATCCAAACCAAACAAGGAGGGGGTTACTCTCCCCAAGACAGATTTTCAGTGAAGTGTCTTTTAGGTCAAGTATGATTAGCAGTCCCAATTTTATTGTTTTTGTTTTTTAGATATTTTTAATGCAAGCAAAAACGCCTAACGAATTTTTCGGTTCTCCTGGTTATTAAGTCCAAAATAGGGGGGAGAAGACGAAAAAGCCGATGCGCGATAAATCAATGATGCATGCAGAGATAGAAATGCGTACCTGACTCCAGCAGTCTACATGCAAGATGATCCGTGCAGAATTTAAAAGACAAGAAATAAACTACCTAAATGGTGCAGGCGGAAAACCGAGTCCCTAAACAGCAGTGCTACTCGAAAGAACGGCTAGCCGACCACCAGCCTCCAATCCAAAGAGTCCGGTCTAGACCCACCCCTCCTCTTCTCGACAGGTCGAGTTCAGGAGTAGCGCTTGACGGGGCTGGCTCGCGGCGCGTAGGCTCGGAGGTGATGGGACGGCTATTTTATTATTTTTTTTATTATAGGTCAAATTACCGCACTATAGGAACAGGCAATTATATTAGGGTGTTTGGATCCTATGAGTTACGTCACAATCAAGCAGAAAATCCTACGGCTAGGGGCTCGAAAATCCGTATGAAACCGGAAAAGGCAGCTAAAAAACTAAAACCGCGAAAAAGCTGCGAAAAATCTAAACTAGTCTAACGGGTCCCCCGAGCACACCGGTGCTCGGCGAAACAGACCCGAGAGTCCAAGTGTCTATCCGAATGTACCTGTATTATTACAATAGTTCAAATAAAATGGACTGAAATAAACCTAAACTACTCTACACTAAGTTGCTCCTCACGCTCTCCTGCGGCTCCGTACAGAAAGGAGTCGCCTCCGAATCCCGCAGTTGCGCCGGCTACTCTAGAGTCACCGCCTCGATCCTCGGGCCCTCGCAAGAAACAGACAAAGTGTCACAAACCAAATTATTATAAAAATGTCAGAAATATATATATATATATATATATATATATATATGCAGAAAGCTATACAAAAAGCCGCGAAAAGAAAAACTGCGGAAAAATTCAAAAATCGACTACTAAGCCGTGCTCCCCGGCAACGGCGCCATTCTGATGACCGACCAAGCGACTGAGGTAAAGGTGCTAAATGGTCGTTGCGACCTCAATCACTCGGACTCGATCAATCAAGAAAAATAGACCACCAATAATATAAAATCAACTCGAAATCAACAGCGGTCTTGCTATTTTATTAACCTGGTATAGCGACCAGGGTCGAACTCAAGGAGCACGTAATGGCCTTGCGGCCTACGAAGTAGTCAAAAATCGAAGGAAAGAGAAGAAAAGGGTATTTTTGGTGGTTTTTAGGGTTTTTATATTTTTTGGATTTTTAATTAATTAAGAAACTAAGGGAAAACAAGGAAAGCAAGCAATTCAACTACTTATTAGTGTATCAAAACTCAAGAAAAATTTCCAGAAAAAAAATATTTTTGTGTGTTTTATAATTTTTACTATTTTTAGTGAATTTTGAGATTTTTCTGATGTTTATTTAATTTTCTAAAAATCAAACAGTGAATGAAAAAGAAGGTACTGTCCAGCCGAGCTTGAGAGACTTAGATAAAATATCTAAAAGTCCCCAATAAGACTGGAGGTATTTTTCCTGTATAGAGAAGAAAACAAGGAAAAATTGGGCACCTAAATTATTATTTTTGGATTTTTAAATTATTTATTAGAATTTTTATGATTTTTTGAGTGTTTTTAAATTTTTAGGTGTTTTAGATAATGAAAAATACCAAATTTGGCTTGAAAATCAAGCAAGCCAAAACAAACAGTAGGTAATTTTTTGTAATTTTTAGATGAGTTTTGATAATTTTTTATGATTTCCAAAGTTCAACAGTAAAGAAAATACGTGTTTTTGAATTTTTAAAAATATCAAACAAAAACAAAATTGTCCCAAAAAATTCCAGAAAATTTTACAATATGGCAGGAGCCATGTTTCCAATTTTCATTGGATTTGGAGTATATTTGCTATTTTATTAAAAATCAAAACCAACACACAGTGCACAGGGACCTATCTGCAATTATAACAAAGTTTTGGGTCCCAGGAATAACAACCCTGAAAAGTCTAGGATAAGGAATGCAAAATACCCCACGGGCCACGCACGATACACGTGACTCAGGCCTAGGGGGACCTAATTGTCATTCCTATTAATAAAAATTCAAAACGTAACAGGGCAAAAAGTCAGGGCCAATAATGCAAATACACCAAATAATCACGTGTCGATGCACGTGTCCACAACTGGCAGGGGTATAAATGCAATTTAAATAAACATGAAGGTCCACAGCGCAATTTTCACAAAAATAAAAGAACTACACTACGTATTTACATGACTAAAAACTAAATGCATAAAGGAGAGGGGGCCTGAGGACAATTTACCCCTTCTATTAAATGTCGAAGGCCGGATGTGCGCCACGTCAATAATCTGACGGTCGAGGGAAGTGGGCGCTTTGACTCTGGAACGCAAGCCTGATCGGACGGCCGAGGGCACTCCGCGTGGCAGATCTGACGGCCTACGTACTCTACGGCGAAGCCCTGGGTCAATCAACGGCCGAGAAGATGACGCGTGGAGATCGGATGGCTGTGAATCACGAGCGTCTCTTCATCTAATCATGCGGCTCGGATCTATCCTCGAATGATCGGACGGTGATGCAACTCCTCGGATGGACGGATCGGATGTAAACTGGAGCGCCGAGGATGATCTGACGGTGCGAGGAGGACCTGGAAGAACTATCGACCGGCGAATTTCGCCGGCCCGAAACTCGAGCGTGGGGGCTCCTCGTCGGTCACTGGAAGGATGAGAAGAAACGTGGGAGCCTTCCGCGTCTGGTGGCAAGCTCCGATAATGGCGGGAAGCTCTGGAGAGCTCCAACGAAGCAGATGGCCTGGAGCTGCTGTGCTCTGGAGTTTCGACCTCCAGATGAAGTCGAATAAGCTTGATACCTGCACAGGAAGAGAGCTGGGTCGAGGGAAAGCTGCCTCGACCCGTCAGAGCGGGAAATGGGTGGAAGATGGGGCGATATGGAAGCTCTCCGGCGAGCGGCGGAGGGTGAGAGCCGATACCCTGCTCCGGGGCGAGCCAGGGGGAATGAAGGGTCGGAGAAGGTGGAGAGGAGTCTGGTGGACGTGGTGGTGGTGTCGGAGGGGTGAATGGGCGGCCGGAGACGACAGATGAAGGTGGTGGAGCTATCCTACTGAAATCGGAAAAACCTAAATCTACGCTTATCTATGGGCTAAGAAGATTACCTGGCGGGTGCAGTCGACTATGCTGGAGCTCGGGGAGCTCCTGGGTCATTGCCTGCAAGGGGCCATCGTCTCCCCGAGGCTGGGCGCGCTCGCGGCGGCGGACGGCGGTTGAACCACCGGATCAGTGGCCTCCTGGGTACTCGTGCCTCGCTTCCACTCCAGAGGACTCGACTGTCACTCAGGCACTCCGGAGGAGCTCCTTGGCGGCGAGCAAGGGGTCCAAATATGGAAGAATAGGTCGCCGGTGACGACATTTTATATGCTCAGGGATCCGAGAAGGAAGAGATCGGGCAAGTCGCTCGAGCCTCGGATCCATGAGATCCACCCCGGGCGAGGGTCCTGGATGTTCATCGATCAATCGGAGCCCGGGGTTAAGTGAGATGGATGTCAGATCGGGTGGGGAGTAAATGGAGAAATCGGGTCATTCACCCAGATCCGCGGGGAAGAGGGTCCGCGGGGGAAGTTGACCGGGGTCAACAAACCCCCGTGGACCAATAAGAAGCCGCCAAGGTTCATTTATTTGTTTATTTATTTTTAAGATAGAAAATGATCGAATTAATAAAAACTTAAAACATGAAAAATATTTATTTTATTTTTTTCTATTTTTTAGTGATTTTTAATTATTTTTTTGAAATATATTTTAAGTATTTACAAAATATTATTATTATATACATATATATACATATGTATTTGTAATTTTTGATTTTTAATTGTTTATTTTTTATATTTTATTCCAATTTTAAATTTTATTTATTTATATAATAAAATTTGGAATAATTTGATATTTTTATTTTATTTTTATTATTTATATACAAGGGTTAAATAAATACATGCACATGTATCTACATGGTATAATTACAATGTATTTTATTTTTTTTATTTTTATTTCTTTTTATTTTATTTTTATTTTTGATTTTTATTTTATTTATTTGCATTATGGGATGTGGGGTATGTACACCTTTTATTGGATTTTTATTTATTTATTTATAAGGGTAAATAAATAGATAAAGGGATCTATGTACATCGCTTTTATACAATGGTGAAGGGATTTTTAATTTTCTTTTTATTTTTATATTTTTGTTTTGATTTTATATTTACAAATATTTACAAATAAATACAATCCATTTTTATTTTTATTTTTAGAGGAAAATATTTTCATTTATTTATTTATAGGTATATACACAAATGAGCTTCCTTATCTCTCTCTACTTGGGTTTTTATGCGGTCAGGCTCATGCTGAGCCCTCTCTTGGGATTAGGTCGTTCAATATTTATTCTAAATATTTCCCTCTTTTTCTTTTGACTCTTTATTCTTTTATTTTAGCGCAAAAACATTCTAATTATTAGTTTTTACACAATGCATGCTTTTTGCTAATTATTTGTATTTACACCTATCTACATGTATTTGCAAAGGTTTTTGTAGCTAAAATATAAGAATAAAGAGTGATGAATGGGTATTCATCACGTGGCGTGATGTGACATGACGTAAAAAAAAGATCAGGTCAATTTTGTGTAACTGCGGCGTGATTTGAATTTCAAGGGATGTGTCCTTAATCGTCTCACGTTATGTAACCGCCCCGATGACTTTAAGTATCACTCTAAAAAGTCGTGGGTTAGGATTGCGTACATTCACGGCTCACATTCCCACTGCCTCTCTTCTCCCTCTCACGATCCCGAGCTTCATCTACGGAGGTGACTTTCGATGATGCTCAGGCACAGTGCTCACTTTTGATGAGCGTGGAACCGTTGTACCCTAGGAAGGATACGTCATGACCCCGTGCATTGGTAAAGTGGGAGGCGTTGTTTTTTTAAGGGGAGTCCTACAACATGACGCTTCGATTGTGATCTCTAACTGTCTTTTCTTTGTCGCACTTTGCCATGATGTTTGTCTCCGGATTTTTTCTTTGGTTTGATATGCATATGTTTTTAAAAAAGATATTTTTCTTATCAATAATGATCTGGATACATACATGTGTTGATTTAAACTGGAATCATGTTGTCAATCTGATCATTTCTGTATGTATTTCGTGCTACGTTTTTCTACATTTCTATTGACAAGTACGAAAACTATAGCCATCAGAAAATTAGACGGGTCTGATATCAACAATTACACCGGAAAGCATATCGATTTCCATGTATTGTTTTTAGTGTATTTAAATTTAGACTGTGTCTGTTTATAGTTAGTGGAATGTTCATGTTCATCTTACCCTTTTCACGTTGTAGAGCAAGTTGGTGCTTAATGTTATCTCTATCATCCATAACGCAAGAGAATGCCCAATCACTTCGGGCTTATCTATAATTAAAATACGATGCAAGCGGGATATGGAGAGCACGACCGTGCCGGCCAAAGTTCTTGGATAATCCCCGCTTTCTGCTATTTGAAGTTCTCTATTGTCGTCATTTCCGGGAAGCATATCTAATTAATTCCGTTAATTTTAGTTCTTAATTTGACAATGATTTTTTTGCAGAATCAAAGCTTTTCCAACTGGTTTGCGCAGACCGTGAAAACGGATGATGGTTTAGAAGCCCATATAATAGAAATATTTCAACTAATAAACACAGAATAAGCTAAAACGTGGAATAGTTTAATCAATTTAGCACGACCCGGCAACACTGCATATAAAGATGTATAAATACAGAGGCTTTTTGATCGATCGGGGAAGCCGTAAACCAACGACAATGAAGCACCGCACTCCAGTATTTGTAGCAGTGGTAGCGGGGATTTTGCTCTTTCTCTTTCTTTCGATCTTGCCAGAGCCTCGCATGGATACAGTTTTCACAGGTTCACCATTCATCAAAGAAATTTATTGTTTGGGTTGGAAGCAACAGTGATGAGATTACGTTAATTTCGTTGGCACAGGCGAAACAACGGCGCCAGTGAATGAGATCACAAAAGATAGACACACAGTCGTCGAAGCTTGTTCTACCAATATCACATCTACTGCGTCCCTTTCCGTCCCTCCTCCCATTGCTCAGGAAGGTGGAGATGACCAAGCTAACGAACCGGGTATGTATCGGATGCAAAAGCGAATGCATACGGGATTAACGTAATATTAGATGAAAGAACTAAAGTTGTTATTATGTAATGCTAATTTGGGAGCTTGTTTAGATGGTAAATGGTGTTTAATATCGGAATAGTTCGATGCAGTGACCATACCAGCGGTGAGGATGACGACCTGCAACACCTCACACCCGAAAATAGACCTATGCGAGATGGAAGGCGACGTGAGGATCCACGGCAAGACCGGCACCATCCACTCCCTCAGCTCCTCCAGCGCGAACACCACAAACCAGTGGCGAGTCAAGCCTTATCCCCGGAAAGACGACCCTTCCAACATGGATACGGTGCGCGAGCTCACAATCACGGAGCTCCAAGCCTCCCCTCTCCGCTGCCAAGTCTATCACACCGTCCCGGCCGTCGTCTTCTCCACCGGCAAATTAGTCTACAACTTCTTCCATGCCATGGGTGATGTCTTTATTCCCCTTTTCGTCACCTCTCAGTCCTACTCCGGCCAAGTCCAGTTCCTCGTCACCGACTTCAAGCCCTGGTTTAACTCCAGGTTAGTGCAGAAGATTAGGGATAATCACCACTCAACTTTTCTTGTACCATAACTTCTCTAAGTTTCAAATGACTATAGGTACAAGCCCATCTTCGATAGTCTCAGTCGGTATGACCTAATAGACCTCGACAGCGACGACAGGGTTCACTGTTTCCGCCGAGCGACCATCGGGGTGAAGCACGACGACATCTGGGATATCCCTATCGATCCCTCTACCGGGCTGTCTCTGAAGAACTTCACAAGCATGCTAAGGTCCACCTACTCCCTCGCGAGGTCCCACGCCGTGAACGCAACGCTGCAGCGGCCGCTTCTCCTTCTGATAGCGAGGAAGTGGTCGAGGAGGTTCGTGAACGTGGGCGACATCGTGAAGCTCGCAGACAGCGTTGGGTTTGACGTGGTGGTGAGTGACGGGGTCGGCGGCGGGCCGTTCGCGAGCGTGGTGAATGCGTGCGACGTGATGGTGGGGGTGCACGGGGCAGGGCTGGTGAACATGCTGTTCCTGCCGGAGGGGGCGGTGGTGGTGCAGGTGGTGCCCCTGGGAGGGTTGCTGCCGTGGGCGAGCGAATGCCACCGCAGGCCGGCGGTGGAGATGGGTCTCCACTACCTGGAGTACGAGATCGCAGTGCGCGAGAGCACGTTGGCGGACCTCTACCCGATCAATGACACGGTGCTTGTGGATCCAGATGAGATCGGCAGGAGGGGGAAGATGGGGCACAGAGATATCTACTTTGTGAAGCAGAATGTGAGGATTAATGTGACGAGGTTTCGCAGTGTTTTGGCGGAGGCAATGGAGGTTCTACGAAAATGAACTCCGTAGTTAGATCGATATATTACCAACTTCCCAAAAAATTGAGGGGACGTTTGATATGATGTAATTGAAGGATTAGCTCGGGACGTAAAGAACCCATTACACAATTGTAATTGTAACGATGGAAACTTGAGAGGTTGAAATAAATGTTTGATCCATGCTTTCCTCGTCAGTCCCGTTAGGAATTAGGGGCGGAATTAGGAATTTCATCAAGGAGGAGTCGAGTATATAACTATAATGTATGTTCAAAAATAATAAAATCTATGTATTTTGAACAATATTTTTAACTAGAATTAATATTTTTAAAATGAACCTCTTTCAATCTTGATAAACGTAGAATTTAAATCTATTATTAATGTTAGAATTTCAAATAGATTGATATTTTCTGTAGCTATTTTAAAATTAGATAAATATACTAATTTAAGCCTCTCTAAATCCATCCTAAAAATGCTAAATTATCAAGTGAAATTTTGAAATAAAAAAGTTCATGGTTAAAAGGAAATAATAAATTTTATTTTATTTATAGAGTACTATAAAAATAATGGGAGAGAAATAAATTCGAATACAATTTTATATCAAATTATTTTAATACTTTGGAAGTGATTGGATAAACCATATAAAAGAAAGTAAAGTTGATGGAGAACATTCGAACCCTGGTCTCTAAAATTATAGCCTTGCCACTCTACTACTTGTGTATTTAATCATTTACCACATTTCTCTAACAATATTAATTATAATACAATTAAGGAGGGGTCGTATTAAAATCTTAATACATGGTATAAGTGACGTATAATAGTCATGGGGGTTATAATGTATACTAGTTCCGCCCCTAACTCGAATAAAATTTTATATCAAATTATTTTAATACTTTGAAAGTGATTGGATAAACTATATAAAAGAAAGTAAAATTAATGGAGATAAGATTCGAACCGTGGTCTCCAAAATATTAGCCTTACAACTATACCATTTAACCATTTAATGATTTTACAACATTTCTCTTACAACATTAATTATAACATAATTAAGGAGGAGTCGTATTAAAAACTTAATACATTATATAAGCGACATATAATAGTCATGAGGGGTTATCATGTATGCTAGTTCCGCCAGAGGCTCGAATACAATTTTATATCAAATTTTTTAATACTTTGAAAGTGATTAGATAAAAGATAGTAAAATTGATGGAGATAAGATTCGAACCCTAGTCTCCAAAATAATAACATTGCCACTCTACCACCTAACCATTTAAATATTCTATAACATTTTGCTAACAATCTTTATTATAATACAATTAAAGAGGGGTTGTATTAAAAATTTAATACATTATATAAGTGACGTATAATAATCATGAGGGGGCCAGGGCCCCCCATAATGTATACTAGTTCCTCCCCTGGAAGGAATGTTGCTTGCACCTGCTCTCTCTCATACAAGTAATCAACAAGTGGATTTGTATTACAGCATTCTTATCAAATGGATGTGGGGTTCAAGAAATTCAACATTCGAATTACAGGGTAGTCAAATTTTTCTGGTCAAATGTATATCCGGCCAGTCAGCTACCCATGAAAGAAACACATAGAAAAGGGATCGGATCCTCTGCTATGTGGTAGGGATCCGCTATGATCCGCGAGTGTGTACGAACCACTCGATCTAGATCGAGTGGTTCATATAGTAAGAATCCGCAAAAATCTTGATTTCGTTAAACTGCTCGATCTCAATCGAGCAGCTCGGGCACACTCTCAGGGTACAGTCGATCCCTGTTGCACAGCAGAGGATTCGATCTACCATAGAAAAACCCAATCTACCTGATTCTTTCAATCTCCAGTCCTCGCATCTCGGTGGCATCCTCCCAAAGCCCGCCGCCGCGGACGGCACCTCCTCCATCCCCCCCCCCCTCTCTTTTGGATTTTGAGAGAACGACGGCTCCATCTCTACTCTTGGTTTGGAAACAAAAGCAAACAACAAACACTAGGGCTTGATTTAAAAATTTCGAAAAATTACAGTAAAGACCTCCGAACTTTTCAAAATTGCAAAAACACCCCTATACTCTAGAGGGTCATATGTGTGGAACATGTTTAGTGGGTAATTTACATTTTTCTTCCTCTATTTATTTCTTATTCCATTTTGATGCAAAACTTTTCAAAAATTGCATTTTAGTTCCTGTATTCCAGACTTTCATTTTGCATGCTCTTTTCATCAAAATAAATGTTTCCATTGTTCTAAAAATTTTCAAAAAAATTGTGTATGCTTCTGTTATATGCCTTAACATTGTATAAATTTTTTATAGCATTTTATTGTCATTTAATATTTATATGCTTCTGTTATATGTCATTTATCTGTCTGAAAGTAGAAATTCATAAAAATTCGAAAATTAGCTTAAATTTTCCAAAAAAAATTACTGTCAGTGTGTTTTGTTGTCTTTCAATTTTTATCCAATTTTCGTGCATTAATTCTTTATAAAACTCCGAAAAGTGCAAAAAATAAAAAAAAACTTTAAAAAATTGTATAAAATCCTAAAAAAATCTAAAAATTGTGATTCTAATCTCTGTTTGTAAATAATTCTTTGTACTTTACCTTAAAAATAATTTCCAAGAGTACTGGGCACCTAAAGTTCATTAAGTTGCAAAATACTCGTGGTTGTGCAACATTTTCTCTGTTTTCACTGTTTGATTTTTATAAAATCATAAAAACATCAGAAAATTTAAAAAAAAATAACAAAAATATTTTAAAACATATAAAATGCAAAACTATTTTCTCTGTAATTTTCTGAGAAGTTTTGACTAGTCTAAAAAATACAAAAAGAGTGTGGTGTTGTGTATTTTATCCTTCATGCTTGTTTTAAAGAATATAAAAATAAAAATAAAAAAATTAAAAAAAATCACTAAAAATTAATTCCAAAAATTGACTACATAATTTTTAAATTGTGCTCCTTGTGATCGGCCATGGTCTCTATATCAGATAAATATAATAGCGAAACCACTTACATTTGCTTGTTTGAATATCTTTTAAGTGGCTAAAATAAAAATATTTCTTGATTGGCCGCGCTCGGTGATTCGGGTGACAACGACCCTTGTTTATTTACATACTTAATCCGAGTTGCTAGGCGTGTCATCAGAATGGCGTCGTTCCTGGGGAGCACGGCTTTGTAATCATTTTTCAATTTTGTGCTATTTGTCTCTTTATATTATAATTGTTTTCTGACCTTCTCTTATTTGCTTTTTGTGTGAGGGACTGCTTGGAGGACGGCTTGGAGTTTCTTTTGGAGGACCTGCACAGGAGGTGGAACAGAGAAGAAAAGGAGATAATTATTTTATTTGAGAGAACATTTTAGACATTGTTGTAATAATCTAGATGTTGTGAACAGTAGTTGGATATTTGGACTTTTCTCAGGGTCTGTTTCGCCAAGTGCTGGTGCACTTGGGGGACCTCAATGATGTTTTCTGAGTTTTTTATTTCATCGCTATAACTCTATATTTGATTCTCGTGGTTTTGTCCCCTAGACTTAGGAATTTGTGTTGATTGTGACGTAAATAGCTAAGGCCCAACACCTAATAGATTATCTGTTCCTATATAATGTAATTGGACCTTGCTAAAAAAATTTAACTGAAGAAGTTAGTTCAATTGAATTTGAGACCACGCGCTGTGAGAAGTCACATACAATGCTGGCAGGACCCGTTGTAGCGGGCACCGAGTGACTCTCAAGATCGGACTCCAGACTCGATTCGATTACCTAACTATTGTTCTTCACGACCGATAGAAGTTGCTCGATCAAAGAGGAAATCGGAAAGCTCGGTAGGTGTTATCTTTGACAAAATCCAAAAAAATAGAAAATCAAACATTAAAAAAATGGTACTGTTAATTGAACTTGACCTCTAAAATTAAACGTAATTGATTCCTCATTGTATTGAGAGAGCAATCCCCTCATTGTTTGCGCTTTTAATTATTCGCGTACACACTAAGGAGTGGTGCCCAAATCCTATTCAAGCCTCCTAAGTGTTTGTACAACTTTTGTTTGATCACATAACTCTAAAATTGAAAAGATAAAAGACCAGATCTCACGGTCTTCACTTTGCATAGAGTTGGTGAATTGGGGATTTGCTTTGTTTTTTAATGTCTTTTGTCTGAGTTGGTTACATTTATCTTCTATCATTAGCAGTCGTCTTCTCTTTCTTTCTCTCTCTTTTATCCCACACTCCCTCCCTTCATCACCCTTCTTTCATCATCGTCATGATGGGTGATAAACCGCACTTTATCGAGGGTCTAAATATGTCGCTGTGGCGACCCACAATAAAATGTGATTAATCAACAATGAACCCACAATCAAGTATCAAACAATGAAAAACAAGTGTGGAGTCAAATTTATTTTTAACTCTGCACAAATGGTGTATAGTGTCAAGTATGCAGAGAGTTCGAACACAGGGAGCAAGCAGGGTAATTCAAACAATTGTGCTCAAGTGAATGTGTGTGATGTGTCTACACTAAGCAAACAAGCAAATGAATTTTTGTGGGTTTTTAATTTTTAATTTTTTTTATTTTAATTTTTAGTTTTGTATTTTGATTTTTTAATTTTCTGATTTTTATATTTTATATTTTATATATATTTTTTTTCTTTTCAATATTGGAATTTAAAGACAATGGAATAAAAGACAAGGTAAAATATTTATAAAAATGTGCAAAAATATCCAAAGTTTCAGAAATAAAGTCTTTTTGGTATTTTTGTAGTTTTCTACTGTTTTTGTTATTTTTGGGGATTTTTCAAGGTGTTTTTGATATTTTTAAATACTGAAACAAGAGAAACAGTGGAAAATAGGCTGGCTGTGAGAAAAATGATAATTAAAATCAACAAACAGCAACCAAAATTTTTCACACTATTTTTCAAATAAAGAGAATAAAGTAAAGAACAAACAGGAACTGAGTTTGTATTTTTTTTGAATTTCCTTTGATTTTTAGAATTTTTTGGAAGTTTTTGAGTCTTTTCGAATTTTTAAGGTTTTTCTTTTGAGATTTTTAGTGATTTTTGGACTGACACTAAAATAGGGTAAAATAGACACTAGGTAATTTTTTTGGAATTTTTCAAAACGTTTTTATAATTTTTATGGGTTTTCTAATGCAGACAGTGAAATAAATGAAGGTTTTTGATTTTTAATAAATGTGAAAATGCAATAAAAATGCAACGCAAAAATGTGGCGTGCAAATGCAAGTTGACAGGAACTTAAGTCTATTTTTGTGGAATTTTTGGACTTAAAATGATAATTTAAATAATCAGAACAAGCATCTAATCAATAAACTGCCTGGCAGGGGTATATATGCAATTTAGAAAACATCCAGGGGCATACATACAAATTTTCCACAAAATTTATACTGAACAAAATATTCTCTGGACCAAACAGCAATAGCCAAAGCCGCAGGGGCTTCCTCGCAAAATCTCCAAGACGCACGTGCGTTACACGCGCGCCTAGCGGGGGCAAAAGTGCAATATCACAAAAATGCGAGGACTAGAATGTAAAATATACGGAACTTTAGTACTGCCGATGAAAGTTTATAGACTGAACAGAAATAACAAGACCCTGAGGGTCCCTCTGCAAAATGCCCCGTCCCCTCACGCGCACAAGCACGTGAGGTGACGTGGCGAGGGACCTAAGCGTAAATGCGTGAACGTTAGGGGCCTAAAAGTAAATATTACAAAAATATTAACGCTGCAAATGAATGTTTCGATGTTATTTAATAAATTCAAAAACAAGTCGAGTTTATGACGCAAAATACCCAACTTAGGCGGGCACGGACGGCAGATCTGTCTTTACTTTGCCACGTGTCGTGCTCCGGTCTCACGATAACGGTTCGTGCCCATGGCCGCGATTAGATCTGGCGTGATGATCCAACGGCTGGGGGGGTTCTCGATCCAAGGGTAGCTGTGCTCCTGGAAGAACGAGGCTGATCGAACGGCCCTGGGACGTGAGGGAAGAACAACCGAAGAACTCGGCTTGGACGAACTTCAAGCTCCAAAATCTCAGCGTCTGGCGCCTCTGACTCTCACCCGATGTCTTCAGGGGTTTCCACAGAGTCCTCCTCGTCGAATGGATGTCTCAAAATGCCCAGATGGGCTCCTGTGGTGCCTGACGGCGAGAGTGAACCTGGGTGGTGCTCCAGCAGCTCGGCGAAGATGCTCCTGAGGCTCAGACGCCTCCTTCAAGTCCTGCGAAGAAGGATAGAGAACGACAGCGCAAATGACAGATAACTTGGCCTTTATTGGCGAGTAAACGGTGGGGTATGGAGTGGATAATGGTCGCCGGAGCTCGAGAGCTCCGGCAAGGTGGCGATCAGGTGGCTCGATGGATAGGAGGCGAAACGAGATATGGGGGTTGAACCTACAGCTACTGCAAAGCTAAAAATACAAGAAAAAGAGATAGAGACGACCTCTAGAGCTGTGTGCTCGAGGTTTGAACCTCACGGCGGCGCAACCGCCGGAGATGGTGGAACACGGTGTTTGGAGTCTCGCCGCACCTCGACTGCAGTGGGGGAGGATTCCCCTGTCACGAGAGCTCGCCCTCAACCCCACCTGGAAGCTATTGGCGCCCAAAAACCGGTTCAAAGAGAGGAGGAAGAATGGGGTGCAGTTTTGAACATGGTGGAGGTGCGATGTTCGAGGACAGATCACGGGCGAGGGAAGAAGATCTGGTAGGATCCAGTAGGTCGGCGCGGATCTCGGTTGTTCAGGGTACAATCTTCGTGAAGGCGCCACCCCCCCTCGAGCAACGCAGCCATGGCGAAAAAATCGAGAAAAGGCGGGGTCACGGGCTTCTGACAAAGGTGCAGGGCTAGGGCCAGGGAGTTGACCGGCGGGTCAACATCCCAGGCCGCCTGGTTGGTCCACGTGGACCAACCAGGAAAAAGTCCCCAAAAAAAGTTTTAGAAAATGAATTAAAAATAGTAAATGAATTATTTAATTTTAGGTTATAAAATAAAAAATGTTTATATTTTTATGAAGTATTTTATTCCGATTTTTAATTATTTTTATGAGGTATATTTTTACAAGTTACCTTTTTAGCCTTATATAGGTATATTACCTACATATTTTATTCTTTTATTTTTATTTTGTGATTTTAATTCTATTATTTTTTTATTATTATGTTATATAATTATAGCATGCTTTTATACCCGTAATTATATTTTTATTTAATTTTTTTGATATGGTTTGTATATTAAATAAAATATGAAAGTGTTTTGTATAGGTATATGTATAGGCAGTACACCTATGTATTCTTTATACAATTATTTTTATTTTTGTTTTTATTTAGGTTTTTATTCTTATTTTAATGTACATTATTATTAGAAGTATTATTTATAATATTATAAAAATATAAAATTATAAAAATAATAAATAAATAATAAATTGAATATTTTAATCGGTACAGCTATACAATGAGGGTCCAAAACTCAACTTTCAAACCGTAGCTCCGCCAAATGCGAAACCACCGCCATTAAATAGCTTATTTTCTTCTATATACAATTAAAGGTGAGTATGCTGCATTTGGAGTTTTCGTTTGTGAGATATGGGTCTGGGAAGTCGGGGTTCTGGATTTTTATTTAGACCATAACTTTTTATCTGTGTATTATTTTTCTGTAAAATCAATTTTGAATGTTTCTTTATAAAATTATCTGCAACTTTTATGTACAAAGTTTCTTTATTTGATGTATAAAAAGTGGAACCAAAAATAGGTCCCAAAATGAATAATAAATGAATAGAATGTATAGGTATTTGGACTGTGTTTTTGACCTTATCTCCCCCTACTTTCTTCCTTATCGACCTATTCATCGAGATGCCTAGGTCTCGGGGTTTCGGGTCATAAAATATTTACAATATTTTATTCTTTTTCTTTTCTTTTCTTTATTCTATAATTTTGGCATTAATTACAGTATTTTATACACTATTGTGATGCACATGCATGGATGCTAAGATGGTGATTTTAATGCTATTTACATGCATTTGCTAGGGTTTTTGGTGCCAAAATGATAGAATAAAGATGATGAAATGTGGATTCATCATCCCCCTATACTTTACCTTTGCTAGTCCCTAGCAAACACTTATGCAATAAGTTCAAAGAAAAAGAAAGAAAAGAAAAAGAAGAAAGTTGGATTTAGTTCAATTATCAAACTTGTAAAATCAAAGTTTGGAGCTTAAGTCAGACCTTTGGAATTTTAGTGTGGTCGGAACCTTAATGAGAACCAGATTTGAAATCCAACAGTCCTTGAGAATCCCAACACTCTGTCCAAGTCTCCTCAATAGCCAGGTCAGAAATACTTCAACTCATACGCAAACTCTTACGACTATGAATCTGACTCGTACAGTGTAAGTGATATGTAGCTCCCCACCTCAGAAGTGACAAAGAAACAACCTCCCCCAACCTGGTAACTCTAATGCCTCGGTCTAGCAACTCTTTCCTCGAGAAGCGGGGTATTCCCTTCTAAGTTCAAGTGCAACCGGCTCAAGAAGAGGGGGAAGAAGTATAGACTTTTGGAAGCTCAGCCAGTGTAGCCAAGTCTCCCGCTGCAAGCTTCATGAGATGTACATGGATACCATAAGCTTCTGCTTTATTGGACTATATACACTCCGGTGGGGTTATTAAATTTTCAATCCGACCCACCACTTTTTTGGAGTTCTTCTTTTTTTTGTCTCTTTTTTTTTTCAATTGAATCTGTACAACATATCTACATGGTGCAGCATATATACAAGAAATTTTCCTCTTGAGCCAGTAGACTATCCCTCTTTTGAAGCTTTATTGCAACCCACAGCTTCTGTCTTTAGCCTTCATCACCACTAGACCAAGTTGAGGTGCACTTCCTTCACTATAAGAAGAAGAGAGGTTCCGCCTAGAAGTACTACCCTCATATGCTACCCCAAGCCAAAGGAAACTGCCTCCTCACCACCTCATCCGTGGAGAGCTATGTGAAAGGTGCAGGTGTCCAAGTTAGGTCATTATCAACAAGAGTCGTGCGTGTGCTCCGAAATACTCTACTTAGGCAGTCAAGAATCCATTGAACTAAGTCCCATGATCCTCAAAGAATTAAGTCAACTAGACCTGAAGTACCTCAAACCCCGTTCCTATAAGGTTCCTGTTATTAGGTAGATTTTAAGGTCCAATCAAGCTCCAATCTCCGGATTTTACTTAGACTTGTTCAACTATCAAACTCAATCCGAAAAATGCGAATGCTATGCAAGAAATATTTTTGTGATACAATTTTCAGGATTTTGAACTTTTTATGGAGTTTTGAAAAGATAATGATGATGCGTGCAGATGCAGATGCAATTTTTTTTTGTATTTTTCAAAAAGATATTTCAAATGTTTTTTGGATTTTAGTTTTGCAAATGTTTTTGGGATTTTTGAAAACAAAAAGGTTTTGGCTGAAAACTAGGTGAAAACTATGTACACGGGAGTGCTTCTTATATATACAAGAAATGGATTTTAAGAATTTACAAGGGTAAGTGATCAATTTTATGCGTATGTATAGGTAGTGGATTTTGGTGTGATGTTAGTATTCCTCAAACTTATTTGACACAAGCTTTTCACACAATTTTTGAAAACTATAGTCCAAAATAGCTTTTACAAACATTTTTACAAACATGTACACACATTTGAAAATCATTTTGCAAAGGCTTTCAAAACAGTATATATATAGGTTTTTCAAATATTTTTGCAACCATTTTTCAAACCATTTGCAAATCATTTTTCAAATCTTTTATTTCACATAAAGCAAATGAATTTTACAAATCACACATTTTTACAAAGGTTGAAAACATGTAACAAAATATTTTCAAAATAGTTTTCAATAGATGTTCACAAAGATTTTCCAACTATTTTTCAAACATTTTGCAAAAAACATTTTTCACCTGATTTATTAATCAGTAAATACAAAAAGAATTTGAGGAACAAAACACCTTTTTATTAGGGATTTTTAATGAATTTTAATGAATTATTAGCCATATTAGGAAAATACGAAAGTACGAGTTATGGCTAAAGTATATACGTAGTATATACGACCCCCCTATACTTAGCTTGAGCTATGTCCTCATAGATCGGAGAGAAAAGAGAAGACATAACTCGTACTAAGTATAGGAAAGTCTAAAGAATAAATGAATAAATGAAGGAATGAATGAACAAATGAGAAGTTGACCGTCCCCCCTATACTTAGGATCAGATAATCCTAAGTATAGCAGACTGTACACAACGCAGGGAAGGTCAAGGGTGGGAATGAACAGATCGTACTCAGATTGTCTCCCCCTATACTTAGGGTAAAATATCCCTAAGTATAGACAAGAAGAGGAGACAATGGAGAGGATCAAAGAATGGAAATACTCGGGGTACACGCCCCCCTATACTTAGGACAAAGTACGTCCTAAGTATGGAAAACTGTCTACAAGGGCGGCATCTTTTTGATAGATGAAGAAGATAGAATAGGAAAAGAAGAAAAGAAGAAAAGAAAAAGAGATGAGATCATGAGAATGTACACACCGCTCCCCCTATACTTAGGGTAAAAGAAGCCCTAAGTATAGACAACAACAGGAGCGATGACACAGAATGAAGAATGAACACTCGGCCCGTCCACCCCCTATACTTAGGACAAAGTACGTCCTAAGCAAGGCAAACACGAGAATGGGTGGTCGAGCAATACGGAAGAAAGAACCGAGGTACACAAGGGAATATACAACAGAGATGGATATACACATGATCAAGAAGGTGGAAAGCTGACCTTCTTGCGAGACCGCTGAGGGATAGATTTGATATGGTGTATGTCGACATCGGGGTCCACAGTGGACGGAGGCCGATCAGGGTCGACACGGTGAAGACCCTCAGTGGAATCAAAACGGAAAGGGACGAACTGATCAATGGAAGCAGTATGGCTGGGTTCTCCCTTGGTGGTCCTATGATGTGAAGGCACAGACGGGTGAGTGGAAGAAGTACGATTAGGTCCAGCCTTGGAAGTCTCGCCGATATCAAAGTGAAATGGGACAAACTCATCATCCTCGGAAGAAGTGTAATCGGAGTCGTCCTGCGAGTCCTCGTCCAGGTCAAAATCAAAAGGAATAAAATCATCTGTGGAAGTATACGAACTCTGTTCGTCCTCTATAATCTCAACCGGATCATCTTTCTTATCAAAAGGCCCGAATTTCTGAAGAAAAGCAATCAAATCAACTTCGGCCTCAGGCCCATCAGAATCAACATGGACAGGAGTGGACTCATCAGTGGAAGTAGTCAAAACAGGTCCGTCCTGTCTAGTCTTACATGGGTCATTTGTTTCCTTATGAGGTCTCTCAAAGTAATGGGCAACTTCATAAACATCCTCAATTATTTTGGTATCTGCCCCCTGCTCAAATGGTTCAATCACGTAGATACTATGGATCTCATCAACACATCGCCACACACCCGGAGGAGGATTAGTGAGGTCCATGCTTTCCGACTTCCTCCCCTTTCGGGGGATCCGTCGGGTCTCATCAGGGATCGCTAAGGAAGTATCTCTAGTGGCATCAGGTAGGTCACAGGCCTCAGAGTCAGCTATAATCGGTGAAGGTGCATCAGGTGCAGGTCTCTGGTCAACTGTGGGTGTGGTGATCAATACTTCGCTCTCGTCAACAGGACGGAAGCGAATCTCTCCTGATCTATAGTCAATAACGACCCTCGCAGAGGCGAGGAATGGTCGTCCCAGGATGATTGGAGATGGCTCCCCTGTGGAGTTCTCCATGGGCAACACGACAAAATCAACATTGTGGCTCTTGCCCTGAATAGAAATGACGGCGTTTTCAAGGATACCCTTCGGCCTCTTGATGGATCCATCAGCAAACTGAACGATCATCCTGGTTTTCTTGAGAGGCCCTAAGTGAAGAGACTGTACCAGCGAGAAGGGTAATATGCTAATCGAAGCACCGCCGTCTAGGAGAGTGCGATCACAAGTATGGTCAGAGATGGTGCAAGTGATGAAAGGTGTAGCTGTGTTCTTCTTCTTGGGAATGGGACGGTGTGTGATGGCGAGGGCAGTGGCCATGGTCAGAATGTGACGCTCAGATCTGCTCCTCCGCTTTCTCTTCTTGGGAAGAGGAGCAGATAATTGGGTCATGGCCTGCTGAAGTGGGGTACGAATAATCTCATGGATGGCAGCCACCACTTCGGGTTCAGATAACATTTTTTTGAATTTTTGGACCTCCTCCATACAAGGGAGGAAGTCGGAATCAGTATATACATGAGGCATGCCAAGAGCAGTCTGTACAGCGGCATCCTCGGGGTCAAAGGTGGGACTGGATGTGAATGGGTGTGTGGTCAAGGGTTCTGGCAAGTGGACTCTCTCCTCAAAATCTTGATCAACCAAGTGTCTCCCAAAATCTTTTTGGATTTTTAAATTTTTCTCATTTTTTTGTATTTTTGGCGATTGCAAGCTCCCATGATTCTTCACAAGCAAAGTTGTATCCTCGATGAAAAGAGCACTAGTCCGATATTCTCTCAAAGTGTCAAGATTTTCCTTCATCAAATTGATGTGCTCTAGCATTAGGTTCATGACAACACTCATGGAGGTCGTGGGAGGTGACTCCAACAGGTCAGACTCGGGTGGATGTGAAGGTGGAGGCGGATAATATACATGTGGGGATGGAGGTGGGTAGAAGTCCGAGTCGTGATACTGTGGCTGAGGCGGATATGTACAAAAGTTAGAAAAAGTAGGAGGAGGATCCTCCTGATAAAAGGGAGGTGGACCGGCTGGAGGGAGCGAGGGATCCGCAAAATCCGGATAAAAATCACTCCAGGGATCCATCTCGAAACAAGAGAAGAATGATCGGGAGAACACGACAGTCAAGTCAAGAGGAGTGTGGAGAAAGGCGCAAATGCGCAGAATGATCGAGTATGCACACAAAACAATCACAAGCAAAAATGAAACAACCAAACCCTCAATTCACCTACTCAACTCGGTGAAGACCACAAATGCGGTCTTTTTATCTTGTCTGTTTTAGAGTTAGGTGAAAAAGTCAAGAAGTTGCACAAACACTTAGGGGCTGAAAATGGGATTTGGGCACTAGCCTTAGTGTGTGCGCGAGCAATGTAAAACGAAGACAATGAGGGGATTACTCGCCCCAATACAAGATTTTTCTTTTTTGTCGGTTTTAGGGTCAAGTAAAATTAGCAGTCCCAATTTTATTGGTTATCACTTTTTTTTTGGATTTTTAATGAAAATGCACGGTCCTATCGGGGAGTCAATTCCTTTGAGCACCTAGGTTGGCAAAATCAGAGGGAGAGTCGGAAAAGCAATGCAAGCGGCAAATAATGATGAATGCTAAAGCGTAAATGCTCACCTTGCCTCCAGCACTCTACATGCAAGGATGCTCAGCAGAATTGAAACCTATCTATATGTAAATGCAAGCCGATGAAATCACCCTAAGTTCAGAAATTGCTATTATCGTGAAGAACCACAAGTCGATCACTTATCTTTAACCTAAGAGTCTGGTCTTGGCTTACCCCTCCTCTTCTCGACACACTCGAGTTCAGGAGTAGCGCTTGATGGGGCTCGCTCACGGCACACGGGTTAAGAGATAAATGAACAGACTGTTTAAAAATTTGACTAAGTCCAAACGCGACTATAGGTACATGCAAGATATATTAGGTGTTTGGCCTTAATCTATCGCAAGCAATCCTAAATTTAAGGGCTCAATCACACAAAGTGAAGAAAACAAAATCGGAAAACAAAGTAAAAAAATGCGATGAAAAGCCGACAAAACTGCGGTGAGCCCCCAAGTGAACAAACACTTGGAAATTAGGCCCGAAGTGTCCAAGAGTCCAAGTCCCTGTATTATTACAAATTATAAAAGTCACTCTCTCACAGAAATAAATGTAAGCTTAATCTAATCACTCTCCCTCACTCCTCCTGCTCTCTCCTGCCGGCTTGGCCCAAGAAGGCCGGCTCCGCTTCCCAAGGATGCTCCGGATCACCTAAGCAATCCGCCTTGCTCCGCGGTCCCTCGCAAGAAGACAAGAAAAGAGAGGGTCAGATAGCTCAACAAGATATATCAAAAATGTAAGAGATGGAAAATGATGCTATGGTAAACAATCACACAATCAAACAAAATGTGAACTACTCGCTGTTGCTCCTCGGCAACGGCGCCATTTGATAAACCGCACTTTATCGAGGGTCTAAATATGTCGCTGTGGCGACCCACAATAAAATGTGATTAATCAACAATGAACCCACAATCAAGTATCAAACAATGAAAAACAAGTGTGGAGTCAAATTTATTTTTAACTCTGCACAAATGGTGTATAGTGTCAAGTATGCAGAGAGTTCGAACACAGGGAGCAAGCAGGGTAATTCAAACAATTGTGCTCAAGTGAATGTGTGTGATGTGTCTACACTAAGCAAACAAGCAAATGAATTTTTGTGGGTTTTTAATTTTTAATTTTTTTTATTTTAATTTTTAGTTTTGTATTTTGATTTTTTAATTTTCTGATTTTTATATTTTATATTTTATATATATTTTTTTTCTTTTCAATATTGGAATTTAAAGACAATGGAATAAAAGACAAGGTAAAATATTTATAAAAATGTGCAAAAATATCCAAAGTTTCAGAAATAAAGTCTTTTTGGTATTTTTGTAGTTTTCTACTGTTTTTGTTATTTTTGGGGATTTTTCAAGGTGTTTTTGATATTTTTAAATACTGAAACAAGAGAAACAGTGGAAAATAGGCTGGCTGTGAGAAAAATGATAATTAAAATCAACAAACAGCAACCAAAATTTTTCACACTATTTTTCAAATAAAGAGAATAAAGTAAAGAACAAACAGGAACTGAGTTTGTATTTTTTTGGAATTTCCTTTGATTTTTAGAATTTTTTGGAAGTTTTTGAGTCTTTTCGAATTTTTAAGGTTTTTCTTTTGAGATTTTTAGTGATTTTTGGACTGACACTAAAATAGGGTAAAATAGACACTAGGTAATTTTTTTGGAATTTTTCAAAACGTTTTTATAATTTTTATGGGTTTTCTAATGCAGACAGTGAAATAAATGCAGGTTTTTGATTTTTAATAAATGTGAAAATGCAATAAAAATGCAATGCAAAAATGTGGCGTGCAAATGCAAGTTGACAGGAACTTAAGTCTATTTTTGTGGAATTTTTGGACTTAAAATGATAATTTAAATAATCAGAACAAGCATCCAATCAATAAACTGCCTGGCAGGGGTATATATGCAATTTAGAAAACATCCAGGGGCATACATACAAATTTTCCACAAAATTTATACTGAACAAAATATTCTCTGGACCAAACAGCAATAGCCAAAGCCGCAGGGGCTTCCTCGCAAAATCTCCAAGACGCACGTGCGTTACACGCGCGCCTGGCGGGGGCAAAAGTGCAATATCACAAAAATGCGAGGACTAGAATGTAAAATATACGGAACTTTAGTACTGCCGATGAAAGTTTATAGACTGAACAGAAATAACAGGACCCTGAGGGTCCCTCTGCAAAATGCCCCGTCCCCTCACGCGCACAAGCACGTGAGGTGACGTGGCGAGGGACCTAAGCGTAAATGCGTGAACGTTAGGGGCCTAAAAGTAAATACTACGAAAATATTAACGCTGCAAATGAATGTTTCGATGTTATTTAATAAATTCAAAAACAAGTCGGGTTTATGACGCAAAATACCCAACTTAGGCGGGCACGGACGGCAGATCTGTCTTTACTTTGCCACGTGTCGTGCTCCGGTCTCACGATAACGGTTCGTGCCCAAGGTCGCGATTAGATCTGGCGTGATGATCCAACGGCTGGGGGGGTTCTCGATCCAAGGGTAGCTGTGCTCCTGGAAGAACGAGGCTGATCGAACGGCCCTGGGACGTGAGGGAAGAACAACCGAAGAACTCGGCTTGGACGAACTTCAAGCTCCAAAATCTCAGCGTCTGGCGCCTCTGACTCTCACCCGATGTCTTCAGGGGTTTCCACAGAGTCCTCCTCGTCGAATGGATGTCTCAAAATGCCCAGATGGGCTCCTGTGGTGCCTGACGGCGAGAGTGAACCTGGGTGGTGCTCCAGCAGCTCGGCGAAGATGCTCCTGAGGCTCAGACGCCTCCTTCAAGTCCTGCGAAGAAGGATAGAGAACGACAGCGCAAATGACAGATAACTTGGCCTTTATTGGCGAGTAAACGGTGGGGTATGGAGTGGATAATGGTCGCCGGAGCTCGAGAGCTCCGGCAAGGTGGCGATCAGGTGGCTCGATGGATAGGAGGCGAAACGAGATATGGGGGTTGAACCTACAGCTACTGCAAAGCTAAAAATACAAGAAAAAGAGATAGAGACGACCTCTAGAGCTGTGTGCTCGAGGTTTGAACCTCACGGCGGCGCAACCGCCGGAGATGGTGGAACACGGTGTTTGGAGTCTCGCCGCACCTCGACTGCAGTGGGGGAGGATTCCCCTGTCACGAGAGCTCGCCCTCAACCCCACCTGGAAGCTATTGGCGCCCAAAAATCGGTTCAAAGAGAGGAGGAAGAATGGGGTGCAGTTTTGAACATGGTGGAGGTGCGATGTTCGAGGACAGATCACGGGCGAGGGAAGAAGATCTGGTAGGATCCAGTCGGTCGGCGCGGATCTCGGTTGTTCAGGGTACAATCTTCGTGAAGGCGCCACCCCCCCTCGAGCAACGCAGCCATGGCGAAAAAATCGAGAAAAGGCGGGGTCACGGGCTTCTGACAAAGGTGCAGGGCTAGGGCCAGGGAGTTGACCGGCGGGTCAACATCCCAGGCCGCCTGGTTGGTCCACGTGGACCAACCAGGAAAAAGTCCCCAAAAAAAGTTTTAGAAAATGAATTAAAAATAGTAAATGAATTATTTAATTTTAGGTTATAAAATAAAAAATGTTTATATTTTTATGAAGTATTTTATTCCGATTTTTAATTATTTTTATGAGGTATATTTTTACAAGTTACCTTTTTAGCCTTATATAGGTATATTACCTATATATTTTATTCTTTTATTTTTATTTTGTGATTTTAATTCTATTATTTTTTTATTATTATGTTATATAATTATAGCATGCTTTTATTCCCGTAATTATATTTTTATTTAATTTTTCTGATATGGTTTGTATATTAAATAAAATATGAAAGTGTTTTGTATAGGTATATGTATAGGCAGTACACCTATGTATTCTTTATACAATTATTTTTATTTTTGTTTTTATTTAGGTTTTTATTCTTATTTTAATGTACATTATTATTAGAAATATTATTTAGAATATTATAAAAATATAAAATTATAAAAATAATAAATAAATAATAAATTGAATATTTTAATCGGTACAGCTATACAATGAGGGTCCAAAACTCAACTTTCAAACCGTAGCTCCGCCAAATGCGAAACCACTGCCATTAAATAGCTTATTTTCTTCTATATACAATTAAAGGTGAGTATGCTGCATTTGGAGTTTTCGTTTGTGAGATATGGGTCTGGGAAGTCGGGGTTCTGGATTTTTATTTAGACCATAACTTTTTATCTGTGTATTATTTTTCTGTAAAATCAATTTTGAATGTTTCTTTATAAAATTATCTGCAACTTTTATGTACAAAGTTTCTTTATTTGATGTATAAAAAGTGGAACCAAAAATAGGTCCCAAAATGAATAATAAATGAATAGAATGTATAGGTATTTGGACTGTGTTTTTGACCTTATCTCCCCCTACTTTCTTCCTTATCGACCTATTCATCGAGATGCCTAGGTCTCGGGGTTTCGGGTCATAAAATATTTACAATATTTTATTCTTTTTCTTTTCTTTTCTTTATTCTATAATTTTGGCATTAATTACAGTATTTTATACACTATTGTGATGCACATGCATGGATGCTAAGATGGTGATTTTAATGCTATTTACAGGCATTTGCTAGGGTTTTTGGTGCCAAAATGATAGAATAAAGATGATGAAATGTGGATTCATCAATGGGCCACACTCCATTTCAGCTGGATTTTGTGGCTTTTTCATCCCATACCCATAATTTCCACCCACTCTCTTGGGAGTTCAGAACTCCCCTGATTTCCCATCTTCTCCCTACCCACTTTCCCATTCGGGACATGCTGTGAGTGACACTTGAAGAGACCAGATTGACCAAATACGAGACCCGGACAATTACCTTGTTGAGATGAGAGTACATCCCACAAGAGATCAAATGGGGCAGTTGTGAATTTGAGATGACTTTATTCTGGATGATGGATGACTAGACCGATCAAGAAGTGTACTCCACTTCTACATTGAGCCCCTTCATTTTGGATTTAGAGTTCATCAATCTACTGCCAAAATTTTAAGGGAAAGTGCATTAGGAGCCTTATATTCATATATCTGAGTTTGAGGATTTTGGTGGATCACAATCTTACCTTGATATCACTTCTGAGGATCTGATGTTGTTGGCCTTCCCTTTCTCACTTCAGACTAGAGCTATGAGATGGCATAGAGAGTTGGGGAGGAAGATTGCTACGTGGGAGATTTACAATCATTATTTTTATAGAGATTTTACCCCCCGCGTAGGGCTGATACGATGCGGTCCTGTATTCGTGATTTTTCAGTTGACCCCTGATGAATACCCATTCATCACTCTTTATTCTTTTATTTTAGCTACAAAACCTATGCAAAACACATGTATATTCCTGTAAATACAAATAATTGTCAATCATCATGCATTTTGTAAATATGCATAATTAGCATGTTTTTGTGCATAAATAAAAGAATAAAGAAACAAAAGAAAAAGAGGGAGATATTTAGAATAAATATTGAGCGACCTAATCACAAGGGAGGGCTCAGACTGGGCCTGACTGCATAAAAACCGAAGTAGAGAGAGATAAGGAAGCTCACACATGTGTACATATACATGTAATTAAATAAAAATATTTTCCTCTAAAAAAATAAAAATGGGTTGTATTTATTTGTAAATATTTGTAAATATAAAATTAAAATAAAAATGAGAAAATTAAAAAGAAAATAAAAATGCCTTCACCCTTGTATATTCACCATGTACATAAACTCACTTATATATTTATTTATCCCTATAAATAAATAAATAAAAATCCCATAAAAATTTTACATATTCTATACTTCATGGTGTGAATAAATAAAATAAAAATCATAAAAACAAAAACAAAAATAAAAAGGAATAAAAATAAAATTAATTTCCTTCATTGTATATATACCGTATATGTATATAAATAAACCTATTTATTTACCCCTTGTAATTAAATAATAAAAATAAAATAAAAAGACCAAATTATTTCAAATTTTATTTTGTAAACACATAAAATTTAAAATTGGAATAAAAATGTACAAAAATCAAAATAAAAAATGCAATATTGTATATACATATGTATATAATACTATATTGTAAATACCTAATTTTTATTTCAAAAAAATAAATAAAAATCACAAAAAATAATTTAAAATAAAATAAACATTTTTCATATTTTAACTTTTTCCTAATTCGGCCATTTGCTCAGCCAATCCAGTTCGCCACGGAACTGGGATTCGAGCTCCTTCACCGTCGCATCACCAGAGCTCATCCGCCCCGTCGCATCGTTCACCCACCTCGCCTCTAACCGGGTCGAGGCATTTTTCCCTCGACCCAGGATTGTTTCTGTGCAGCTTTGCAGGTCAGAGGAGGACCGTCTGAGGTCCTCCACGTTCAATACAGGAGCCTGAGCTCCGCCTTCATCGCACGGGCTCCTCGGAGCTCCTTGGCGCTATCGAAGGGGTTCTTCAGACGCGGGAGGCTCCGGCCATCTATTCTTCCTGGATCCTCCCCGACCGTCCGTTCCGCCTTCACCTACCAGATCTTACATGGACCGTCCGATCGAGCTCAGGGTTCCTTCATCAGCGTCCACCGTCTGATCGCCACGTGGAGAGACCTGAAGCGTCATATCAGTGAAGGGTTAGCCACGGCGTGCAGTAGCCGTTGATCTTCCACGTGGCGAGCCCTCACCCGTTTGATCATCGCCGAGGCTTCTTCGTTGAGGCGCCACTGCTCCAGACCGCACGATCATCCACGTGGCGTCCATCCAGCCCCTCGATTAATAAAGGGTAAATTTCCTTTAGGCCCTTTAGTTTTTAGTTGTTACTTTTTAGTCATGTAAATATTTTGTCACGTTGTTTTTATATTCTGAATATTGCATCGAGGACCTTCTGGTTTTTGATATTTGCATTATAGTCCCTGTGTGTATTGTACGCGTGCTTCAACACGTGATTAAGTGGACTTTTTGCATTTTATACCATGTGTTCCTTGCGTGTTGATGATTGGTATTTTATAAATAAGAATTGCCTTTCAGTCCTTCCAGGCCTAATTCACGTGTGTGGCGCGTGCTCTATTGGACTTTTTGCTCATTTAGTCCTGATCTTTTACGCCGTGTTATTGATAGGCCCATGGACTATGTTTTTCTTGCAGATAGGTCCTTGTGCACTGTGCCTTGTTGTTGGATTTTAATAAAATATCAAATCAAGTCTAAATTTCGTGAAAATTGGACACATGGCTCCTGCCACTGTGTAAGATTTTCACTAAAAATTTGGTGCATTTTTTAGCATTTTTATTATTTTTAAAAATTCAAAAACATCTCTTTTTCTGCCTGCTCATCTTTAAAAATCACAAAAAATGTTAAAACCTTTTCAAAAATTCTAAAAATTTCATATTTTGTGTGCTTGATTTTCTGACCAATTTTGGTCATTTTTGGATTTATAAAAATTACAAAAATTAAAAAACCCCTTAAAACTCACAAAGATTCTAAAAATCATAGAAAATTCCAAAAATAATAAACCCTTTTTTTTGAATTTTCCTTGTTGTTTCTATTTTCCAAGAAAATTACCTCCAGGCTCTGTTGAGACCATTTTATATTTTATTTTGGTCTTAGAAGCCTGATTGGACAGTGTTCTTGTATTTTTGCCTTATTTTATTCCTAAAAAATTCCCTAAATATCAGAAAATTATCAAAAATTCACCAAAAACAGTAAGAAATTATAAAAATCATAAAAATATTTTTATTTGAATTTTTAGAGTATTTTAGAGTAATTAAATAATTATGTGAAGTTACTTGTTTATATTACTTCCTTCTTTTCTTCATTATTAAAAATTCCAAAAAAATATAAAAATATTAAAAACCCACAAAAAAATTATTTGTTTATATTTTTATCCATTTCTACACTACTTCGTAGGCCACAAGGCCAATCTGTGCTCCTCGAGTTCGACCCTGGGAGCTATACCAGGTCAATCCCATAGCTAGGACTGCTAGTTGGCTTTCTCGTGTTTTATCTTTATTTGGTGGTCCGAATAATTTTTCTTGTTGAGCTCTGAGTCCCGAGTGACTGAGGTCACAACGACCGTATTGATTTATCTACCTTAGTCGTTCGGGCGGCTCATCAGAATGGCGCCGTTGCCGGGGAGCACGGCTTAGTAGTCATATTTTTTCGCGGCTTTCTTTTTCGCGGCTTTCTGTATAGATTTTTGTATATATTTTTCGTATATATTTTTCTGACTTGTTTACAATAATCGGATCTGATCACACTCTTCTTGTTTTCTTGCGAGGGCCCGAGGAGAGGCGGCGACTTTCGAGGAGCCGACGCAACCGCGACATTTGGAGGCGGCTCCCTTCTACACGGAGCCGCAGAAGAGCGCGAGGAGGCAGTAGAGTGTGGGTGTAGATAGGATTAGCTTACAATAGATTAGTTTTGATTTCCTACTCATTAGAACTATTGTTGTAATAATACAGGGATAGGATTTAGACTTTTGAGACTCTTGGGGTCTGTTTCACCGAGCACTGGTGTGCTCGGGGGACCCCTCGGTTTTTTGTGGCTTTAATCGCGGCTTTTACCGTTTATTTTTTGCTTTTCTGATTTTCGCAGTTTTGAGCCCCTAGCCTTAGGACTTTTTCTTGACTGTGACGTAATATATAGGATCCAAATACCCTACTAAATCTGCATGTACCTATAGATCGGTAATTGGACCAACAATAAAAAGATTAATAAAATAGTCGAACCACTACCTTCGAACCAACGCGCCGCCAGCCCACCCCGTCAAATGCTACTCCTGAACTCGATTTGTCGAGAAGAGGAGGGGTGGGTCTAGACCGGACTCTTGGATTGGAGGCTGGTGGTCGACTAGCCGTTCCTTCGAGTAGAACTGCTTGCTTAGGGCTCGGATTTCCGCTTGCATCATTTAGGTAGTTTTATTTCGGTCTTTAAATTCTGTGTGAATCATATTGCATGTAGACTACTGGAGTCAGGTACGCCTTCTATCTCGTGCATGCATCATTGATTTTTCGCGCATCGGCTTTTTCGTCTTCTCCCCCTGTTTTGGATTAAAATAACCAGAAGAATCGAAAAATTCGTTAGGCAATTTCTTTTTATTTGAAAAATACCTAAAAAGAAAAACAATAAAATTTGGGACTGCTAACTTTATCAACCCTAAAAGACGATCACCGAAAAATTTATCTTGGGGAGAGCAACCCCCTCATTGTCTGGTTTGCTTGCGCGAGAGAGTGACCCGCACACTAGGTAGAGCCATATCCGATATCTTTCTCGACTGATTACCGGTTCTTTCTGTACGGGACAGTCTGTTGAGAAAATATCGGATTACCCAACAGGTCACGCTAATCGCTCTGCTATCCTGACTGATCACCTAATAAAATTGACAAGATAATTCACCGAGCCTTTACGGTCTTCAGCTCGCGTTGCTTTGGTGAATCGGGGGTTTGCTTGTGATCATAGTTGTTACCAGATCTCATCCGCCCAACTCGCCAGATCAAGATGATGGGCAGAAGGTCTCTTAGGCAGCCTCTGGCTGCACCGATTCCCAGCACTTTTGCCTGCACATCTAGGTTGGTTCGCGAGAGCCGAGACCCGCTCTTCGAACCCGAGTTCGACTCCACCATGTTCCCCCTCGACCCCCCTTCTTCTGAGTCTGAGATACCAGTGCCAGAGGAGAGACAGTCAGATGATTTATCGGCACCTGAGTTTGGGTCTTTTGCCTTTGCAGAGACCATGGCCGGCAGCAATGACGACCGCACCACAGGTCCCCGAGGAGAGCAGACTTTTGTCCTAGACCAGGTGCGATTAACTCCACCCTGATCGCCTCCCTAGACTCAGTTCAGCAGCAGTTGAGGGATCAGGGAGCATTCATGATTGAGATGAAGCGCGAGATGGAGCATATGAGAGCCGACCGCGAGCAGCGCGGCCCAGGGGACAGTCCTGATGATGCGGCAGCAGCCGCAACCGTAGAAGCAGTCGTTGCAGCAGCCGCAGCAGCATCAGGAGCGGAGCCACTGAGACCGATACGGGAGTTGCACAACCCCGGATCGACTTTGACGGACCGTTGGGTAGTACTTCTAGCTATCGTGGGGGACTTCTTCCGCCGAACACACTTCAGCTTCTACCCCAGTTCCATGGGTTGTCTACTGAGGAGCCCCATCTCCACCTTCATGAGTTTGAGATGATGTGTAGCACTGTCCACGATCGTCAGGTGGACCAGGATACCATCCGCATGATTGCCTTCCCCTTCTCACTAGCAGACAGAGCAGCCACCTAGCTGAAGCATCTGGGGAGGTTTGTTTACACCTGGGAGCAGCTCCGCACCGAGTACTTGAACAAGTACTATCCACTCGGGCGGACGAATGCAGCAAGGGCCCTGATCAGCAACTTCTCCATGTTCCCCAACGAGCAGTTTCACGAGGCATGGGAGAGGTTTAGAGAGCTTACAGACAGATGCCCGCACCACGACATCTCGAAGCCGAACCTTGTTCAGAGCTTCTTCTGCGGGTTGACACCAGAGCTGCAGGGCCTGATGAACACTTCTTGTGGGGGGTCCTACTTCGCCAAGGATCATGATCAGGTCTGGGCCATCTATGAGGAGATGGCAGAGAACTATATGGTGATGTCCCAGACCCGACTCTACACACAGGGATGCCCCCAGCCACAGACCGTGCAGTATTAGAGGATAGCACGGGTTGACGCCGGTCCATCCACTTCGTCAGCGGCAACAGCACAGGCCGAGTCCACAGCCGCTGACATGGGCATCATCAGCGAGAAGCTGGACCGGATGGAGATTATCGAGAAGAAGCAGTGACAGGGCATCACGCAGATGGAGCATATGGCACAGACTCTGAGTGACCTGAAGACACAGCTCATGTGTCTCCAGGAGGCACAGACGGCTTCCCAGCCCCGTCTTCAGGCACGAGGCGATCCTAGCAGCAGCAACAGCTCGTCCCAGCGCTCCAGCTCCCACCAGCAGCCTAGACAGATCCATCTTGTACAGGCGGAGTCGTACCAGCAGCCGCAGCTTACTTACCAGGCACCACCATCCACTGACACGCAGATGGTGGTATACCAGCTGGATCAACCTCTAGCAGTGCTCTCGCCACCCCAGTACAATTCAGAGCCGTTGATGGATGTCAACAGGATTTGGTACGACCGCCCCCAGCCCGGTATCCGATGAGACCATCCCGGATTCCGTTGGGCGGCCGGAGGTTCCCAGCCCCAGCAGCAGGTGTCAGGACATGGTGGTCAGTACATCCATCAGAGTGATCACCAGCAGCAACAGCCCCCAGTGTACCCACAGCAGCAACAGCCCCCAGTGTACCCACAACAGCAGCAGCAGTCGTATGGTCCCCGTCCCTATCAGCAGGGACAGACTTGGAGGAGTGATCAGCCTCACCAACTGCAGCATCATCCACAGTCTTACCCCTCTCACCCACAACAGCAGCCTCACTACCAGAGAGGCTGCCAGTCAGGGTGTCATGGGCCATCCTATGAGAACCCCGCCTTGGATGACATAGCCTGCCTTCTCATCGATCAGCAGGATACATTCCGACAGGAGATGGATCAGTTCTGCCAGGAGATGTGGGACATCGTGAGAGGGAAGGCCACCATCCCTGCCCAGATAGAGCCCAATCCGAATAACCTCAAGAGGAAATCTGAGCAGGTAGTTTGTACTGAGTATGCCACTTCTAGTGATACATTTGGGGATATGTCTGCATATTTGTTTGATACTGATTTTGTCACACTTAGGAGCGGTAGGATGCCAGCAGGCGGAGCCTCGTCTGAGAGACATCCAGAGGCTACTTCCAGAGCGCCCGACGAGGAGGAGAGCGGTATTGAGGCTGCTAGAGATGATGACGGTGGTACTGATGCCACCACGGATGCTGATCCCACCGGCGGTACTAAGGCTGCCTTTTCACCAGTTGGAGGAGGTGGTACTGAGGCCACCCATGTTGCCGAGCCAGAGCGTGGTACTGAGGTCGCGAGTCTTCCAGCCGAGGGTGGTGCTGATGCCACCAGTTCTTTTGAGAGTCCTATAGTTTTTCCTTTTGCTGATGTATCTCAGAACACTTCTGGAAATAAAGGAAAGGGTTTGTTTTCTTCTGGTCCCACTGTGCTGCTTGATGTATGTGTGGATCCTGCCGTCGAGCAGCTCAGACCCTCTCCTAGTCCTTCACCTGAGAAGGATCCTGTGATCCCCTTCCCTAGAGCTCTTTAGATGGGGAAGGGGAAGAAAATAGAAAATCCCAAAAAGAGGCAGCAGGAAGAGTTCAGCCATCAGATGATAGACCATTTTCACATTCAGCTGACTCTTCAGGAGGCTTTGCAGCACATCCCTCTAATCCAGAATTCACTCAGAGACAGGACTACAGTTAGGAGGAAGAGGAGGAACCGCTATTCAGAGATCCATGTGCTGACCAGAGCCACTTGTTTCGCGATTCAGAATCGTCTGCCGGCCAAGAGGCCAGATTCTGGAGCCCCTTATGTCAGATGCCGTATCAGAGAGCAGAGGTTCGACCGCACTCTATTAGACAGCGGTTCTTCGATCAACCTACTTCTGGCAGTCCTTCTCGACCGCTTCGAGTTGGGCACTCTATGACAGAGTAGGACAATTCTTCAGTTTGCTGATCGATCTGTCAAGAGGCTGAACGGATTGCTGAAGGACGTTGTCATCACGATTCAGGGCCTGCAATCCCCCGTGGACTTCGTAGTGTTGGACATGGAGATCCCTGAGTCATTGACCGATACCCCCATCATTCTAGGTCGCCCGTTCTTGGCAACAACCAAGGCAGTGACCGACCATGATAGCGGGAAGGTATACTTTCGTGTCGAGGGCGAGAGTGTACAAATAGAGACGGTCGAGGACATCAAAGTCAGAGATTCAGCTTGCTCAGAGACTACTTCCGATACAGAGCAGATGACAGAGTCAGGACGAGATATCCACCAGGACTGCGATTTTGTGATCACAGATGACGAGGCAGTTTGGGCAGATCCCGACGCACAGGCCATCCTCTCACCTTCAGAGACCGCTGATGCAGAGACGACAGCAGAGGATAGCTTGGAGAGCGTACTCCTGGTCCAGGATACTTTTCAGTCGGCAGATTCAGTTCGAGACCGTGAGACAGATTTGTTTTGTGATGACGGTGGTACTGAGGCCACCATGGATGATATAGATCCCTCGGAGTCAGATTTTGATTGGGCAGAGTTGATGAGTATATACTAGATCTGACTTCTTCTGAGCCTACAGTCAGGGAGGAGGTAGATACCGAGCAGAGCAGAGACAGTCCAGTAGAGCAGCCTTCTCCAGATCCCGATTGCGAGAGAGAGTTCTCATTTTCCCTGAGCAGATTTGGCTGCATACACTCAGATTCTTGAGAAGCCAGATTTACCAGCACCGACTTGTCCAGAGCTGAAGCCACTACCAGCGTCGTTGAAGTATAGGTTCCTTGCGGGTGAGCATGAGATGTACCCAGTCATCATCTCCGCTGAGTTGACTGGAGAGCAAGAATCCCGTCTGATGGGGGTTCTTGAAAAGAACCGCAAGGCGATAGGATGGAGCGTAGCAGATCTCCAGGGGATCAGTCTGGCTCTGTGCTCTCACCACATCTATCTTGAGGATGAGGCAAAGCCGTCGCGTGAGTTCCAGCGGCGGCTGAACCCGAATCTGAGAGAAGTTGTCATGAAGGAAATCTCGAAAATGGTGGAGTGTCGATTTTATCTATCCCATCTCCAACTCCAAGTGGGTCAGCCGTTGCATGTGGTGCCCAAAAAGACGGGCATCACTATTGTTGTCACGGAGTCCGGAGAGAGATCGCTACCCGGGTACCCCATTTCTTGGAGCGACTACGTAGATTACAGACGACTCAACCAGGCCACCAAGAAGGATCATTTCCCCGGCCCTTTATAGATCAGATCATTGAGAGAATGGCAGGGAAGAGCCATTACTATTTTCTGGATGGGTACTCCAGCTATAACCAGGTGGCCATTGCGCCAGAGGACCAGGACAGGACTACCTTCACATGTCCCTTTGGGACATATGCCTTCAGACGCATGCCATTTGGGCTATGCAACGCCTCTGCGACTTTTCAAAGATGCATGCTGTCTATCTTTTCGGACATGGTGGGGGAGTGCTTGGAGATCTTCATGGATGATTTCTCGGTCTACGGCGACGGATTCGACTCCTGTCTCGACTGCCTAGACCGAGTCCTTCAGCGATGCATAGAGGTTCGCCTGGTATTATCTTGGGAGAAGAGTCACTTCATGGTAACTCAAGGGACGGTGCTTGGCCACATCATCTCCAACAGGGGCATGGAGGTTGATCCGGCCAAGGTAGATGTCATTAGCAAACTCAATCCACCGTCCAACTTACGGTAGTTACGATCTTTTCTGGGGCACGTTGGTTTCTACCGGCGATTCATTCGTGACTTCAGTAGGGTTGCCCGACGGTTGACTGATCTGTTGATGAAAGACACCGAGTTCCTTGTCGATGACAAGTGCCTTTCATCGTTTTAGACTATCAAGAGATGTGTGATAGAGGCTCATGTCCTTCAGCCACCTGATTGGTCTCTCCCATTTGAGATCATGACGGGCGCCTCTGATTTTGCCGTGGGGGCCGTGCTAGGACAGAGGAGGGATGGAGTCCTTTTTGCTATTCACTACGCTAGTCGTACATTGGATGCCGCACAGCGGAACTATACGGTCACAGAGAAAGAGATGCTAGCCTTAGTTTTCGCCTTGGATAAGTTCAGATCGTACATTATCGGATCTAGAGTGACCATCTTCACCGATCATTCCGCCATCAGGTACCTCATGGCAAATAAGGATGCCAAAGCTAGACTGACCAGATGGATCCTTCTGCTACAGGAGTTTGACATAGAGATTAAGGATGAGCCTGGAGTCAAGAATGTGGTGGCGGATCATCTCTCCCGATTGGAGTATCTTGAGGATTCTAAGCAGATTGACCCCATTTGTGAGACCTTCCCAGATGAGGCAATCCTCGCTATCGCCTCGCTCCCATGGTACGCCGATATTGTGAACTATCTTGTCGCCAAGAAAGTTCCACAAGATTGGCCCAGGCAGAAACTTGAGATCTTCCTCGCGAAGGCCAAGTTTTACCATTGGGGGGATCCCGTCCTTTACCACGAGGGAGGGGATAGTATCTGGCATAGGTGCATTCCTCAGGAGGAGCACCACAGTGTCCTTACTTACTGCCACAAGCTGGAGGCAGGAGGACATCACTCAGGGAGGAGAACGGCACAGAAAGTGCTCCAATCCGGCCTATGGTGGCCTACTCTCTTCAAGGACTCTGATGAGTTCGTGAAGAGGTGTACTGACTGTCAGAGGATGGGCACTTGTGGCCAGCGTGATATGATGCCGATGCAGCCCATACACTTCTGTGAGGTTTTTGACGCATGGGGCATCGATTTCATGGGTCCATTCCCTAGGAGTCAGGGATTTGAGTACATTCTGTTGGCCGTTGATTATGTGAGTCGTTGTGTTGAGGCCATCCCCGCCCAAATCGTAGATGCTAGGACTGTTTGCAGATTTTTGAGGAAGAATATCATTTCACGGTTCGGGGTGCCTAGAGTGTTGATATCATACAGGGGGGTCTCATTTCGTCAACGACAAGGTAAAGGCCCTTGCTAGCGAGTTCAACATATACCATCGAGTTTCCACTCCATACCACCCTCAGACGAATGGTCTTGTTGAAGTGTCGAATAGGGAGATCAAGACTATATTGCAGAAAGTCGTCCGCCCTAACCGAAAGGATTGGTCACAGCTTTTGGACTCGGTCTTGTGGGCATATCGGACGTCTTTCAAGACTCCTTTTGGGTACATCTCCCTTTCGCCTCATTTATGGCAAGCCGTGCCATTTACCTGTTGAGCTGAGACATAGGTCACTTTGGGTAGTCACTGATATACTTTTGGATCCAGACAGTGTAGGAGACTGGAGGAGGGCAGAGTTAGCAGCCCTGGAGGAGCTTCGAGATACAGCCTTTCCAAACAGCCTACATTATAAGGAGAGAGTGAAGGAGTGGTATGATTCTCATATCAGCCACAAGCAGTTTGAGGCCAGGACAGAGAGTATGGATGTTTGATGCTAGGCTTAGATTATTCCCAGGGAAGCTACAGAGCAAATGGAAGGGACCGTATTTTGTGAGAAAGGTACGTGACAATGGGAGTATTGATATATCTGAGTTGTCTTCTGGAGTACCTTTCGAGTGAACGGCCAGCGGCTCAAGCCATATCTAGATCATGAGCCGCGGGTCGTTGATGTTGCCCTATTCACTTTGCGTGAGATGTGGTCTCTTGACTCACATCTATTGCATCTCAAGCCTGATTTTCACTATTCTTCCGACCTGTATAGATCCAGTTGTCCATATCACTCTATTCTTTAGTCCCACATCCCTTTTCTCATCTTATGATTATGCTATACTTAGGGTGTACTTTACCCTAAGTATAGGGGGATGTAGGACTCTCGGATATTCTGTTGATTCTTTCTACCCCTGTTTGCTGCTTATACTTAGGGATATTTCACCCTAAGTATGGGGGGTAGAATCTATACATCCTTCACTCGGATTTCCCTTCATGTACAGCTTGCTATACTTAGGATTATTTGATCCTAAGTATAGGGGGAAAACCATTCTGATGACACGAAAAACCGAGCGACTAAGGTAAAGGTACAGAAGTGGTCGTTGCGACCTCGGTCACTCAGACGATGTGTCAATCAAGAAAATGAACCACTAATGAAAACAAAATCGATCGAAACACGAATAGCGGTCCTGCTATGTGATTAACCTCGTATAGCACCCAGGGTCGAACTCAAGGAGCACGGATTGGCCGAGAGGCCACGAAGTAGTCAAAACAAATAAAATAAAAGAGGAAAATATTTTTAGTGGTTTTTAATTATTTTATATTTTTTTGGATTTTTAATATAGAAAGAGAATAAGAAAAGCAAGAAGAACACAATTCAACAAATTATTTCAAGCACCAAAAATCAACCAAAAATCAAAACAAAAATATTTTTATGTGTTTTATATTTTTTTTATGTTTTTGGTGAATTTTTGATAATTTTCTGATGTGTATTTTATTTTCTAAAAATCAAACAGTGGCAAAAATAAAGGGTACTGTCCAGCCGAGCCAAAAACCCTAGATTAAAATATCTACGGGCCTCAAAATGGCCTGGAGGTAATTTTCCTGTAAAATAGAGGAAACAAGGAAAATTTAGGTACCAAGTTTATTATTTTTGGATTTTTAATGTATTTATTAGAATTTTTATGGGTTTTTAAGTGTTTTTAAGTTTTTAGTGGTTTTTAGCAATGGAAAATAGCCACAATTGGCTGGGAAAATCAAACAAACTAAAACTAATTAGCTAATTTTTAGGGAATTTTTGAAGGAGTTTTTATATTTTTTTGTTGATTTTTCAATCTGGACAGTGACGAAAATAGAGGTTTTTTGAATTTTTAAAAATAGCAAACAAAATCGGAAATGTCCTCAAAAATCCGTGAAAATCCTACACCATGGCAGGAGCCTGTATCAAATTCTCATTGGATTCAGAGGTGATTTGATATTTTATTCAAAAATGGAGATAGGGGCACTGTGCACAGGGACCAAAGGTGCAAATACCCAAAGTTCTGGGGGTCCTGGTGCAAAATACCCAGCAAAACACAGTGCCAAGCGCGTGCCTGGCACTCAGGGACCCAAATGTAAGAAAAATAAGTTCCAAGGGCTTATTGGTAACAGGTACCAAAAATCCAGGGGCCTTATATGCAATTTACCCAAAATAAAACGCACATGCGGAAATAAAGCATTCACAGGGGTATAAATGCAAATATTCAAAAACTCTCATTCATTTCATAACAACCAGAATCACAAGGGCATATGCTGCAAATACACCAAAATAACACGTGACGAAGCACGTGGCTCACAACAGGCAGGGGTATAAATGCAATTAAACTAAAGCTCAGGGTCCTCTATGTAATTAAACCTAAAACTAAACAACGTACTTAAATATTTACAGGACTAATACGAAATAAAGAAAAGATAAGGGCCTAAGGGTAAATTACCCTTTATTAACCGGAGCGGCTAGATGACTGCCACGTGGAGGTCGGACGGTCCAAACGGGGGCGGCTCTGAGCGCTGGAACTGCTCTGGTGGATCCAACGGTCTAGGACAGGACACGTGTGGATCTGACGGTCCGGATCAGTCGCCTCAGATCTGACGTCGAGGGGCGCTCCAGGAACCAACGGTCAGGATGGCGTCTGGAGCTGGGGGCTGATCCAATGACGCTAGAGGGTGCTGGAAGAACTGGGCCCCGGCGAGCTTCGTCGGGCTCGTGCTGGCGCTGGCCTCCTCCTCGGAGCGCTCTGATGATCGGAGAAGAAAGCTGGTGCGCTCCTGCGTCTGTTGCGGCGCTCCAATGATCGACCCGAGCTCGGAGGCGCTCAGGGGCGGTCGGCGGAGCTGGTCTTCTGGCCGAATGACAGAGATCCTCAGATGGCCCTCGTTCTGACCTGCAAAGTGAACCAAAAGACTCGCGGGTCGAGGGCAAATTGCCTCGACCCCGGTTAGGCGATGTGAAGGTGGCTGGTGCGTCGGGGTGGCGGACGTCCGGCGAAGGTGGTGGACGGAGGAGCCCGGTTCCCAGCTCCTGTGCGAGCTGGGTTGCGTGTGTGGATGGAGAACGTGCGGCGGAGGAAGGCGAACGTGAAGGTCGGGTCCGATGGTCGGATGGTGGTCGGAACCGGAGTGAATCGAAGAAAGACGACGGCGGCGCAAATTGGGGGTAAACGAAAATCGAACAAAATGCCGGAGCTACGGGACTACCTGGATGAACGGTGAGACTGGGGAAGAGCAGGGGGTGCTCCTGGTCGTCGCCTCGAGGGTCGTCTCGGCCCGAGGCTCGAAGCTCGCTCAGGTGGCGGAGCTGCGGCGGCTACGTCGCCGGATCGATGGGTTTCACCTCCTCTCCTCGCTGCAACAGGTCGAGGCGCTCGCTGTCACTCTCGCGGTCTCTCTGGAGCTCACAGGGAAGAAGGGGAATGACCAAAGATAGCGTGGGAAGGTGGCGGAGCTCGGTTATATATGCTGGAGGGGTCCGAGAGAGACGAGCGCGGGTAGGGCATTCTGGAGCGCGGATCTCGAGGTGGATACCCTGGCGAGGTTGACGGATATGACGTGAGCAATTCGGAGCCGGGGTTTAGGGGAATGGGTGCCGGGTCGAGCGGGCGTAATTTCGAGAAGTCGGGTCGGTCAGAGCAGACCCGGCTCTGGTGGTCCTGGGGGGAGAGTTGACCGGGGGTCAACAATCCCCCGTGGACCAATCAGAGCTCGCCCAGCATATTAATTTTGATTTATTTATTTGAGTTAGAAAATGATCGAATTAGCAAAAACTCAAAACATAAAATATTTTTATTTTATTTTTTTCTATTTTTTGTGATTTTTAATTAATTTTTGGAAATAAAAATAAGGTATTTACATAGTATGTACTATATATAGGTATATATACAATGTATAGGGTTTTTGATTTTTGATTTTTAATTATTATTTTTATACAATTTTATCTTTATATTTTATTTATTTATAAAATAAAATAAGGAATAAAAGGGTGTTTTTATTTTATTTTTATTATTTATGTACATAAGTAAAATAAATAGATATATACATCTATATACATGGTATATGTACAATGTATTTTTTGTATTTTTAATTTTTCTATTTTTATTTTGTTTTAATTTTTTAAGTGTTTTAATTTTATTTATTTACAATATATAACATAGACTATTTACAAAAATTATAAAAATTGCTCTTATATATTCACAAAGCTAAATAAATATATAGTGTGGTTTATGTACATGATGAAAGGGAGTATTTTTTATCTTTTTGATTTTTAACTTTTTATTTTGTTTTTATATTTTTATAAATATATACAAGTATTTACAAGCATATTTTTGGGTGAGGAAAATATAGTTTTATTTATTTACACAAATATTTACACATAAGCCCCTATCTCCCTCTACTTTGGCTTTTATGCGGTCAGGCCCATTCTGAGCCCTCCCTTGGGTTAGGTTGCTCAATAATTATTCTAAATATTTCCCTCTTTTTCTTTTAATCTTTATTCTTTTATTTTTGCACAAAAACATGCTAATTATAGGTTTTTACACAACGCATGCTTTTGGTAATTGTTCCTATTTACACATATCTACATGTATTTGCAAAGGTTTTTTTAGCTAAAATATAAGAATAAAGAGTGATGAATGAGTATTCATCAGGGGAAAACACCGAGTTCTCCTCATTCTATTCTTTGATTCATCTCTGTATATAGCCTTCCTTTTCACTTCCCTATACTAAGCACGAGTTATGTCTTCTTCATCGCTCTTGATCACTATGAGGACATCGTTCGAGCTAAGTATAGGGGGGTGTATATATTTCATATATACTTTAGCCATAACTCATACTTTGTGTGAGTGTGTTAATAAATAAAAATGGCTAAAAACTAAAAATCCATAAAAATTAAAAAATTTTCCTTGTCAATAAACATTCTTTTATTGCACATACATAGCTATTGTACCAAATTATATTTGTAAAAATGTTTGTAAAAACTTTTTTGGTGTAAATAGCTTGTAAATATTTTCTTATCAAAATTATGTATATAGTACAAAATTTTTCCAAAATGTTTTGAAAATCAAAAGTTTGCAAAACCATGTGTAAATTTGTGTGCATATTTTGCAAAACATGCATTCATGCATACATTCATGACTTCAAAACATTTTTCAAAAATTTTGCACATTTGTAAATATTTGTAAATAGCATCTTTGTATATACTTGTATAGTTTTTCCTGGATTATAGTTGACATTTAAACTAGCCTGGAATTAAATTGGAAAATGGAGCTTGACTAAGATCTTAATCCACCTAATCATAAGAGGAATATTATAGGGCTTAGGGTTAAGGCTTTTCAGGTCCATGGTGAGTTAATTCTTTGAGTCCACTAGGCTATGAGCATATGTCATCTTTTGTGTGAGTTGGTTACATTTATCTTCTACCATTAGCAGTCGCCTTCTCTTTCTTTCTCTCTCTTTTATCCCACACTCCCTCCCTTCATCACCCTTCTTTCATCATTGTCATGATGGGCCACACTCATTTCAGCTGGATTTTGCGGCTTTTTCATCTCATACCCATAATTTCCACCCACTCTCTTGGGAGTTCAGAACTCCCCTGATTTCCCATCTTCTCCCTACCCACTTTCCCATTCGGGACATGTTGTGAGTGACACCTGAGGAGACCAGATTGACCAAATACGAGACCCGGACAATTACCTTGCTGAGATGAGAGTGCATCCTACAAGAGATCAAATGGGGCAGTTGTGAATTTGAGATGACTTTTATTCTCGATGACTAGACCGATCAAGAAGTGTACTCCGCTTCTACATTGAGCCCCTTCGTTTTGGATTTAGAGTTCATCAATCTACTGCCAAATTTTAAGGGAGAGTGCATTAGGAGCCTTATATTCATATATCTGAGTTTGAGGATTTTTGTGGATCACAATCTTACCTTGATATCACTTCTGAGGATCTGATGTTGATGGCCTTCCCTTTCTCACTTCAGACTAGAGCAATGAGATGGCATAGAGAGTTGGGGAGGAAGATTGTTACGTGGGGAGATTTACAATCATTATTTTTATAGAGATTTTACCCCCCACGTAGGGCTGATACGATGCGGTTTTGTATTCGTGATTTTTCAGTTGACCCCTGATGAATACCCATTCATCACTCTTTATTCTTTTATTTTAAGCTACAAAACCTATACAAAACACATGTATATTCCTGTAAATATAAATAGTTGTCAATCGTCATGCATTTTGTAAATATGCATAATTAGCATGTTTTTGTGCATAAATAAAAGAATAAAGAAACAAAAGAAAAAGAGGGAGATATTTAGAATAAATATCGAGCGACCTAGTCCCAAGGGGAGGGCTCGGACTGGGCCTGACCACATAAAAACCGAAGTAGAGAGAGATAAGGAAGCTCACACATGTTTACATATACCTGTAATTAAATAAAAATATTTTCCTCTAAAAAAATAAAAATGGGTTGTATTTATTTGTAAATATTTGTAAATATAAAATTAAAATAAAAATGAGAAAATTAAAAAGAAAATAAAAATGCCTTCACCCTTGTATATTCACCATGTACATAAACTCCCTTATATATTTATTTTATCCCTATAAATAAATAAATAAAAATCCCATAAAAATTGTACATATTCTATACTTCTTGGTGTGAATAAATAAAATAAAAATCATAAAAACAAAAACAAAAATAAAAAGGAATAAAAATAAAATTAATTTCTTTCGTTGTATATACCGTATATGTATATAAATAAACCTATTTATTTACCCCTTGTAATTAAATAATAAAAATAAAATAAAAAGACCAAATTATTCCAAATTTTTTTTTGTAAAAAAAATAAAATTTAAAATTGGAATAAAAACTACAAAAATAAATAATTAAAAATCAAAATTAGAAATACAATATTGTATAAACCTATGTATATAATACTATATTGTAAATACCTAATTTTTATTTCAAAAAAATAAATAAAATCACAAAAAATAATTTAAAATAAAATAAAATATTTTTCATATTTTAACTTTTTCCTAATTCGGCCATTTGTTATCTTAAATTTAATTTCCAAATCTTTTATGACGTGGCCGCTTCTGATTGGTCCACGGGGGATGTTGACCCCCCCATCAAACTCCCCCCCTGGACCACAACCCGCGGATCTTTTCTCATGACTCGACTTTGCCGATTTTTCCTAGCATGATCCGACTTCCATTAATCGAAACCCCGAGCCCCGATTATCCTTGAACCATCACTAATCCACGCCCGATCATCCACCTAGGGATCCGAGCTTCGTCGTGCCCTGCCTGACCTATTCTTGCCAGACCCTCACTCGTATAAAGCAGCTGCTCCGCCGCACAATTTACTCATCCTTTGGCTCCGCATTTCCCTACCCAGGGACCTCCATCACCTTCGCCTGAGTGACAGCTTGCGTCGGTGGTGTCGTAGTGAGGAGGGAGTGTCTCGACCACTAATCTGACGACCTAGCGCCGCCGTGCGCCGCCCCTTGAGTAGCTCGAGCCTCGGGCATCGACGGCCCTCGAGGCAAAGACCCAGAGCTTCAGCAGCTCGTCCCCAGTCGACTCCGATCATCGGGTAAGCTTCGTTTCCTTAGCTTTCGCTAATTTCAAATTACGCCCAAATTCCTCGTTCGTTTTCGACCATCGATTACGGCCACACCATCCACTCATTTTGTCGACTGACCCGACCTTCACCTCCGCCTCACTTCTCCGCCACGTTCTCCGCCCCTTCAGCCAACCCAGTTCGCCACGGAACTGGGATTCGAGCTCCTCGTCGTCGCATCGCCGGAGCTCATCTGCCCCGTCGCATCGTTCACCCACCTCGCCTCTAACCGGGTCGAGGCATTTTGCCCTCAACCCAGAAGTGTTTTTGTGCAGCTTTGCAGGTCAGAGGAGGACCATCTGAGGTCCTCCACGTTCAGCACAAAAGCCTGAGCTCTGCCTTCGTCGCCTGGGCTCCTTGAGCTCCTTGGCGCTATCGGAGGGGTTCTTCAGACGCGGGAGGCTCCAGCGATTCTTTTCCGATCTTCAGCAGCCCCCGAGGAGGTCCACCGCACGCGTATCGGGCCAGCGAACCTCGGTCGGCCATCTGTTCTTCCTGGATCCTCCCCGACCTTCCGTTCCACCTTCACCTACCAGATCTTACATGGACCGTCCGATCGAGCTCAGGTTCCTTCACCAGCGTCCACCGTCTAATCGCCACGTGGAGAGACCTGAAGCGTCAGATCAGTGAAGGGTTAGCCACGGCGTGCAGTAGCCGTTGATCTTCCACGTGACGAGCCCTCACCCGTTCCATCATCGCCGAGGCTTCTTTGTTGAGGCGCCACTGCTCCAGACCGCACGATCATCCACGTGGCGTCCATCCAGCCCCTCGATTAATAAAGGGTAAATTTCTTTTAGGCCCTTTAGTTTTTAGTTGTTACTTTTTAGTCTTGTAATTATTTTGTCACGTTGTTTTTATATTGTGAATATTGCATCGAGGACCTTCTGGTTTTTGATATTTGCATTATAGTCCCTGTGTGTATTGTACACAGGATTCGACACGTGATTTAGTGGACTTTTTGCATTTTATACCTTGTGTTCCTTGCGTGTTGATGATTGGTATTTTATAAATAAGATTGCCTTTCAGTCCTTCCAGGCTTAATTCACGTGCGCGCCGCGTGCTCTATTGGACTTTTTGCTCAGTCATGTTCTTTTTACGTCGTGTTATTGATAGGCCCCTTGACGAGTCGCTAGATACGTTGTTTAATTTGGTCACGTTGTAATACGTGTACTTAGCGATTCGGTCAGAACCGAGAGAATGATCTCCGTGAAGAGTGTCTCGGCTTAATTTATATCCCGGGCAAGTCCGGGGTCGAACTCAAGGAGGCAAAGGAACAACTTCAAGTTTAATTTTAAAATAAAGATCTAGATTTCCAAGCGGTATTTTTTAATTTTTTTTTAATGCAAAACGAAATGCTAATGCAAGATGCGGTTGAATTACGACACTAAGAAAGCATACAACAAGGCCAAATTAATTTTAATGTTAAATTAATCCAATTCATCCAAATTATATTTTTCCTAAAGTCCTAATCCAGAGATGAAAACAAAACACATTTTTTTGTAATTTTAGGGTTAAAATGCAACAAGGACAAATACGCACTTTTTATGGGTTTTTTCGCAATTTCTCACGCAAACAGTAAGCAAAAATCTTGAAAACATTACTGGAACTAAAACATGATGCAAGAAAGACTAGAGTAATATTTTTGGAATTTTTTGACAAAATATGAATTTTTTATAAATTTTTTAGTAAAAACAGAGTGACAGTGAGTAAATAATTCCTACTAAATCCACGTTATAAAATTAATCATAGAACAAATTATCGCAAAACGATATTTTCATGTAGAATCCAGGAGAGTTGAAATTTCGCAAAAATGATATACGGGGATTTAACTAAAATCAAATACTAATTTCACTCTACAATTTATTTCGAGCACAAGACAACTCCATTTTGACTGAAATTTGGATAGTAAGTTAACCAAATATCAAGGCATCTTTCCTAATTTTTGTGTAATTTTTAGAGCAACAGTGTGTGAGATATAAATTTAAGATCATCGATTGGGTAAAATATGCAATATTTCAGTTGAACAATTTAATTTAATTACCCAAAGACCACAAAATATAAATAAATATTCAGAATATAGAAAATTAGTTGCTCAACACAATGGCATTTTCCATTTAATAAAAAGATGCAATACAGGTGTCCAAGTTAAGAATCAAACACAGGGTTTATCTTTGCAAAGAAGAAAATGAAATTGATAATCTAAAACATGTACGAGGACTGAACTGTAATTACATAAACATAAACGGGAAAAGTTGCAATTTTTACAAAATAAACAATGACCTTCTTCCTGGCGGTGACGGGAGGAGAACCCAACATGAGTGGGGTCGATGCGCGCCTCGCGCGACCGCGAGAAGGGCGGCGCGACGAGCGCGGGGAGGCGGCGAGGAGGGCGTCGACGGCTGGTGGCTGCAAGGCGGAGTCGGCGGTTGGTGGCGGAGGCCGAAGGGGGAGGTGCGGCCGGCGGCGTAGACGGGCCCGCGTCGCGCGGCGGTGCTGTGAGGAGAAGAGGGCGGCCAGCGGCTGCTCTCGGCGGTGGAAAAGGGAGGGGCGGCGGCCGTGGGGCGGTTGTTCCCCTCCTTCGTTTTTTTTTTTACTTTTTTTTAAATTACTGATGTCTATTTTTTGGTGTTTTAGATTTTTATATTTTTTTAAATTTTTTTATAACAGGTAACAATATGTACACTACAAAGAGGGAGAATAAAAAATGATAGTGTGATGGTGGTGATGATGAAAAAGATGATTTGTAGGTGGTAATGCGATGTACTAAAAAATTGCAAATAAACAAATAATGACAAGAAGATGAAGATAAAATTACCTAAGATGGACGGTCGCCTATGAAGTGCTCACGAGAGCACGGTCTTCGCTCGAATCGCCGGCGAGTGATGAGCTCGAGCAGCACGCGGATACGGCTGTGATGTTGGCCAAAAACCAACGGATCTCACCGGAGAGAGGGTTGTCGTCGCTCGACCGCGGTTGCGTCGCTGTCACCGATTCAACTCTGGGAACTAGGCTCTCCTCACATAAAGATGGATCAAAGGCAAAAATGAGGAGGAATGACATGTATATAAAGATGATGGAATGAGAGCTTATTAAAGTGGTGGAGTGGAATGGGAAGTTGTATTATTAATGGAGTTGAATGGGAAGTTGGGAAAAAATGGTAGAATAATGGAGTTGAATTGGTGGTTATTGTAGAGAATGGAATTTAAATAATAAATAAATAGATAAATAGAGTTGGCTACTTTAAATACAATAAAATAAAAAGAGAAGAAAATAGTGGAGAATTTACAAGGGAAGACAAACACCATGTACAATTTTTGTTTACTTTTCTAATTTGTATTTTTTTGTCTTTTTAATAAGAGATATTTACAATGGAAAAATATTATAAAATAATATAATTAAAATACAACACAATCATGATATTTTGTATTTTTAGCAATTATGAAAGATACAATAAAAATTAAAGAAAGAATGAATATATACAAGGTATACAATGTACATCTAGGTCCCAAAACCCAACTTTTGCAAATGAGCTCCGATTTTATGAAACCACTTCCGTTGGATAGATAATTTTCTAACTTGAACTTTAAAAGTGAGTTTGGTGAATTGGAGTTCATACGGAGCGCGAATTTAGCTTGGAAGTTGGTCTTTACGGCTTTTTCCCATTGGGATCTAGGAGTATTTATTTGAGGTAAATTTTATTTTGTATTTTTGTATTTTTTATATACATTGATATGAATATGTTGGAGAAAGAATTAACCAAAAAGGAGTTGATATGAAATTATTAAAAATACATAAAGTTTTAGGCTATTTATATGTATAAAACTCCTTTGATTTTGCGGCTTTTTATGTGTAATTTATTTTGTACAATCTAATATACAATAATTAGTGAGTTTTATTACAAGAGTCATTTTGTTAATTTATTGATTTTATGGACATTTTTCTGGGATTTTACTTGGAGATTTTGCTAAGATCAATATATTGAGATGATGAATCGTGGATTCATCACCCCTAGACTATGTTTTTCCTTGCAGATAGGTCCCTGTGCACTTTGCCTTGTTGTTGGATTTTAATAAAATATCAAATCAAGTCCAAATTTCGTGAAAATTGGACAAGTAGCTCCTGCCACTGTGTAAAATTTTCACTAAAAAATTTGGTACATTTTTGAGCATTTTTATTATTTTTAAAAATTCAAAAACATCTCTTTTTCTGCCTATTCATCTTTAAAAATCACAAAAATATAAAACCTTTTTCAAAAATTCTAAAAACTCATATTTTGTGTGTTTTGGTGTGCTTGATTTTCTGATTAATTTTGGTCATTTTTGGTTATATAAAAATTATAAAACTTAAAAACCCCTTAAAATTCACAAAAATTCTAAAAAATAATAGAAAATTCCAAAAATAATATACCCTTTTTTCTGAATTTTCCTTGTTGTTTCTATTTTCCAAGAAAATTACCTCCAGGCTCTGTTGAGACTATTTTATATTTTATTTTGGTCTTAGAAGCCTGATTGGACAGTGTTCTTGTATTTCTGCCTTATTTTATTCCTAGAAATTTCTCTAAAAATCAGAAAATTAATCAAAAATTCACAAAAAACGGTAAAAAATTATAAAAATCATAAAATATTTTTGTTTGAATTTTAGATTAATTTAGAGTAATTAAATAATTGTGTGAAGTTGCTTGTTTATATTACTTCCTTATTTTCTTCATTATTAAAAATTCCAAAAAAATATAAAAATATTAAAAACCCACCAAAAAATTGTTTATTTATATTTTATCCATTTCTAGACTACTTCGTAGGCCGCAAGGCCAATCCGTGCTCCTCGAGTTCGACCCTGGGAGCTATACCAGGTCAATCCCATAGCTAGGACTGCTAGTTGGCTTTCCCGTGTTTTATCTTTATTTGGTGGTCCGAATAATTTTTCTTGTTGAGCTCTGAGTCCCGAGTGACTGAGGTCACAACGACCATATTGATTTATCTACCTTAGTCGTTCGGGCGGCTCATTAACCTCCAAGAGCCATTGAGAGATTCGCGGTTGAGGTTACTTGACCTTTTGAGGTGATTTTCTGGAACATTAATTTTTGATGACTGACTTAGTCCAGATCGTCATGAGGGGGATGACCGCTGAACATATTGCATTAGTCGTTACTTCGTATGGTGGTCACACCACAGTCCCGACCTGGATTTATTTGAGACCAACTTGGGAACATATTCAGACATTCCATATTCACGAGATGATGACATCACACGAGGGAGAGATGACACATGTTGAGTGTGTAACACATCATGTAGATTCAGACAGCACACACCAATCAAAGGATATGGATGATGCTACTACTTTTCATATGATGGATGTGTTGACTACCACTGTAAGTTTCGAGAGCCGGACATCGGTCGAGTACTCGTTGGATTTACAGTCAGATTTTGAGTCAGTCCCGTACTTTCACATCGATGACTCTTGGATTCTAAATCTCTTAGTATCCCAAGAAATAGAGGAGGAGCCCACATCTCAACCATACTTTGAGTCATTTCAGTATCCATGCCCAATTGATTCAGTGTCTGTTCTCCAGAATAGTTTCTCAGATTCAAATATACATTTTGATTCATCTCAGCATAAAGAGCTTGACGAAGGATCGAATTTCGATTTGACAGATATAGATAGTCCCTTATTTGAGCCATGTGTCCTCCCATTTGATGAGGTCGATATATTTTTGGAGGACTTGATATTTGGAAGCATTGATCCCCAGTTTCGTGATGATTCAGCATTACTCCCCAAGGGTTATTTGCGGGAGGATGCCACGGACCCTATGTACTCAGTTTCAACTTTCTGAGAGTGCATCTGATTTGGAGAATCACGAGACCGAGTCTTCTGATATTTCTGATCATGACTTTGATTTTTCTCTCCTCGACGACCCTCGTGAGGATGACCTAATCTTTGAGGTATTCGATGATTTCACTGATTTGTCTACATTACATACATTGGATATCAACATTTTTAGTGAGTCTCCTGATCTTTGTCTGCCTTATCTATTCGAGACGGTGATTAATGTGGAGGATTTCCTAACAGATCTTTCCTTCTCCATATTCAACTTCTTCGGCTCTGCCCTTTAACTCCATTCAGAACTTGAGCTCATGATTTCTTTTATGCTATCGGAGTTTGATTTCATCTGCCCATATCTTTATCCGGTAGCAGATGCCCTCCTGATTGTTTACCTGGGTGTCATAATTTTGCATTGTTGATCTCATTGTTGTTCTCCCACCGAGACTGCAATGAAAGTACGGTATTTGCCTCATAGATACCGTCTTGAACCTCGATACGACGTTATCCTAGCCTTTACGCCTAGCTAGGTGATGACCACAAAAAACCCGAGCAACTAAGGATGAAGAAACAACAAAGGTCGTTGCGACCTCAGTCGCTCAAGAGTCCCTCGGTCGATCAAGAAAATAAAGTGCAGACCACCAAAATCAGATAAAATCAAATAAACATAATAGCGGTCCTGGCTATTAGATTAGCCTGGTATAGCGACCAGGGTCGGACTCAGGGAGCACGTGATGGCCATGCGACCTGCGAAGTAGTCAAAAATAGGGAAATATAAACAAATGAATTTTTTTGGTGGATTTTAAATTTTTATATTTTTTTTTGGATTTTTGGTTAATTAAGAAAATGAAGAAAACACGGAAACAAGCCAATTCAAGAAATTATTTATTGCATCAAAAATCACTCAAAAATTCAAATAAAAATGTTTTTATGTATTTTATATTTTTACTATTTTTGGGCAATTTTTTTGTATTTTTCTGATTTTTATTTAATTTTCTAAAAATCAAACAAGGCAAGAAAATAAGGGTACTGTCCAGCCAAACTTGGGGAACTTAGATAAAATATCTAAAAGTCCCCAAAAATCCTGGAGGTAATTTTCCTGTAAAGAAGAAAATTCAAGGAAAAATTCAGCCACTGGAATTATTGTTTTTGGATTTTTAATTTAATAATTAGAATTTTTATGGGTTTTTAGGTGTTTTTTCAATTTTTATGAGTTTTATATAATGAAAAATGACCAAAATTGGTCAGAAAATAAAACAAGACAAAATAAACACTACCTAATTTTTTGTAATTTTAGAGGTGTTTTCATATTTTTTGTGATTTTTAAAGTAAGAGAGTAAAGAAAAAGGTTGTTTTGAATTTTTAAAAATAGCAAATAAAAGCAAAAATGTCTCCAAAAATTCTAGAAAATTTTGTAACATGGCAGGAGCCATGTATCCAATTTTCATTGAATTTGTAATGAGTATGATATTTTATTGAAAATCAAAACCTAGGTACAGTGCATAGGGACCTATACGTAATTACCAGAAGTTCCAAGGGGTCCGGTGCAAAATTCCCAAGAAGTCACGCATGAGGCGCGTGTCTGGGACATACAAGGACCTACTTGCAAAGAAAATAAGGTGTCTGGGCTAAATAATAACAAGTATTAAAGGCCCTGGAACCTTAGTGTAATTTACCCACACTAATAAACGCACATGCTCTAAAAATCACGCACAGGGGCATATATGTAATTAATCAAAAATTTCATCCATTCATTAACAACCCAGAACTACAAGGCTATCAATGCAAATATCCCAAACAAACAGGTGTCGATGCACGTGACACACTACAGGCAGGGGTATATATGCAAATAGCAAAAAAGACAAGGTCCAAAGTCAATTTACCTACTACAAATAAAATTCTAAAAATATTTATAGGACTAAACACGAAATAACGTAAACAGGGGGGCCTAAGGGAATATTACCATTTGTTAAGTGGGCCGTCGGATGGGCGCCACGTGTGGTGATCGACGGCTGGGGAAGGGTGGCGCCCAACGCTAGGGTCTTCGTCCTGATCGAACGGCGGTGGCCTCGCCACGTGTGGAATCGAACGGCTGGAGTGCAGCGTGGGCAAGCCTCGCTTATCGGACGGTGCAGATCGCTCCTCCAAGGATCTGACGCTGCTGGTGGCTCCTCAAATGAACGGCTGAGATGCAAACTGGAGGTCGAAGGAGATCCGAAGGTATCTGGAGGTCAAGGAAGAACTGGTGGCCGGTGACCTTCGCCGGCCCGCTGCGTGCGCTCCTGGCCTCCTCGCGGGGACCCTGATGATCGGCGATGAATCGCTGTGGCCTTCCGCGTCCAATGGTGACCTCCGATGGCTCGACGGAGCTCCGAGGAGCTCAGGCGAGGCCGGCGGAGACCAAGCTGCTGCTCCAAATGGTCCAAGCCCTCAGATGGGCTCGGATGTACCTGCAAAGTACACGAGCAGACTCGCGGGTCGAGGGCAAAGTGCCTCGACCCTGTGAGAGGGGGTGATGGTGATCGGTGAGGCGGGGCGATCGAGCTCCAGGGATGCGACGGCGGAGGAACTCGAAACCCCAGCTCCTGTGCGAGCTGGGTGGAATGGAGGGGCGTAGAACGTGCGTGGGAAGAAGGCGAATGCAATGGTGCAGCTCGATGATCGAGACTAAGGTGGAGATCACCGGAATCGACGATGAACAGAAGATAGGCGAATTGGGCGAAATGCGAAATCAAAGAAAACGGGAAGGAAATACGGGTACCTGGGTGGAGGAATCGACTGGGGCTCGAGCTGCTGGAGCTCTGGGTCGTTGCCTCGCGGGTCGTCGAGGCCCGAGGCTCGAGCTCCTCCTTCAGGCGGAGCACGGCGGCGCGAAGACGCCGGATCGATGGTCTCTCACTCTCTCCTCGCTGATGGAGGCTAACGACTGGGCTGGAGCTCGGGGAGATCCTATGTCATTGCCTTCAAGGGGTCGTCGGCTCCCGAGGCTGGGCGCGCTCGCGGCGGCGCACGGCGGCGATGCCACCGGATCAAAGGCTTCCAGAGGTGCTCGAGCCTCACTTCCACTCCGGCGGGCACAGCTGTCACTCAGGCTCACCAGAGGAGGTCCTTGGATACGAGTGGAAGGTCCAGAGATGATGAAAAAGGTCGTCGGAGTTAAGGTTTTATACAATGACGGGTCCGATAAGATGAGGATCGGGTGAGCACTCCAAGGAGCGGATCCCTAAAAGAAGGTGTACGCGAGGATCATGGATCTTCCCTTGACAATCGGAGCCCTGGGTTTGAGTGTCTGGAGGTCGGGTCGTGACGCAATAAATCAGGGAAGTCGGGTCGGGCGTCACGACCCGTGGGAAGTGGTCCACAGGGGAGTTGACCGGGCGGTCAACATCCCCCGTGGACCAATGGGGATTGGCCACGTGGAAAATATTTGTAAATTCATTTAAAAATAGCAAATGGTCGATTTAATAAAACTTAAAACATGAAAATGTTTGTTTTATTTTTTCCTATTTTTTGTGATTTTAATTTTATTTTTAAAAATAAAAATAAGGTATTTACATAATATGGCTATATATAGGTATATATACAATATAGGATTTTTATTTTTGATTTTAAATTTATTATTTTTATATATTTTATCCCTATTTTATATTTTATTTATTTATAGCATAAAATTAGGAATAAAAGGGATTTTTTATTTATTTTTATTATTTATATACAAGGATGAAATAAATAGCTATGTACATGTATATACATGGTATATATACAATGTTATTTTTGGTTTTTAATTTTGTTCTTTTTATTTTGTTTTTGTTTTTGTTTTTGTTATTTTTATTTTATTTATTTACAACATAAAAAAGTAGAATTTATACAAATTTTATGGAAATGAATTTTATTTATTTATAAAGTGAAATAAATATAGATGGGGGCATATATACATGATGAGTATATACAAGGTAGATCATTTTTGTTTTCTTTTTAATTTTTCAATTTTTATTTGGATTTTTATCTTTATAAATATATACAAATATGTACAAGCATATATTCTTCTATTTTTTTAGAGGAAAATATTATTATTATATTCACAGGTATATTTACACACATGAGCCCCTATCCCTCTCTACTTTGGCTTTTATGCGGTCAGGCCCATGCTAAGCCCTCCCTTGGGATTAGGTTGCTCAATATTTATTCTAAATATTTCATCTTTTTCTTTTTAATCTTTATTCTTTTATTTTTGCACAAAAACATGCTAATTATTGCTTTTTACACTATGCATGCTTTTGGTAATTATTTGTATTTACAAATATATACATGTATTTGCAAAGGTTTTTGTCGCTAAAATATAAGAATAAAGAGTGATGAATGGGTATTCATCACCCCCCTATACTTAATTTTTGCTAGTCCCTAGCAAACACTTATTGAAAAAGAAGTGAAAAAGAAAGAAAGAAAAGAAAAAGAGAAGAATGTACATGGATCACGGTTAATTATTAAACTTACCTTTATTAAATTGAATTATGGAGCTCGATCAGATCTTTGGATTATTAATGTGTCAGAACCTTATTTGGACTTAAGCTTTAAAACTCAACAGCCTCGAAGTTCCACCAATCTATGGTCAAGACTCCTCAATAAACCAGATTCAGAACAAGTCTACATACACAAACTCTAATGACCATGAATCTTTCCATGCAGTGTAAGTGATATGTAGCTCCCCACCTCAGAAGTAACAAAGAAACAACCTCCCCCAACCTGGTAACTCTAATGCCTCGGTCTAGCAACTCTTTCCTCGAGAAGCGGGGTATTCCCTTCTAAGTTTAAGTGAAACTAGGGATGGGCATGGGCCGGGCTGGGCCGGGCCCTGAAGGGCCCAGGCCCAAGCCCATCTTAATAGTTCGGGTCTTGAGCCGGGCCTAGGCCCTCAGTTTTTGTTGTCCTTCGGCCCAAGCCCAAGCCCGGCCCAATTTCTTCGGGCCGGGCTTGGGTCGGGCTGGCCCATCTCCAGGGGTGCCATTATCTTCCCATGGAGCCTTTGCCCATCTTCCTGAGTACAAAGATGATAATTCCGGTGAGAGGAAATCTATAACCTGAGCATTGATTAAGGAAGGTATTACTAAGTGTCAAGGCTGACATCAGAAGGAGAACATTTCATGGTGTCCATATTCGCACTGAACAAATATACATCCCACTTTTGATGGACTGCAATCGTGAGGGGGGGGTTACCTTATCTTAGTTATGCTACGGATGTTTTTGCTGCGCAGGAGTAAATATGGCAAGTAGACTGAGAAGAATATTTGAGCTATGGTAAGATGGTTGCCTAAGATTTCAGTTTCTTCATGGAGCTATAACATAAATGTGAGAGAGTAAAAAACAAATTCGCTCTCTACCTAGAAATTCAGTAGGAAGGTATACATGTTACAGAACAACTCACATTTTATTTAGAACTCTTGTTTCTTCTCTACAGTAAAACAAAAAAAAGATAAGAAAAATGCAAATATAGTCCAAAATTATCATAATAGAGCATAAGAATCATGAGAATATGTTCTTTGAAAATTTTTGTAATCAATCATGTGACATGGACAACATTTTCATTATTGGGAAACTTTTAGAGACTGGAGGGCCTCCCTCCAGAGACCACCTATTTAAAGAACAAGACCAACTCTCTCAAAGACAATGGCAACCATGACTCTAAGAAACTCTTGACTTTTATCAACATAGAGAGAAAAAGAGCTCTTGTTTTCTTTCTGTCAAGAAGAAGGCAAAAACAGAAACTATAATTGTTCTATTGCAGAGACCAATCCAATGGAGAGACACTCCAGAGACATGTAACTACACCAATATTATGAGTCAATTCACATAAAGCCAAATTAAATTTTATATAAATTAGCATTAAAATAGATAAAGTACGATAATTGATTACAGAACAAGAATACCAATAATCGTAAGAAAGCAAAACATAAGATTCAAATCGTAAAAACACATTTTTTCTTATTTATTTCTACACTGGATATCTTTAAAAAATGTATGGTTTGTCGCTAGCATTTTGAGTGCTTCCACATAAAAAGAGAGGAATATGAGCAGATTCATCTACAACACATAAAACTTAGAGAATATGAGCAGATCATCTACAAGCTCAATGTTTGTAATTACTGAGTCGAAACTGGTAGTTGTATCACAGTCAATCAAACCCCGAGAAGCAGTTTTGATAGCACGACATTAAGTCAAAAATTCGATAAGGTACCTAATCTTGAATTTCAACATGCCCTCGCTTGGTTGCGGCTGGAGCGGCGATGGAGCTGTGGAGGAGAGGCGATGGCGCTATGGAGGAGCCAAGGAGGAGCGGTGGCTCAACGCCCTCGAGATGAGAAGGAGCGGTGGGTCGGCGGCTGTGCTAGGGTTGCACACGAACGAACGATTAGGGAAGGGGGAGGGACATGGGTGTGTTGTGTTTGCATGAGAGAATGGGAAGGGCTTCAGTTCAGGAAATGAGTAAGTGGGGGGAGGGACGCGGGCCTGTCTCGGGCTTAATCTCGGGCTGAATCCCGGGCCTTGTTTCGGGTCGGGCCTTCGGGCCTATATTCGGGCCGGGCCTGCGGGCCAGGTCGGGCTGGGCCGAGGAAAGCCTGGGCCCAGCCCAAAAAGAAATTGGGCCTGCATTTTCAGCCCAAGCACGGCCCATTGTTCATTTGGGCTTGGGCCGGGCCGGGTTTTTTGGGCCGGGCGTCAGGCTGGGCCAGGCTGGCCCAGCCCAATGCCCATCCCTAAGTGCAACCGGCTCAAGAAGAGGGGGAATAAGAGATATAGAAGTTTGGGAGCTCAACCAGTGTAGCTAAGTCTCCCACTGCAAGCTTCATGAGATGTAACATGGATACCATAAGCTTTTGCTTTATTTGACTATATACACTCCGGTGGGGTTATTAAATTTTCAATCCGACCCACCACTTTTTTTTGGAGTTCTTTTTGCATTTTTTTCAAGTGCATCTGTACAACATATCTACATGGTGCAGCATATATACAAGAAATTTTCCTCTTGAGCCAGTAGACTATCCTCTTTTGAAGCTTTATTGCAACCCACGGCTTCTGTCTTTAGACTTCATCACCACTAGACCAAATTGAGACGCACTTCCTTCACTAGAAGAAGAAGAGAGGTTCCGCCTGGAAGTACTACCCTCATGTGCTACCCCAAGCCAAAGGAAACTGTCTCCTCACCACCTAATCCGTGGAGAGCTGTGTGTAAAGTGCTGGTGCAAGTCAAGCCATTGTCTCTAAGAGTAATGCGTGTGTTATTAAGTGCTCTACTTAGGCTCATAAAGATGACATATGCTAATAGCCTAGTGGACTCAAGAATTAAGTCCTTATGGACCTGAAAAGCCTTAATCCTAAGCCCTATAAGGTTCCTCTTAGAATTAGGTGGATTAAGATCTTAATCAAGCTCCATTTCCCAATTTAATTCCAGGCCTAGTTTAAATGTCAACTATCATCCAGGAAAACTATATACATATATACAAAGATGCTATGTACACATATATGCAAAATTTTTGAAAATATTTTGAAATCATGAATGGATGAATGCATGAAATGCAAGTTTTGCAAAAGTATTTACACACATTTACACAAGATTTTTGCAAACTTTTGATTTTCAAAACATTTTGGAAAAAATTTGTATTATATACATAATTTTGATAAGAAAATATTTACACAAACTTTACACAAAAGATTTTTTAAAACATTTTTACAAAATAATTTGTACACTAGCTATGTATGTGCAATAAAAGAATGATTATTTACAGGAAAAATTTTAATTTTTGCGATTTGTAGGGTTTTTAGCCATTTTATTTATTAACACACTCGCACAAAGTACGAGTTATGGCTAAAGTATATATGAAATATATATACACCCCCTTATACTTAGCTCGAACGATGTCCTTAGAGTCAAGAGAGATGAAGAAGACATAACTCGTGCTTAGTATAGAGAAGTGAAAAGGAAGGCTATATACAAAGACGAATCAAAGAATAGAAGGAATAGAAGATCAAGAGGGTCTCGGCTTTTCCCCCTATACTTAGGATCAAATAATCCTAAGTATAGTAGGTTGTACTCAAAGGGAAAACCGAGTGGTGAATGTACAGAATCTACCTCCCCCCCCCTATACTTAGGGTAAAGTATCCCTAAGTATAGGCAGCAAAACAGGGGTAGCAAGACACGAAGAAAATCAACGAATATATACAAGAAGAGAGGGGACATCACTCCCCCTATACTTAAGGAAGAACCTTAAGTATAGGCAACACAACAGAAGTGATGAAACAGAACGAAGAACAACCCCGGTGTTTCCACCCCCCTATACTTAGGATGAGGAATATCCTAAGTATAGCAAAGATAATCCTAGGCGAGACCTGGGGTGAAAACAAGAACGGAAGACAGAAAGATCAAACTAAGATAAAACACATATATACAAAAGAGTACAATGTTGAGGTGCCCCTCAACAAGCGCTAGATTTTACGCCCCTAGCTGGGCGCAAAGGCTAGGACAAGGAAGTATCGAGATTCAGTACGGCATCGGTAAGGCGAATGCCGTACTGTCGTCGCAGTCCCGGTATGAGAACAGCGACGAACTCGAAAGTGTAAAGTAAGACACCCAGATATGCAATCAAGCGGGTGTCTGCTACCGGCCAAGGATATGGAAGTAAGTGATCGGGATCCGGTAGCACAAAGGAAATCGTCGGATCTAGGTCAGACTGGAGTGAGAGTATAGAGCCGAATAAATCAAACGTGGAGAAGGATGGATCATTTATAGAATCCTCCACGTCAATCAGTGTAAGCAGACTGATATCCGATGCATGAAATAGAATCAGATCAGGCAAATCATCGAATATCTCCAGAATGGGCTCATCCTCGCGAGGGTCGTTGAGGTGAGAAGACTCAGAATCAGAATGATCTAAAGACTCGGATTCGTGCTCCGCCAAATCAGAAACACTCTTAGCAAGTGAAATCGAGTACTCATCGAGTGTGGCATCCTCCCGCAGATAACCCTCGGGGAGATATGCATGATCAGAAGTGACAAGAAGAGGATCAGGATCTGGATGGGCATCTATGTTGCTATCAAGTATCCACTCGGTGCACCAGGCTGCATCATCATCGGAAGTGTAGCTCTCGGCAATCTGGAAGCAAGAGAAGGTACTAGTCAACACCGCGGAAGCTGGTAAAGTGTCTGCGGTTGATCCTCGCTCTGCAGCTATGCTGGTTGCCAACCGGTCCTCAAAGGTGTCTATCTCATCAGAGTGGAGGACAAAAGGCTCGAATACAGGACTCTCTGTGTCTGTACTCTCAAAGTGGTGTCCCTCATCGAGTTGTGGCTGCTGGGATGAGTCACGGTAGCTGTCTGCATCGAAGAAGTATCTCTGCAAAAAGGAAGTTGACTCCTCCGGGACTGGAATCTGAAGTGTCTGAGACAATGGTTGTAGTAGCGGGGGCTCCTCCGGTTCCTGGAATATCAGAAGATCTGATATCCAAGACTTGTCGACTGGAAACTCTGGGGCTAACTCAAAGTCTAGCTGGAAGACGAACAGAAACTCGAGAAAACTCTGGGTCTAAACCTCTGATATCACAGTCATGTCCTCTGTCAGTGGTGCTGCATCATCCAAGTCCTCGGGCTAGTGTGTAGAAACTGTCTCATCATGTAAAGCGACACACCGCACTGGTACTGCATCGTCCGCATGTGTTGTCCCGAGTAAGGCATCTCGTGAAGAAGAAGAACTCTGTAAAAGTAGCCTCGAGATGGTATCTAGTAGATGAATGTTGGAACTGCGGTGTGAACCATCACATGTGGTAATCACCAGTGCTAACTGCTCTGCGGTCATCCCCCGCATGGAGATCTCTATCAAGTCTGTCAGTGGAAGTCCATGGTCTGGAAATCTCCTCAAGAGGTCAAGAAACCTCGGCCATGCCTCCTGCAATGTCTCCTGGGGGTCAAGTGAAAACTCGGTGATCAAAGACCGCATAAACTCAGCTCTACTCGGGGGGGAAGTATCTCTGTAAGAACTCTCTGCGTAGCTCTCCCCATGTATTAAATGTCCTCCCCAATCGGCGGTGCCATCTCATGGCTCTGTCGTGAAGTGTGAATGGGAAGGTCCTAGTCATCAGCTCCTCTGTAGTGATATCTGAATATCTCTGTGATCTGCAAAACTCCTCGAATGTGGACAGGTGAAGATACGGCTCGTCGTGCGCCTCTCCTGAAAATATTGGCAGTCGCTGAATGTAATCCGAATCCAAGACGAATGAACCTAGTGTAGAAGCTGACTCAGCTCCATGTGCTATCTGCTCCTCCATCCTTCTGGAATAGGATCTGTCTATTGATCTCCACTGCTCTCTGTGATCACCAGCAGAGTGCGCTCTCAACTCAGCAACGGCATCGTCCGGATCTCGCATCTGCTCTATCTGGTATCCTCGGGCGTCTCGCACAGCATGCCCAGAGTAGTGAGATGAAAGGGAGGGAGGGAGCGGGAGGTAGGTCGGAGATCCGACCTCCCTAGAAGGTGGACTGGAGTGATGGTCAGATAGCGAAGAAAAAGCTGCTAGAGTCGGCTCGAAGTGAGGGGGATCCATCATCCAGGGGTAAAGTAGAAGAAGAGAAGAAGAGTGAAGGGAGGGAGGGTGGGAAACAGATGGATAGAAAGGAGGATCGAAGGGATCTGGAAATCATACAAGATGAACAAGCAAACCCCCAATTCACCTACGCACGCGAGCTGAAGACCGAAAGGGATCGGTCAATTATCTTGTCGATTTTATTTTAGGTGATCATTCAGTCTATCAGAGCGATTACGTGAGGTAATGGGAATCTGATATCTCTCAACCGACTGTCCCGTACCAAAGAGCTGGTAATCAGTCGAGAAAAATCGGATGGCTCTTATCCTAAGGTGCGGAAGTGTCTTTTAGGTCAAGTGTGATTAGCATTCCCGATTTTATTGTTTTTGTTTTTTAGACATTTTTCAATAAAAAGAAATGCCTAACGAATTTTTCGGTTCTCCTGGTTATTAGGTCAAAAACAGGGGGATAAGATGAAAACGCCAATGCGCGATGAAATCAATGATGCATGCAAAGGTAGAAATGCGTACCTGTCTCCAGCACTCTACATGCAATATGATCCGCGTAGAATTGAAAGACAGAAAATAAACTACCTATATGGTGCAGCGGGAAAAACCGAGTCCTAAGCAGGCAACTTCTACTCGAAAGAACCATCTAGCTGGTCACCAGCCTTCGATCTAGAGAGTCCGGTCTAGACCCACCCCTCCTCTTCTCGACAAGTCGAGTTCAGGAGTAGCGCTTAACGGGGCAGGCTCGCGGCGCGTAGGCTCGAAGGAAAAATGAATCAGCTCTCTTTATTAATGTTTTATTAGTAGGTCCAATTAACGAACTATAGGTGCAGGCAGATAATCAAGTGTATGGATCCTACTCCGTACGGCACAATCAACCAGAAAGTCCTAAAGCTAGGGGTTCGAGAAAAATCGAGTAAAACCGTAAAAGGCAGCGAAAAATCTAAAACCCACAAAAAAGCTGCGAAAAATCTAAGCTAGATAAAGGGTCCCCCGAGCACACCGGTGCTCGGCGAAACAGACCCGAAGAAGGAAGTCCAAGTCCTGTTATCCCTGTATTATTACAGTTCAAATAAAATGTGCTGAAGTAAATCTAAACTACTCCTCTCTCACTCAGCTACTCTCTTGCTCTCTCCTGCGGCTCCGTGCAGAAGAGAGCCGCCTCCGAATCCCGCGGTTGCGTCGGCTCCTCGAAAGTCGCCTCCTCGGTCCTCGGGTCCTCGTAAGAAAGTAACAAGAGTGATCAGACCAAATTATTATATAAACAGTGTCAAAAATATATATATGCAGAAATCTATACAGAAAGCCGCGAAAACGAAAACCGCAGAAAAAGATGACTACTAAGCCGTGCTCCCCGGCAACGGCGCCATTCTGATGACCACAAAAAACCCGAGCAACAAAGGATAAAGAAATAACAAAGTTCGTTGCGACCTCAGTCGCTCAAGAGTCCCTCGGTCGATCAAGAAAATAAAGTGCAGACCACCAAAATCAGATAAAATCAAATAAACATAATAGCGGTCCTGGCTATTAGATTAGCCTGGTATAGCGACCAGGGTCGGACTCAGGGAGCACGTGATGGCCTTGCGGCCTACGAAGTAGTCAAAATAAGGAAATATAAACAAATGAATTTTTTTGGTGGATTTTAAATTTTTATATTTTTTTTGGATTTTTGGTTAATTAAGAAAATGAAGAAAACACAAAAACAAGCCAATTCAAGAAATTATTTAATGCATCAAAATCACCCAAAAATTTAAATAAAAAAGTTTTTATGTATTTTATGTTTTTTACTGTTTCTGGGTGATTTTTGGTATTTTTCTAATTTTTATTTAATTTTCTAAAAATCAAACAAGGCAAGAAAATAAGGGTACTGTCCAGCCAAACTTGGGGGACTTAGATAAAATATCAAAAAGTCCCCAAAAATCCTGGAGGTAATTTTCCTGTAAAGAAGAAAATTCAAGGAAAATTCAACCACTGGAATTATTGTTTTTGGATTTTTAATTTAATTATTAGAATTTTTACGGGTTTTAGGTGTTTTCAATTTTTATGAGTTTTATATAATGAAAAATGACCAAAATTGGTCAGAAAATAAAACAAGACAAAATAAACACTACCTAATTTTTTGTAATTTTTAGAGGTGTTTTAATATTTTTTGTGATTTTTAAAGTAAGATAGTAAAGAAAAAGGTTGTTTTTGAATTTTTAAAAATACCAAATAAAAGCAAAAATGTCTCCAAAAATTCTAGAAAATTTTATAACATGGCAGGAGCCATGTTTCCAATTTTCATTGAATTTGGAGTTAGTTTGATATTTTATTGAAAATCAAAACCTAGGTACAGTGCACAGGGACCTATACGTAATTACCAGAAGTTCTAGGGGGTCCGGTGCAAAATTCCCAAGAAGTCACGCGTGAGGCGCGTGTCTGGGACATACAGGGACCTACTTGTAAAGAAAATAAGGTGTATGGGCTAAATAATAACAAGTATTAAAAGCCCAGGAACCTTAGTGTAATTTACCCACTAATAAACGCATATGCTCTAAAAAATCACGCACAGGGGCATATATGCAATTAATCAAAAGATTTCATCCATTCATTAACAACCCAGAACTACTAGGCTATCAATGCAAATATCCCAAACAAACACGTGCCGATGCACGTGACACACTACAGGCAGGGTTATATACGCAAATAGCAGAAAATACAAGGTCCAAAGTGCAATTTACCTAACGCAAATAAAATTCTAAAAATATTTACAGGACTAAACACGAAATAACGTAAACAGGGGGGCTAAGGAAATATTTACCCTTTATTAAGTAGGCCGTCGGATGGGCGCCACGTGTGGTGATCGACAGCTGGGGAAGGGTGGCGCCCAATGCTAGGCTCTTCGTCCCGATCGAACGAACGGTTGGAGAGCAGCGTGGGCAAGCCTCGCTGATCGTACGGTGCGGATCGCTCCTCCAAGGATCTGACGCTGCTGGTGGCTCCTCAAATGAACGGCTGAGATGCAGACTAGAGGTCGAAGGAGATCCGACGGTATCTGGAGGTCGAGGAAGAACTGGTGGCCGGCGACCTTCGTCGGCCCACTGCGTGCGCTCCTGGCCTCCTCGCGGGACCCTAATGATCGGCGATGAATCGCTGTGGCCTTCCGCGTCCAATGGTGACCTCCGATGGCTCGACGGAGCTCCGAGGAGCTCAAGCGAGGTCGGCGGAGACCAAGCTGCTGCTCCAAATGGTCCAAGCCCTCAGATGGGCTCGGATGTACCTACAAAGCACACGAGCAGACTCGCAGGTCGAGGGCAAAGTGCCTCGACCCTGTGAGAGGGGGTGATGGTGAACGGTGAGGCGGGGCGGTCGAGCTCCGGCGATGCGACGGCGGAGGAACTCGAAACCCCAGCTCCTGTGCGAGCTGGGTGGAATGGAGGGGCGTAGAACGTGCGTGGGAAGAAGGCGAACGCAATGGTGCAGTCCGATGATCGAGACTAAGGCGGAGGTCACCGGAATCGACGATGAACAGAAGATAGGCGAATTGGGCGAAATGCGAAATCAAAGAAAACGGGAAGGAAATACCGGTACCTGGGTGGAGGAATCAACTGGTCTCAAGCTGTTGGAGCTCTGGGTCGTTTCCTCGTGGGTCGTCGAGGCTCAAGGCTCGAGCTCCTCCTTCAGGCGGAGCACGGCGGCGCGAAGACGCCGGATCGATGGTCTCTCACTCCCTCCTCGCTGATGGAGGCTACCGACTGGGCTGGAGCTCGGGGAGATCCTGGGTCATTGCCTGCAAGGGGTCATCGGCTCCCCGAGGCTGGGCGCACTCACGGCGGCGTACGGCGGCGATGCCACCGGATCAAAGGCTTCTAGAGGTGCTCGAGCCTCACTTCCACTCTGGCGGGCACATCTGTCACTCAGGCTCACCAGAGGAGGTCCTTGGCTGCGAGTGGAAGGTCCAGAGATGATGAAAAAGGCCGCCGGAGTTAAGGTTTTATACAATGACGGGTCCGATAAGATGAGGATCGGGTGAGCACTCCAAGGAGCGGATCCCTAAAAGAAGGTGTACGCGAGGATCATGGATCTTCCCTTGGCAATCGGAGCCCTGGGTTTGAGTGTCTGGAGGTCGGGTCGTGACGCGATAAATCGGGGAAGTCGGGTTGGGCGTCACGACCCGTGGGAAGTGGTCCACAGGGGGGAGTTGACCGGGCGGTCAACATCCCCCGTGGACCACTGGGGATTGGCCACGTGGAAAATATTTGTAAATTCATTTAAAAATAGCAAATGGCCGATTTAATAAAAACTTAAAACATGAAAAATGTTTGTTTTAATTTTTTCTATTTTTTGTGATTTTTAATTTATTTTTAAAAATAAAAATAAGGTATTTACATAATATGGCTATATATAGGTATATATACAATATAGGATTTTTATTTTTGATTTTTAATTTGTTATTTTTTTACATTTTTATCCCTATTTTATATTTTATTTATTTATAGCATAAAATTAGGAATAAAAGGGTATTTTTATTTTATTTTTATTATTTATATACAAGGATGAAATAAATAGCTATGTACATGTATATACATGGTATATATACAATGTTATTTTTGGTTTTTAATTTTGTTCTTTTTATTTTGTTTTTGTTTTTGTTGTTTTTATTTTATTTATTTACAACATAAAAGATAGAATTTATACAAATTTTATGGAAATGAATTTTTTTTATTTATAAAGTGAAATAAATATAGATGGGGGGATATATACATGATGAGTATATACAAGGTAGGTCATTTTTGTTTTCTTTTTAATTTTTCAATTTTTATTTGGATTTTATCTTTATATATATATATATATACAAATATGTACAAGCACATATTCTTCTATTTTTTAGAGGAAAATATTATTATTATATTCACAGGTATATTTACACACATGAGCCCATATCTCTCTCTACTTTGGCTTTTATGCGGTCAGGCCCATGCTGAGCCCTCCCTTGGGATTAGGTTGCTCAATATTTATTCTAAATATTTCCTCTTTTTCTTTTTAATCTTTATTCTTTTATTTTTGCACAAAAACATGCTAATTATTGCTTTTTACACTATGCATGCTTTTGGTAATTATTTGTATTTACAAATATATACATGTATTTGCAAAGGTTTTTGTAGCTAAAATATAAGAATAAAGAGTGATGAATGGGTACATCACTAGGTGCGTAAACTCTAGTGCTTGTTGAGAGGTACCTCAACATTGTTCACAACTGTATAGATCTATATGTCCATATCATACATTCTTTCTGTCTCACACCCCATCTCCATCTCATGATCATTCCATACTTAGGGTTTACTTTACCCTAAGAGTTCGTTTGGTTGCTGGGTTGGGTTGGGTTGGGTTACCCTTATGAATAGTAAATTGTGAGGAGGATTGGGAGGGTTGGAAGGAGGGGTACACCGGTGTACCCCAACCCAACCATGCCTAACCCTACAACCAAACGAAGCCTAAGTATGGGGGGGTTAGACTTGTGATTATTCTTTTAATTCTTTTTACCTCTGTTTTGTTGCCTATACTTAGGGATATTTTACCCTAAGTATAGGGGAGGTAAAATATGTACTGTGCATTCTACTCATCGATTTTTCCCTTGTGTACAATCTTCTATACTTAGGACTACTTGATCCTAAGTATAGGGGGATCACCGATTTCTATTGATTATATTCCTTAATTCGTCATTGTAGTACAGTATTCTTTTCAATTTTCTATACTTAGCATGAGTTATGTCTTTCTTTCCAGCTCTTTGATCACTGTGAGAACATAGTTCGAGCTAAGTATAGGGGGTGTCGTATATATTGTATATATACTTTAGACATAACTCGTACCTTCATATTTTTAATATGGCTAAAATATTGTGTAAATACTTGTAAAAAACTTTCTAATAAAAAGATGCATAAATTTCCTCACAAATGTTTTTTATACATACTGACTAATAAGTCAAGTTAAAATATTTTGAAAAATATATTGAGAGTAGTTTGAAAATCTATTTGAAAAATCTTTTGAAAACTATTTGACAAATATTTTCAACCTTTGTAAAAATCTTATGACTTGTAAAAAAATTTATGTGTGAAGAAAAATGATTTTGTAAAACTATTTGCAAATATTTTGAAAAATAGTTGAAATTATTTTAAAAATCTATATCTACTGTTTGAAAAATGTTTGCAAAATTGTTTTCAAATGATTGTAAATGATTGTAAAATTATGTGAAAAATTATTTTGGACTATAGTTTGCAAAATTATTTGTAAAAATATTTTTCAAATAAAATTTGACGAATATATGCATCATAAAAATTAAAAAATAAATAAATAAAATTCTAATAAAAAATTCCAACTATAGGAATATACTTGTATAAGTTACTCAAATTGTAAATCCTTTCTTGTGACTCTTGTAAATAATTGACTCACTTCTGTGTAAATATGTGTATATAATCTCCAACCCTTTTAAAAAGAAAAAAGTTGTATGTACTTGTATATATTACTAACTATTTGCATAAAAAACTATTTGCATGTGCAACATTTTTCAAAAATCCATAAAAAATTCAAAAATTTGAAAATTGTTTCACAAAAAGATTTTGCTTTGTTTTATGCATTGTACATATTTTCGTGCATTGGCGTGTACATTTTCCAGGATAGTCTTGACATTTAAACTAAGTCTGGAATAAATTTAAAGAATGGAGCTTAGTTGGATCTTAATCCACTTAATTTCAGAGGAACCTTATAAGATTTGAGTTAAAACTTTTCAGGTCCTAGTGACTCTTTGAGTCTATGAGACTATGTTCACATGTCATCTTGATAAGACTAAGTAGAATATTTAACAACACACGCATGATTCTTTCAGACAGTGGCTTACCTTGGACAAGCACTCTACACATAGCTCTTCATGGAGGAGATAGTGAGGGGGCAGAATCTTTTGCCTCGGGGTAGCATACGAGGGTAGTACATCTAGGTGGAATCTCTCGTCCTCCTCTAGGGAGGGAAGTGCATCTCAACCTGTTTGGTGATGTTGAGGTCTAAAGACAGGACGATGTGGGGTTGCAATAATGTTTCAAAAGAGGGATAGTCTACTAGCTCAAGAGGAAAAACTCTTTATGTACATTTTGTACCTTGTATATATTTTCAAAAAAAAAAGAAAATTAAAAGAAAATTAAAAAAATGCAAAATCTTCAAAAGTGGACAGACCTAATTGAAAAGTAAAATGCCCGCCGGAGTGTATATACAAGTGGGAAAAAAGAATAAGAGCTTCAAAGTCAAATATTTGTGAGCTTGCAGCGGATGACTTGGCTGTTTCTTTGTTACTTTTGAGATGAGGAGCTATATTTCACTTACACCGTACAAGTAAGAATTCATAGTCATAAGAATTTATGTATGTAGACTTGTTCTTATCTGAATGTTGAGGAGACCTGAATAGGAGTCTTGTGGAACTTAGAGGCTGTTAGGTTTTTGATAACGCATTTTTGCAAGGGTCTAAATAGTCCACACAAGGCGGGACCACAATGTCGCTGCGACGACCACTCATAAAACCCGTATTAATCAACAATTAACCCACAATCAAATCAATCAAACAATGAGAAGCAATGTGGAGACCAAATTTATTATAACTCTACAAAATATGTGTATAGTGCAAGTATGTAGAGTGTCGAACACAAAGAGCAAACAAGATAGAACAAGCAAAAATGCCCAAGATGTGGTTATGAATATTTGTCTAAATGTGTTATGTTTTTGTGGATTTTAATATTTTTTATTTAATTTTTACTTTTGTATTTTTGTATTTTGATTTTTAAAAACTGATTTTCTATTTTCTTTTTATATTTTATATTTTATATTTTTTTTCAAGAATAGAATGTATATACAATATAAGAAAAGATAAGATGGGGGATTTATAAAAATACTCAAAAATCAGGAAAATAAAATGTTTTAGCCTTTTTCATAATTTTATACTATTTTTTGTGATTTTTATAGAATTTTCTGAAAATTTTTGGTATTTTTAAAAGTCCAAATACAAGAAAACAGTGACTTAAATTACTGGCCGAAATTAAAATGACGATTAAAATTAGAAATCAGAGTCTACAAATCCTCAAATTAATTTCAAAATAAAGGCAATAAACTAAGGAAACTACAGAAACTGAGTTTGTATTTTTAGGATTTTTCTAGAATTTTTTAGATTTTTCTGAAGTTTTTAGGGGTTTTCTAATTTTTAGGGTTTTTGTTTTGAAATTTTTAATAATTTTTGTTCTGACACTAAAAGATGATAAAATACACAAAATATAATTTTTTGGAATTTTTTAAAACGTTTTTATAATTTTTATGGATTTTCTAATGCAAACAGTGCTGAAAATGCATGTTTTTTATTTTTAATAATTACGCAAATGCAATAAAAATGCAAATTAAATATATGGCTTTAAACTACAATGCAACAGGAGCATATGTATTTTTTTGGTAATTTTTCGAGTTAAAATGATGCATGAAACAAATGCAAACATCCAAGCAAAAATACAATACTACAAGGGCATAAATGTAAATACATAGGAGTCCAAGGGCCAAATTGCAATTTTTCCAAAGATATATAACGTTGAATACAATTTTCTGGACTAAAATTAAATACCCAAACCCGCAGGGGGTTCGCTGCAAAATGTCCAACTCACGCGCAGGACACGTGACCTGGTAGGGGTATTTTGCAATTTTACACAGTTCCAGGGGCTCAGATGCAATTTCACCAAAATATTACAACTTAACTAAAAAGTTCATGGACTGAAATGAAATAAACAAACCCCCAAGGGGTCCTATGCAAAATACCCAGCCCCCTCACGCGCACGGGCACGTGAGATGACGTGGATAGGACCTAAATGCAAATATGGAAACTACGGGGGTCTGGATGCAAATATTACAGAAATATTTAAACTACAACTAAAAGTTTATGGATTGAAATAAAATACAAAATTTGGAGATGGTGAGAGTGCAAAATACCCACGCCAAATATCCTCGTGCGCGATCGAACGGCGGAGGGTCGCTCACTTATCCACGTGGCACGCGCACAACGCTCGATGACGGTTTGGCGATGGTCGGCTGAGATCAGATCTGGCGAAGAGATTGATGGTCGATGCGGGCTCATATCGGATGGCTGACGATCAAACTGGAGCGAGCCTCGGATCGGACGGCAGAGAAGCGAAGAGGAAGAACGGGGAAGAACGCCGGCGAGGCGAACTTCCCCGAGCTCAATCTCGGGTCTCCGACGGTCTGGAAGCGTGCAGAATGGCCCGACGTGCTCCTGGGAGGTCCCTCTACGTGCTGGGGTACTCAGCTTCGTCGGAGAAGCACTGTGGCGGTGGCGCGATGGCGGCGGAGCTTCAAGCTCCAGGAATCTCCGGCGATGCTCCAAAATGAGCCCCCAAGGGCTTTGACTATGCTTTGACCTGCAAAAAAGGGTGAGAGGGTCCAGGGCAAACTTCCTGGACCCCGCGGAGGCGTAGTGATAGGTCGGAGATGGTCGGTGGAGGGCGAAGGGGTTTCAGCCGGAGGTGCGCTCCGGCGATAAGCGATGGGAGGCGAATCGATAGATGGAACTCGGATATTTTTGGGGGGTTTTGATCCTGAAGCTAAGGGAAATAAAATGAAGCGACAAGAAGTGGGAAAATGGCAAACCTCAAAGGTGGAGGACCTAAGGTGGTAGAACCTCGACGTCGGAGGTCGGCGGAGATGGTGGAGCCGATTCGAGGCTTCCTCGACTCGCCTGAGGATACGGTTGAGGAGCTATCACCTCCAGCAACGTAAAGAGCACAACAAGGAGGAGGATTAATGGCCAAGAAGGGTTCAAAATTGGGCTCGAAGGTGACAGGTCAGATATATACAAGGTGGTGGCGTGAGATTGGGAGCAAGATCACGCGCAAATGATGAAGATCTGGGGGGATCTGAAGGCTCGGCGAGGATCAAGGATGTACAGAGAGAAATTCCCAAAAAGGAATCGAGGGGAGAGGGCGAAGGGATTGAGCGCAAGAATTTCTTGAAAACGGGACAAAATCACGGGCGTCAGAAGCTTGCAGGCCTCGGTCAGGGAGTTGACCGAGGTCAACAAGCGACCGCACCTGGTTGGTCCACGTGGACCAACCAGGAAATTCAGAGCCAAAAATTATTTGTAAAATCGAAATAAAATAGTAAATGAATTTATTAATTTTAGATTATAAAAAAATGTTTCTTATTTTATAAAGAATTTTATCGTGATTTTTATTTATTTTTATGAGGTATTTAATTACAAATTGCCTTTTATGCCCTATATAGGTATATATATCTATATATTTTATTATTTTATTTTTATTTTGTACATTTAATTTATTTATTTTTGTTTATTATTTTATAAATTTATAGAATAGTTTTATACACTTAAATATATTTTTACTTTATTTTTCTGATGTATTTTGTACACTTAATAAAATATAATTAAGACTTATATAGGTATATGTATAGGTATTATACCTAGGTGTGTTTTACATAAGAATTTTATTTTGTGTTTTCTTGAGGTTTTGTTCTTGTTTTAATGCACATATAATTTATAAATAATATTTACAAAATTATAAAAATATAAAATTATGAAGAAGTAATAAAATGTATATTCTACTGTGTACAAGTATACAATAGGGGTCCAAAACTCAACTTTCAAATCGTAGTTCCGCCAAATGCGAAAACACCTTCATTAAATAGATTATTTAAAATTATATAAATTAAAGGTGAGTTTGATGCATTTCGAGCTTTTATGTGCAAGATACAGGTCTGGGAAGTTGGTATTTAGGATTTTTATTTAGATCATAACTTTTTATCTGTACAGTATTTTTGTATGAAATAAATTTTGTGTTTTTATTTATTTAATTATCTACAAATTTCACGACAAGGTTTCTTTATTTGAGGTATAAAAAGTGGAACTAAAAATAGGTCCCAAAAATGAATAAGGAAAGAATAAAATGAATAGGTGTCTGGCCCTTATCTCCCCCTACTTTATTCCTTGTCGACCTATTCATCAAGATGCCTAGGTCTCAGGGTTTCGGGTCATAAAATATTTACAATATTTTGTTCTTTTTCTTTTCTTTTCTTTTCTTTATTCTATAATTTTGGCTTTAAAAACCGTATTTTATACACTATTTACACAATGATGCATGAATGCTAAAATGCATGAATTATTGCTATTTACATGCATTTACTAGGTTTTTTGAGGCCAAAATGATAGAATAAAGATGATGAAATGTGGCTTCATCAGTTTTAAATCCACATCCCATTAAGGTTCCGATACAATAATAATCCAAAGGTCTGATAGAGCTCCATATACGTTTTTTATGAAGATAAGTTCAAAAGTCAACATTAGTTTAACATCTTTCCTATTTCTTTCCTTTATTTTTGGTTTCACTTATTTTCCAAATAAGTGTTTGCTAAGGGACTGGCAAAAGTAAAGTATAGGGGAATGATGAATGCACAATCCATCGCCTTTATTCTTTTATTTTATCTTCATTTCTATAGTCAAACACATGTAAATACCCACTAATTTTATAATTTTACCATTTTGCATGCATTTGTTAAATATGCATTTTTAACACTTTTTGTATTTAAATAAAAGAATAAAGAAGAAAAGAAAAAGAACAGAAAAATAAAGGATGTATTTGTGCAATAAATACAGACTGACCTGAACCCCAAGAGAAGATTAAGACTTGACCTGATCGATCAGGAATAAAGTACGGGGAGATAGGGTCTTTCATTCAAAAATCCAAAAATTTTTTGTAAATACTTTTCCATGTACATTTGTATAAAACTTTTACTATTTTATTTGTACATAAATTGACTTAAATTAATTATTTTTTAAACAGAAGTTGTAAATAAAAATGTGTTGTAAATACTAAAAATGATTGTAAAGTAAAATAATGTACATATTACAAATAATTGCACTCAGAATATGCTACAAAGTGATATTTGAAATACCAATTCCAGCTTTAACAAACTCAAATTGAACCAAACTAACTTCCATTATATTCTAAATTAAATTATCTTTCAAATGGTTATAGTTTCATAATTTTTGGAGTTACGGTTAAAAAGTTGGTTTTCTGAGGTGTTTTGTGTAATTTCACCATTATTTATTGTACATATTTATTCATATTTATTTTTATATATATAATGTACATAATTGTAAATATTATTTTCATTAAAAATAAAATAAATATAAATAATAAATAATAAAATTAAAAATTATTTAAAAATTATGTCCTTATTTGTACATGTGTATATTGTATTATATGTACATAATATTTGTATAGAAGTAATTTCCTTATATAAAAATTACTTAAAAATAAAATATCTAATATTAATTAATGAATTTAATTTAATTATAAATTTGATTGATTTATTTATTCAGTTAATTTATTTTACTTGAAAACATTCTATGTATATAAGATTTGATTTTCTACCTTAAATAATCACCATTAAGGTGGCTAATTAATTTTTGCAAATTAATTATTTTAATTATTTTATTTAATTCCGAATTTCATTTTTATTTTATTTTTATTTATTCATTTAATTTATTTATTTAAATAGCTACTAATTACCTTCCTTCTTTGTATATATTTCCCTTTTTATTTTTTTTCTTCTTTTTATTAGGCTACTCCTCCCTCATTTCCTCTTAATCAATCTTTGGTGGAGAGGAGCCCGATCTCCAAGAGTCATCTTGTTGAAGAAGGGTTCCCAGCCTCCGAGCCGTCCGGTGACAGCGCCTCGGTCCTGATCGAGGTCATCACGGCGTATCTAATTCCTGAGGTGAGATCTATTGTCCATTTCCCATTGTTTTTCTTAGATATATCGTAGTTTAAATTTTTGCTTCGATTTTATTACTCTTTTGATATTAAAAATCGTCAAAAAAATAAATTCATATCACACTTTTCGATCTGACACCGATCATCCATGCCATTTTCTCTATCTCTACACGTTCCCGTTCTATCTCACGCAATCATCAACTCCGGTCCCACACGGTGATCAGAGATAGGGATCTTTCTTTCATATCACCACAATCCATCCCCATTTACACATCCTCTTCTGTTTATAAATAAAATAAAAAATAAGTAAACATAAATAATTGCTTTTCTCTCTAACATTTGTTTTGTGAGAAAAATTTTAAAAAAATAATTTATAAACCAAAAAAAATATTTCACTTTACAGGAACAGTTCTTGTTTTAAAGTTTGTGTAAAAAAATTAACAAATTTTACAGTTTTACGTACAGTTTTTATAAAAAAAAATAAAAAAAAATAAAAAAAATAATAAACGACAATCGCCCAAGCGACGTACGCCACCACCAGTGGCATGCGTCGCCCCCTCTCCGTCGGACCATCGCTCGTGTCTGTGCCTACAGGCGCGCCCCGCGCGCCCTCCGAACCTCCGCCTTGCGTCATCGCCAGCGCTCTGCCCCTGCAGCTGCCCCCTCCGCGAAAAGAGTGACCCCACCGCACGGTGTGCCTCCACTTACCACTTCTTCGTGCGCCTCTGAACCTCCTCCCTGAGTCATTGCCAGTGCTCCGCCCCTACAGCCGCCCCTTCCGCGACCAGAGCGGCCCTGCCGCGCGGAGTGCCTCCATCCACCGCCAATTGCGCGCCTACGTCCTTCGCTCGACGTCGCGCCAATGCCCACCGCTTATCTGAAGCCATCCGCCGCGAGGCGGTGCACTCGGTCCCCTATGCGTCGTCGTTTGCGTGCGACGTCGGCCGCAAGCGCTGCCCTCCCGAAGCCCGCCATTGCGGACGGCGCCTCCTCCATCAGCCTCCACCTCTTTTAGATTTTCAGAGAACAGCAACTTCATCTCTACTCTTGGTTTGGAAACGAAAGCACACAACAAACCCCCGGGCTGGGACTTAAAAAAATAGAAAAATTGAGGTGAAGCCCTTCGAACTTTTCAGAAATGCAAAAATGCCCCTGTACTCAAGAGGATCACGTACGTGGCACATGTTTAGTGGGTAATTTACATTTTTGTTCCTCAGTCTATTTCTTATTCTATTTTGATACAACATTTTTCAAAAATTACATTTTAGACCCTGTATTCCAGACTTTCATTTTGCATGCTCTTTTTATAAAAATAAATGTTTTCATTATTCTAAAAATTTTCAAAAAAAAGTGTGTATGTTTCTTCTATATCCCTTAACATTGTATAAATTTTTCATGTCATTTTCTTGTCATTTAATATTTTTAAAAAATCAAAAACAATGACCTTTTTCCTGCCTGAAAGTAGAAAATTCATAAAAAAATAAAATTAACCTAAAAATTCCAAAAAAAATTAATGTAGGTATGTTTTGTTGTCTTTAGATTTCTATCCAATTTTCGTGAACTCTTTATAAAACTCTAAAAAATCCAGAAACCGAAAAATCTTAAAATACTTGTAAAAAATTCTAGAAAAATCCAAAAAAATGTGATTCTAGTCTCTGTTTGTAGATAATTCTTTATATTTTAGCTTAAAAATAATTTTCAGGAGTTGGACACTTAAAGTATATTTAAGTTGCAAAATACTTGTGGTTGTACACCATTTTTCTCTACTTTTTACTATTTGATTTTTATAAAATCATAAAAATATTAGAAAGTTTTAAAAAAATTACTAAAAATGTTTTAAAACATATAAATTATGAAAGAATTTTTCTGCAATTTTCTGATTATTTTTTACTAGTCTGAAAAATACAAAAAGAATGTGGAGTTGTGTACTTTATCCTTTGTGCTTGTTTTAAAAAATATAAAAATTCAAAATTCAAAAAACCCACTAAAAATTAATTCCGAAAATTGACTAAATAGTTTTTGAATCGTGCTCCTTGTGATCGACCATGGTCGCTATACCAGGTAAATATAATAGCGAAACTGCTTAGATTTGCTTGTTTGAATATCTTTTAAGTGGTTAAAATACAAAATTTTTCTCAATTGATCGCGCTTGGTGATTCGGGCCACAACGACCCTTGTTTATTTGCATACTTAACCCGATTTGCCATGCGTGTCATCAAGAGTTAAGGCCAAAATGAGAAAATAAATGTGATGAAATGAAGATTCATCACTGACCAAGTTTTCAAATCCTGAGAAATCGAGCAATTTTTGTTCTTGGTAAAATTCCAAATACGGGAAAAGACAAGCGAACCAGAGGAAGGGCATTAAGTGAATCTTTACCGATAGAAGAAGACTCGCCGGGAGTGAACTGATTTAGAAATAGACGATTGTAGTTTCTTGAATCTTCTGACGAGGGATTTTCAGAGCGAAATGTAATTCCGATGATAAATTGAAGATAGATCAATAGGCCATCCATGCAAGTTGGAAGCTCAAATGACTTTTGGGTGACCCGGAGTTTTTTATTTCCATGATTATGGTGTTCTGTAGCTTTTGGTAACGAGTGGAAAACCCAAATAATTGATGGGAACCGACCGATCAGTCCAGTTCAAGATCTCTTTTGTTTTAAGACGAATGATCAGTTCAGTTCTAGATCTCTTTTGTTTTAATACTTCCAGAGGAATCAAGATTGAAGGCGTAAAAGACCATTTTTTTCCAATTTATCTCGAGCCCAGAAATGATAGAGAAGGTTTTTGAACGTGGACAGTAACAGTTTCATAGATAAGATTTATTCCTCCACAGCTATATAACTAATCAATAGTTATATGTCAGTGTTTCAGAAATTAATTGGTTTGCACCTATGGTGCCCATATAATAAGAGGCGAAAAGAATACCAAACTCCGAGCATTCCTGACCGTATATACCATGTACAAGACCCAACGTGTTCCCCAATCTCTTCTCTCACAAATTCAAAAAAAAATACCGTAGCATGACAGTCCCGAGCCACGTACGATTGATATCTACCGTATTGTATGAAATAAGACGCGGAGCCACATATCATGGAGTGCACGATTAATGGTGGGGCGATTCGAGGATAGCCACGAACACAGCAGCCATGCATTTTCTCGCTTGGTGACAATATACATTAAACCCTGCTTCTCAATGACGTTGATTATTTCCCGATATACATAGTCTATAATATCTATGCGTGGCCATAATCCAAGGCATCATGCATGTACCACCAACCTACGAGTATCGTCCATAAACATGAAATCAAGTAATTAATAAAATTTTGGTCAAATCGAATGAACAGAAATTCAGAAAAATAGAGCTATAACAAGAATATTCCGCGTGCATTACGTAAACCGCCAACATATAAATAGTCCTTTGATTGCTCAATGAAGAAGCAGAGATCAATAAATAATGGGGCACGACTCCACGCCATCGAAGCAGCTTGTGCGCACACAGTCGCTCACGCTCTTCGTCACGGCTGCAGCGGGGTTCTTGCTCTTGCTCTCCGCACTGGCCATGGCGCTGCCCTACACGAACCCTTTCTACACAGGTAATTATCCTAAACCCGATCGATATATAGATTGTTCCAATACAGCGCATTCAATCAGCATTACCGAAGCTTGATCAGGAACTGACAAAGAGAACTTTGGGTTCGCAGTTAGGTTAAAGATTGCGATACCTTCAGCTGCAACGATCTATAAGGGACGAGATGCAGTTCGCGTTGAAGGGGCACCAGCCCCAGGTGATCGTTTTACTGTTCAAGAAAGCTTTCATGGAGTTTTCGTTACAAGGATGCGTCAACAATCACATATCTTAATTTTATCTTGTTACTCAGATCAACAAGGTGTTGGTGAATGTGAGACGCCGACATGCGATGCAAAGTCTTGCCACTGTCAAAACGCCGAGCGACATGAAGCCAGTGCTGCATCTCCGATTGTCCTTGCTTCACCTCCCACAGTAGGAGGTGACGATGGTCGTGCCCAAGTATCGGGTAATTGGAAGCCTCTTCTTAGACGGGTGCTCATGAATCGTGATAGGGTTCGAGAATATGGATGTCAAGAAGATACATGTGAATATATTTGCCCTAATTCTGTGGGAGTGGATCTTCTGTATGTTGTTACAGCAGAGGCTCTAACACTGGCGAGCCTCTCGACAAGGGAAGCAGATCGTCTGCTTTGGCATGGGCTGCAGCAGAGTCTGTTGCATGCTCGGGAGCTGCTCGATCTTGATCGAGCGGTTTCTACGAATTTGCATGATCGGGGCCCACAAAAAGTGTGAATTAGTGGGAACCGCTCGATCAAGATCGAGCGGCTCCTGGACGTGCAACAAAGTCTGCTGCAGCCCATGGCACAGAAGACGAACCACATCCCTCGACAAGGATCTTGTGTTATAGAATTTTTTTAACTGATGATCCGCTCTCTTTGTTGCTAACTTCCACCTTTATTCATGCCTCTACTACAATGAAAGTGGTCCAAAAACAATAAACAATGTACTTAAATATCTGTGATTATATCGTCCGATGTTAAATACATAATGAATACTATTTATTGCACAATTATCTGGCCTTTTATCACTGTAATAGGCAACGAACACTACAACAAAATTGACTTAAAACAATGAATGATTTTAATATTCGTTGTCATATATTTTGATGTTAAATGATAATTAAATTATATTTTTGCCTTGCAATTAGCTACCAATGTCATATATGTTGCTAAATATTCATATATTGATGATTATTCACTGACTTATCTATTTCTAACAATGATTAGAAGAAAAAATGGACGAATTGTTATTATATGATTTGTTTTTTGAAAGGAAAAGGGGTGTCGAATGTAAAGGTGGACACTCAAAAACTTATATTCAGAAATTAGGTAAAAGATTACAATGACCAAGACCCACACAAGAGCCTGGAATGTTCTATTATATGATTCGTTGCTGCGAATGTTTTTTGAAGGAAAAAAGGGTGTTAGACCGTGAAGGTAGACACCCAAAAACTTATATTCACAAGTTAGGTACAAGGTTACAAAGACCAAGACCCATGTAGGAGTCTGGCATGCTCTATTACACTTTCGATACAAAATCCTTCCCCATGAAAAATAGTTCCATTCCTTGCCAACCAAATTGCCCATAGAATAGATGTTACACGTTGCTTCTCAGCTACTATGCGAGTTCTAATGGACTCCCAGAATTCTATAACCCCTGAGGATGCGACTGCAGGTAAGTTGACCCCCGCCCAAATCTATCTCGAAGAAGAACAAAGAAAAAACAAGTGATGAGTATCCTCCACCTCCTCTCCACACAGCAAGCAAGAGCTGTTAGCCCTAAAGAACGGGCCCTCCGAGCACCAGTCATCGCCCACTCTCTCCCAAACAACCAGAGGAAAACTTTCACTCTTTTAGGAATCCTCCAAGACCATATTTGCCCTAATCTTGGTACTATAATTCCCGGATCAAAGATGACGGAGGCATATAAGATCTTGTAGGCTTTCTTCACACTGAAAGTACCATCTGACCACATCCAATGACTAATCTCTGCACCATCCCTCAGCACAGGATTTGGATATGGATAAATCTGGGGAAGCACCGCACACACTCCACGCCAAAAATTTGAAGGTTTTACCAATCTACTGGGACGCACTCCAGGATCTCTCTCACGCCATAGATCTTTCTCAATATTATACAAAACATATCTGATCCATCACCCCAAATACGAGTGACCCACTTCGCCAAGAGGGCCATGTTCATCACCTCAAGGTTTAGGACTCCTAAACCACCATCAGCCTCAGTAAGCGTCACTACCTTCCAAGCAACCAACGGAGTACCGGCCCAAAAGAATCTACGCATCAAATTCTCCAACCGACCACAAATCCCCACAGGGAGCAAGCGAGAAGATAGGAAAAAGACAGGAATCGCAGAAAGGACCGACCTCAAGAGGACTAAGCATCCACCCTGAGATAAGCACGAAGCACGCCATCCCGCAAGCTTGTTCTCAAGTCTCTCTACCACTGGAGCCCAATCTGATTGTCTTAAGCAGCCATCTACTATAGGCAACCCCAAATAGGTGATTGGGAGAGCCCCTCGTCGAGAGCACAGGAATGCCCCACAAGCCACAGCCTCCCCCTCGGAAAGACCAAATGGAATAAAAGTTGATTTCTCCTCGTTTAGTTTCAGCCCTGAGATTCTCCCAAATAAGTCTAATACTGTAGAGATTCCCTCAGCCTTAGGAGCACCACCTTCCACAAACAGACTGTATCATCAGCATACTGTAATATTGGGATAGACAAACCATTTAAGGTAAATCCATGTACAAAATTTCCTTCAACCGCACGAGTAACCATCCTTGACAATGTGTCTGCTGCAATAACAAAAAGAAGAGGAGTTAGTGGACACCCCTGCCTAACCCCCCTTTGCGGCTGAAAGAAGTCGTCGTCACACAGCCCTTCACCCAAGAGATCCACTCATCTGGGAATCCACGTCTGGAAAGGGATGCCCATATGAATTTCCAGCTAAGCCCATATGAATTTCCAGTTAACACAATCGTACGCTTTGGAGAAGTCAATATTCCAGAGAAAACCTTTGACCTTCCTTCTCTTCCAATCAGCAACAATCTCCGAAGGCATGATCACACCATCCATCATAAGTCTATCAGGAATAAAAGCTGTCTGCGAATCACTTATGATGTCACCTAAAACAACACGAAGCCTGTTTGCAAGAGCTTTTGCAACAATGAGGTATATATCATTAGAAAGGGCAATGGGTCTGAAGTCTTCTATTCAATCCACCACATCCCTCTTAGGGAGAAGGAAAATTAAAGAACGATTTAACCGATCAAAACTACGGTTATCTCCTCTCAGTTCTTCCACCACCACCAGAACATCCTGATCCACCAAATCCCAGAATTCTCAGAAAAAGAAAATAGGAAACCCATCTGGCTTAGGAGACCCATCTGCATTTAGATCAAAAACTGTTGCGCGGACCTTCTGAAGAGTGAAATTGGAAATCAACTGAGCTGCCTGGACCTTCAAAACCCGAGCTACCTCTCTATCATGCTAGCAAACCCCACCGAGGTGAACTCTCCTACTCATCTTCCTGAAGTGTTCAACAACTGAAGTCTCAGTCTCCCTCTCACTTTCAACCCGCACTCCCCTCACCTCCAAGGAGTGGATAAAATTTCGCCTCCTTCTTCCATTTGCCATCGCATGAAAGAATATGGTATTTGTGTTGCCTTCCCTCAACCAAATCAGGCGTGAGCGTTGTCTCCACTCAACCTCTCTTTTCTTGTCCTCTTCTAGAAGCACCTTGTGATGAGTTGACCTCGTCAATTTCTCCTCCTCAGAAAGCTCCCTGGCATCTTCGATTCTATCTAGTCTAACCACCTCAGTCTGGGCCAGGTCCCTTCGCTCATTACGATGTATTTTGAGCTCCCTACGAAAACTCACCAGCATCAGTCTTAGTTCCTTCAATCGAGCCGCCATATCCGTGGAAGCTGATCCAGAAGAACTAATCTTCCTCCAGCACTGAACCACACGAGCCTTTAGGTCCTCCTCCAATAGCCTAGAGCGCTCGAATCGGAATAGGCTTCCCAAACGAACAGACTCACCAGAGTCCCAACAGATAGGTACGTGATCAGAGCGACATCGTAGTAAAGAGCTAGCACCTGCCATTGGGAAAGCCTCCAGTAACTCCATCGAATACAGAAACCTATCCAGCCTAGATCTTGAGGAGGAAGGTCCCACGTCTCAAGCTAACCCCAGATAGGGACCTCCACCAAGGAAGGTCCTACGTCTCAAGCTTTGTCTCTTGTAAGCCAACCACATCTGCTCGCCATTCATCTAATAAGGATCCGACAGCTCGTCGTTTCTCCAGCTGCCCCAGGCCTCATTCCATGAGATAATCTTCATTTATCAACAGAGGGGGCTTCCCCCGTCAACTCCACATGGATGCAACGAGCCACATGCTGACATAAGCATTCCACCGATATCTTCTCTATTGACTCTCCCTCTACTGTAGATGCATTGGAGTCTAATAACGACAACTCCCTCGAGAGACAGGATTCAGCTCCTGTATCGACGATTTCTAGAAGTCCTGATCCCCCCTCCACACGACGTCGCTTCTGTGAAAAAACTAAAACCACATCCGAGCACGGTGGCCTCTGGAGCCTTTCTACTGCACTTCCTCTTCTCCTCTCGCACTTCCCGGATCGCACCCAGCTCCCTCTTGCCACCTTATTTGAGCCCAAGAACGTAAAAAGACCTCCCCTCTGGATGGGTGTGCGTCCTCAACTGCACCAATCGTCATTGCCTGATCGAGACCCAAATAGCATGAGAAGTCAACTGCAAATACCATGGGAGCTGCAATAGCACTTCTGACTTCATCCCTTTTATGGAAAGTTCTCTGCTTTGGAAAATTGCCCCCCACCAATTCCTTGCAATCTTGTAATTGAATGATTACTTTATTCGGTACGCAAGAGTTAATGCCTGCATTAACTCCTCCAATCAATGATCCCACGAATTCCGGCGCATTCTCCCCACCGGGCAGATCAAACGATGATGGGCAACCAGCTTCCTCCTCCGCCGTGACTGGCGGCGCCGTCTCCTCCACCTCTCCTCCTCCCCTGTGCAAGGGGTCACCAAGATTTTCAGCCGCACTTGATAATGCCGAGGAAGCATCATCAACCACCGTAAGGCCGAGAAGGAATGAGGTCCGGCCCATCGAAAAGGTCGCCAACTCCGGTAGAGGGCAGGACGGCCCCAACAACTCCACCATTACTTTAGAGCCACCACCTAACTTGAGACCATCACAAAGGATTGCGACCACCTTTCCCAAAGGAGTCAAGCATGCCTGGATAACGTCAAGGCGCCTACACCTCAACGAAACCCCAGAAATCTGAACACGTCTCGATATCAGCCTCGCATCAAGCTCCGCACCATCCCGGAAGCGAGACCTCCGCCAAGGCCGATCCACCAGGGGGTGATGACGCCCCTTAGGAGAAGCGCTTCCTCCTGCTCAGAGATTCCACGGGCGCACACGATCCCGCCACCGAGGTCCACGACGTCTCCTTCGAAGCTCGAACCCAGCAACAGCAGAAGGTCTTCCATCGCCCTTGCCGTATCCCCAGCAAATGCATCCGAGACTAGATGTCGATCTTTGACCGGTGAAACAATTTCTGATGGCTGGGACTTTGGTTGCCACGTCCTCTGACGGTGGCATACAAACATCCGATGCCCCGTTCCATTACACCTGAAGCACACAATCTCCTTGGAGCACGATCTGGCGAGGTGACCAACATCACCATACCGAAAGCACCGTCTTGACTCCACCCTCTTCTTCCTTCGACCCCCCCTTCGCCACGACAAAGGACCACCCGACCTCGCCTTCGACCTCGACCATCTCCTCATCTCTTCCAGTCTCTGCACCTGACGCACCACTCCTCCCGCCACTCGCTGCGACCTCCCTCCGACTCCACCCCTCTACCTCCCTCTCTCTCCCTTCCTTTCCTTTCCTCGCTCTCTCCCGCTCCCTCTCGCTCTCGCGCTCCGGACTCATTCCTCTCCGGCCACGATAATTTTGTAACCACTAGTTTCTCGTAGCTCGTTGCTGTGAATGTTGCAACGGTATGATATCCCTACAATAAAAAAATCTTTGAAAGGATATCCCTACAACAAAATTTATATGATATCCCTAAACAAAATTGATCAAAGGAAACAAATAATTCAAAATTCATTGTCTTGTCATTTGTAGTTAAATATATAACAATGAATGGTATGCGTTACTTCTTTGAATTCGCAACAATTATTGTTCCTTATTATATTTCTAGCAATGAATCGTATAACAAAAGTTATCCATTGATGTTTTCCTTGTACAAATTTTGATGAATAAGTCAAGGAATAATCGGTATTACAACCTTGAACAACGAATATGACATATGTTGCTAATGACAAAAACACAGGATAATTTTATAACGAATAATATCCGTTGTTATACATTGAACATCACAACATATGAAAATAAATATTCAAATTATTCGGTACCTTAGGTCAAATTTATTGCGGTGTATTCCCTGCGAATTTAAGCAATTAAGTAATGAAAATATTCGGTGTTTGTTATATAATTAATTGCTAGAAATATTGTGAATTAAAACAATAAGTCATGAATAATGCAGTATGGCAATTTTATTGGGTGCTCTGCACCTCATCTGACGTAACACGATATCTCCCTTATACTCCACAAGACTTAATTATTATGCATCATCATTCCATGCTCCAAATTTGAGGATTAGATTCTTTGTGTACATGAATACAGTGAGAGCCGCTCGATCACGATCCAACGGCAAGTTATGGTTCGTGGTTGTGCTGGGACACCTCGTGTACAGCACTTCTGCTCTTCCAGAGAAATTTGTTGTAAATTATATTACAGCAGACTGTAATTCTTTTTTTTTTTGCGATTTTGATTCTCAAATCTTATATATTGAATCTTAGATTAATGCTTTACATGACTTCCAAATTTCAGTTAAATTGGACGTCATTTGCGATTTTTATCAAAATGATCAAAGATATGGATCCTCTTTAAATGGAATTTAAGTTGCTTAAATATTGCCCATATCTTTGACTATTATGATAAAATAGCAAATAATCTTCGATTTAAACGAAATTTGGAAGATATGTATAGCATTGATCTAACATTCGATCTATAATGTTGCGTTTTGAAATTTAAATCACAAAAAAAAATCAGCAAACGATATGCTCCTCTATGCTCCACAAGAGAGGATCTGCGCCCCAAAATTTGCTCTACGTCATCAGCTAATTCATTAAAAAAAGCATCCCTTAGTGGAAACCAGATCGTCTGTTGTGGGCTAAAATGCAGCAGAGTCTGTTGTGGCCATGGAAACTGCTCAATCTTGATCGAACAGTTCGTACGATTTTACATTTTTTGTGAGACCGTACCGTATAAAATCGTGTGAACCTCTCGAGCTAAGATGGAGAGGTTCCCACGGTTACAGCGGACAGAGAGCATTAATGCTGAATCAATTGCTGGATTGCCGTGCAGTGCCGAACACGAACGAGAGGGAGACGGAAGCACTCTGCAACACCTCCTACAGGAGAACGGTCGTGTGCCATATGGCCGGAGATGTAAAGATCCACGGCAAGTCCTCCACCATCTTCACCATCTCTGCTAACTCAACCACGCACGCATGGAAAGTCAAGCCCTATGCCCGCAAGAAGGACTCCGGCGCCATGACCCACGTCCATCAGCTCACCATCACCCAGCTCCAAGCCTCCCCCCTCCTCTGCCAGGTCAACCACACCGTCCCCGCCCTCGTCTTCTCCACCGGCGGCTACCTCGGCAACGTCTTCCACGACTTCGTGGACGTGCTCATCCCCCTCTTCGCCACATCCCACGTCTACTCCGGCGAAGTCCAGTTCCTCGTCACCAACTTCAAACCCTGGTGGATCACCAAGTACAAGCCCATCCTGGATAGGCTCACCCACTACGACATTCTCAACCTCGATGGAGACGATACAGTGCGCTGCTTCCCGCAAGCAACCGTCGGGCTTAGGCGGCACGATACCAAGGAGTTCTCATTAGATCTTTTCCCACCATCTGGCGCCGGGGAATCCCTGAAGGACTTCTCGAAATTCCTGCGCTCGGCCTTCTCGCTCAGAAGATCGACCGCAACAACTGGTGTCGCTCTGAAGGGATCAAAGCCCCGCCTGCTTATATTAACAAGGAAGCGAACGAGGAAGTTCGCGAACATAAAGCAAATAGCAAATGCAGCAAAGAAGGTGGGATTCAAGGTGGTGAAGAGCGAGGCAACCGGCACGGTCGAGTTTGCAAGATTGGTGAATTCGTGTGACGCGATGTTGGGGGTGCATGGTGCGGGGTTGACGAATGAGGTGTTCCTGCCGGAGGGGGCGGTGGTGATACAGGTGGTGCCTCTCGGGGATCTGCTGTGGTGGTCGAGAGGGTGCTACGGGGAGCCGGCGGCGGAGATGGGGCTGAGGTACCTGGAGTATGAGATAGCCATGGAGGAGAGCACGCTGGTGGATCTCTACCCAAAGAACCACACGGTATTTACGGATCCTGGCGTGTACTTGAGGAAGGGAGGATGGAAGGGGTTCGGAGAGGTGTTCTTGGACAAGCAGGACGTCAGGGTTGACGTCAAGAGATTTACGGGCGTTCTATCTAAAGCTATGGACATCTTAAGACAATGATCACTCGCTTTTTCCATTGGCGAACTCGGATATATGCCATTAAAAGTTTTGTTCTTGAACCACATGTTGCAACGTATGTAATTAACATATATAGTAGTTGATGCTGTACTTGTAGGTCGCACTTCTCTCGATTTGCATTTCATCTTGGATGTTTGATAACATGTTCTCTCGCAGTAACGACCACAAGATCTGAATGAGTTCTGGTCATTTCTTAACGATCAAAAACGGATATATGTGTCGAAATTATCCGACGAAGGAGAGGACCTGGATAAGTTCACGATTACGACGGGGGGCGCGCAACCAGAAGGCCTCAGACAAAGATTTCTGTGGCGATCTACAGGTCCTGCTTGTTCGTGGAAGTAGGGTGAAGTATTGGGTCGCGTCGGCCCGAACTCGATCCTGATCCGACCCGCAAAAGTCCGAGTCCGACCCGAACCCGATGTACAAGTGGGCCGGGCCCGGATCTTCATTTTTGAAAAATATTATGCTCGGGCTGGGTCGGGTCCGAACCCGAAGTACAAACGGACCGGGCCCGGGCCCTCATATTTCAAAGAATCATATTAGAACTAAATTAGAGGACACGGATTTATGGTCAAAATACATCTAATATTTCCTTCATCCATCAATAGTAATATTATATAGTAACAATACATCCAATATTTATGTATTATGGACGAATTATATCCATAAAAATAAATTGGAATCAAAGTGCAAATTCATGGAATCAAAATAAGTGTGGGTTGAGCCCGACCCGAACCCGAGCCTAGGGTGGAGCATTGGGCTCGACCCGGTCCAACCCGGAAAAGCTCGATCCGAGCCCATCAATTTTTCGTGGGCCTTGGGTCGGGTCGAGGCCCGCTTTTTTCAACAAACTGAAGACCTGGGCCCGGCCCAAGGCCTGCGAGATCGGGCTCGGGTTCGGATCGGGCTCGGGCTCGGGCCGGGCTCAACCCACCCTTATTTTGATTCCATGAAGTTCCACTTTGATTCTAATTTATTTTTATGGTATAACTCATCCATAACACATGAATATTGGATGTATTGTTACTATATAATATTACTATTGATGGATGAAGGAAATATTGGATGTATTTTGACTATAAATTCGTGTTCCCTAATTTAGTTCTAATATAATTTTTTGAAATATGAGGGCTCGGGCCTGGCCCATTTGTACTTCGGGTTTGGACCTGGTCCGACCCAAGCATAATATTTTTCAAAAATGGGGACCCGGGTTCGGCCCACTTGTACATCGGGTTTGGGCCGGGCTCGGGCTTTTGCGGGTCGGGTCAGGGTCGGGTCCGGGCTGGCCCGACCCAATGCTCCACCCTACCCGAGCCCGATCTCGCGAGCCTTGGGCCGGGCCCGGGTCCTCAGTTTGCTGAAAAAGCGGGCCTCGACCCGGCCCAAAGCCTACGGAAAATTGATGGGCTCGGGTCGGGCTTTCTCGGGTTGGGTCGTCTCGAACCCAATGCTCCACCCTACGTGGAAGTAGATAAAATGGTTTAATGCCTTTTGTTTTGGATTATGTTGGGTTAAATTTGTGTGATAGATGAACTTCTTAATTTTACGTATTTCGTGCTCTGGTATGTGGAGCTGGCTCTAACCAGTACATTTATCAGGATTTTTTGTAACAAAACTCCTGTTCATACGGGCCACTTAAGTTCAATCGGCTCTTACTGTTTAAAAAGAAAAGAAAAGAGGATCTCGTCTTTGCATATTACACGAGCACCAGAACGATCTGTGACAATTTGGTTTGAGAACTTGTTGAGTTATAAAGGGTTTAATTAGTAACCACACTTGTTAAGATCGTGAATTGACGAGTAGATTATTCCAGTGTCCTCAGGTACGTAAAATTTGGATGTATGTAACTATTTATGTGGTAAGCAGATTGCTGTAACATAGAATTTAGATGTATATATAACTATTTGTGTGGCATGCTGTAACAGCAAGGGGCGGCTTGCTGACGATCGAGCACGGCAGCAGAAAAGATGGGACTCGAGAAAGTTTGACACGCATGCCCCTTAACTTACGTAAATACATATCCAGACAAAATTATCTTAACGTGGTCCGTTTGGCTGCCATAAAAGGTGGCACGGAACTAGCATATAGCTTTGGGGCATAACCCCTTTTAATTATTACGTTTTACTTATATAATATTATTAATTTTTGATATTACTCCTGCTCAAAATTTAAATATAGAAAAAATAATGTCGCCTAATATCACTAAATGCTTATTGTCTTATTGATAAAGTGTTTCCCTCTTATTAATGAACTTGGGTTCAAATCTCATGTTTGCATTTTTTGTTAAAAAATTAACTATACTCACTTTACCTCTCTACATCTTTCTTTTGTTTAACCAATTAATTCCATCCTTTCTTTGTTAAAAAATTATTTCCACTCACTCTAAATATGTTAAGATTATAAGTATAATTTGCTATAAAATGATGTTGGGACTCATTTATCTCTCTCATTATTTCTAATTCTCTTTGTAATGAAATAGATTTTGTAGTTTTCTTTTTAATGTAAAAATTTTTAACTAAAGTTATTAAAAACACCATTGGAAAAAATACTCTATATCTTATTGAAAGATTCAAATAACATTTAAATGATAAGTTTATCAAATTTTAATAATCACGTTTAAAATTATTAACTCTACTTAAAAACTATCATTTGAAAATACATTTTTTTTCATTTTTTATGTATACATGATAGATGTATACTTGGCACCCTGGATAAAATTCCGGATTCCACCCCTGCATACAAGTATGCATTTTCCTGGCATGTATCAATGCCGCAGGAGCTCTATGGCTCGAGAGAGAACATCGTAGAACATCGTAAGGTTTAGCCTCACATCCTTGTGCAATAACATCTCCCGGAACCCCTTCCTAGAGTAGATCCTCTCTTGTACAACAGAGTACTGCAACTTCAGTCTAAGTAGGGGAGAAACGAAAGTGGAAACAAAGGTGTTGAGGCACCTAGCACGAGGTTGCGACAGGCGGTGGTTACACATCGAGCCTGCACCTATGAAAAGCTCCACACAATGTGCTAGATATCCACACAAAGAGGTCATTTGGAACATCATGTGGAACATTTCTGAGAAAACTCCAAGTTTGTCCGATCAAAATCGAGGGGTTTGCCGGGTAAGGACCCACAAAAAAAACCTGAATTTCGTGCGAACCGCTCGATCTTGATCGAGCGGCTCTGGCGCATTCCCCATTTCGTACAAACTGCTCGATCTTGATCCGCTTGTACCCCTTCCACCCTCCATTTCTTCTCTTCCAACCTCATATGGATCCCTAAACTCGCTTTGGTTCTTCGGATACAACTCCACCAATGTGTTCTCCTCACTACTTTAGCTATAGCTCGTACTTTAAATGTTTTTAGACAACATGGATAAGTACTTTATATAATGAGTATACTATACAACTTTTTTGTATATAATACATGTTTGCAATTTTTATCAAAATTAGGAGGTATAACAAACTTTTGAAAAATTAAAGACTTTTTAAAGTGACAATTTTGACTACTAAATTTAAAAATAACTAGCTAATTTTCAATAAGGAAACGCATAAGGTACCATCTTGAAGTTACACGGGTAGCCGTTCTACGATACGTACTTACACCCATACTGATTGAAAATAGATGCAACTAGCCGTATGAATTTAGGCTAGTCATTATTTCACTCTAAAAAATAACCATGTTCATGGTCCCAAATTATTGGTTGATAGAGAATCAAAGTGAATTTACCAATAAATCACGAAATGCTATGGTTCTTAAATATGATTTATTAATTTATTCATAAGTAATTCGTCGGGATCCGCACCTTTATTTGTTATTTATATATACTATTTTTCTTTTCGAAATTATGCCATTTATAAAGAAAATCATTTAACATAAAAAATAAAGTGTAGTTGGTTGGATCCAACCCATTCTTGAAATACACAAGATTTTATCCCTGATATTTTCACGATACACAAAACTTATTTAATCTTAACTACTTGGTTTAGAGTGAAACTTGGGTCTGAGTCGAATCACTCTTGTCCATTTGGTTCCTAAGACTTAATTACTCAACAATCTTAGTTTTAATATACATGTTCTATATTGCATGTAGAATCCCAAAAGCTCAAAGAAAAATAATCAGCACAACACTTGCACGATGACAAGATCTCGGTAATGAGTTAATGTTTCGCCTGAGGAACTAGGATGAGAGACTTGAGTTCAGATATGATTCTTGAGGATGAGACTTGATTGAGGGTCACGTCATGAAACTAAAGTGTTGGCACATAAGCCAGTACGAGGATAAGGTCCCTCTGTCCAAGTATTTTAAAAAATCTAAAATAAAACTCCTAAAAAATGTAAAACGCGGAAAAAATTATAAAATTTTTCAAAATTTCTAGAAAAATTCAAATATGTTGTTTTTTGTTTCTGAATTTTTTTGTAATATAGTATATATTAAAATTAGTCTAGATATATTTTGTCACTGATATATATTTATAAACCCTAAACAAAGCTACGGATTTATCATATTCATTATTTTGACTTATATTGAACTTTTAAAATTTATTAAAATTGTAAAAAAAACTTTAAAAATCGCAAAAAAATAGAGAATATATATAATTCGAAAAATATTTTATTTGCCTAATTTTGACTTCATTTGACTTATTTGAAAAATCAAAAAAACACATGTTTTCTTTATTATATGTATAGAATATATAATAATTGTATTTCTATTGTTATATATCTTAATTTAAAATTAGTTAGAAATTAAAAAGTTTTCAAAATTAAAACATAAAAAATATAAAACCTGACCTTTTTTATGGAGGTTCCAAACATATAATACAAGTAATCGAAATTTTACCATCTAACAATTGCTCCATTTTTAAATCACGAAAATTGAGACAAAAAGCAAGCCATGTTTGCCTTCTATTGATTATGTATATAAGAGTAAATTTCACAAATAATAATAATAATAAGTTACATATGGAAAATATTCATGAAAATTATTTTTCATCAAACAGGATCCCCATTTTCTTAACCTTAAACTTCACTGAAAAATAAAATATATATATTAATCTTAAATTTGGATTTAATAATGAAAAATATAACACTTTTTGGGCCTAAACCATATGTTATATTTTAGAAAGATAAAATATATACCTGATCTAGGATAACGAATAATAGTGGCGGTTCTTACTTTTAGATCTACTATTTAAATAATTCGAATTCAGATAATTAGATTCAATGATTACATTTTTTGTTGTTAAATTTAGAATAATAAGTATTAATTATCACTGTATTTTTACATTCACAAAGAACTATATTATTACCAACAAATCATATCAATGCTTATCGATTGACTCTTTTTTGCAATCATTGTTGAAATCGTCGAGATTGAGAAATATATAATCAAAGTTGTGTAAAACGTTTACAATGAATCTTAACTTCATTGTAAATTACGAAGACTTAAGGATAGTTTGCAACGAATAATATCTTTTGATATGAATTTATTATCGAAAGCATAGCCATAAATATTCAAATTATTTGCAATCATATGTCAATTTTCGTTGACTATGGACATTCTTTCTCAATCTTGATATTTTTTCATTTATATATTTTAACATACCTTTTTTCAGAGCAATTAATCAGATAAAATTACACAAGAGTCCTTGAACTATACACCTAATTTCAATGTGGTGCCTAAACTTTCAAAATTAACAATGAGACACCTAGGAGTATTTTCATCCTCACATCACAGGACTTGACAGACATCACCAACTTCCGTTAGCTAAAGATCAATTTAAGACCGAATCAAGACCTTAATTACCTACCAATATCGGAGACAGCATACAACCTTATTTTGCCCCCGATAGGATGGACCCGCCAGGCCAAGTAAAGCAAGGTAAGACCTCTTCCTCGAATCCTCGCAGTACTTAAGTGGAAGGACTCGTCCAGCACGTCGTCTACACTGCCTTGGTAATAAGAGAACTAGATGCAGCCATATTTTCAATGCCACATGATAGACGTGATACCACATCACTTGCAATAATCATCCGTAAATTGTACCGCGGCCTAAATGCTTCTCTAATGCATTCAAATATCATGTTTCGATGCTTGCAACAGCCCAACGCTTCCGTTGATCTCGCCAATCAACAACGGCTTGGCCTTCCTAGCACAGAATTCTGTCTTAGTTCTCTGATACTCCACATGAATCTGAAAAGTTGGTATTTCTCACGGTCGCACTTGCATCGATAATGCCTTTTCTAAACACTCTGCATTCCTTTTCTAGGTTTCTCTTCTTGTTTATGACAGATCTCAGTCCTTTATATTTCTATTTGTACCGTGAATAAAAGAATTACAAAACATCCATAAAAATACGATTTCCTCATGATTTTTCAATACAGAGAAGTAATAGAACACTACAAAAAGGATGAATCCTGGTGACTTTCCTAAATCTCTCAGTATCAATAAATATGTAAATAGAAAAACCACGATGATAAGAGAGGGGCATATAATCTATTTCCCGCGAGACTTGAGCCTAATCCAGCTTTGCCCTGTCCAGTTCATTAATCACTTCTTCGAACTGCATATAACCAGAAAAGAATGACCGTCACATAACAGAACAGAGAACCAAAAAATGAGATGGGCCAGCAGAAAAACCTTTATGATCTGCCTTAGGAAATAGTCTCCGTATCTTTTTTCCAATTTGGACTCCACTACTCGTATGATATCCTGCATTAGAACCAATGGAAATGTCAAAAGGTCGTTTTAGAATATCAGTAACACGAGCAGATCAAAGTGTACAAGCCCACAAATGAGCAGTTAAGATCATGACGCGAGCTACGAAATTAGTGATGTCAACCTGCAAGTCAGCCAACATCTCATCTAGAAAATATGCATACGCATTTAACCGGATTGAATACACGTACTGCGTAGAAATATTAAAATGCAAGCAATGGTGCATATGATATACATGCCAAACATTAGGCATCGAACCATGCTTGTTATATGAGTGCCACAAAATGCAAATTTAAATCTCCAACACTCTATATCGCATATGAATGTTTATCCGGTTACAATAAATGCCGGATTTCCAAATATATAGACATTAACAAAAGCCGATTGTCCAGCAATCTTCCATATCAAAACAAAGACATGTCTTTTGTAGTTGGTATCCCAGGCGAAAATGCCAATCACAAGAAAGAATTTCAACCCAGGATAACAAGCATGTTTATCAGATAAAAGTTTCATAGTATTTGATAATTGATTCTTGTTACTCAACAATAGAACCAACCCTCGCAGCAACGGCAACATTAACAAAACAACCAAGACTTTACCCCACTTTAAGTAGTGCTGGTTACATGCTTTTATTGCTTTCAAGCAAAATCTATATTATATAATTTGAGCTATACACAGGCTTTGATCCGAAAAGGTCATATCCTTCTTACAAGTCTCCTTCCAACACTTCCTTGACCTTCCTTGTACTCTCTTACGACACGCTTTTAGCTTCTCGTTTTTTCAAACTGGAGCACTAAATAACCTTTGCACATGTCAAAACCACAAAAGACATGTTTCTCTCATTTTATTCTCTTTCAATACCACTCCAACCTGTTGTATGATACACGGTGAATCACTGGATCTGAACCTTCTTTGTGTCATATGCACAGCAGCAGCATCTCAACTAAGATATTCTCTGCACATGTCTAGTCTGTTCAACACTCATGGTCCCAAATAAATAATAGTATTTACCTTTGACCCTCAAATTTAATATCTTTGGAATGATGTGTATTTCAAGCTTTGCCTCTATAACATTTCTATCTTCCATGTTGTTTAACTTACATTCCATAAACTTTGTCTATATTCTACTTGTTCAGAATCTCCTCTTTCCAAAACCATCACCCCAAACCTTAAGTTTCATGTTGACTCCATGTCTCGTGCCATCACTGAAATAATCACAACTACCAACAACATGCACCAAGGCACACGTCTCGTCTATGTTTTTGTAAGTGCATCTATAATCATGGTAAAAAGAAAAGGAATTAGGGTTGATCCTATAAAGATCATAAAAGGGAAGCATGTCAAGTAGGGGACCCAAAAACTTTTAAATTCACAAGTATCACGATTACAAAGACTGAGAATTTGTTAGGTTTCTGTATGCTCAAGCACATTTTTCACCATAGAATCTCTCCACTAAAAATCGCATTGTTTCTAGCCAGCAAAATCGCCAACAATAATGCTAAAAATCCCCATCTCCCATCGACGTGGCCATATGTTGCTTTGCTGAAAACTCCACTCTCCCAGCAATCCTTCAAGGTAGCACAGGTAAAAAAAAGTTTGCCTTTAATCAGCGTGACCATATGTCACTTTGCTAAAAATCCTTCCAACCCCTTTAAACTATAACATTTTTTGCCCACCCACTGGTAAATTCCAACCTTCTGACAGCCTGATATGACCCAGTCTCGCCTTAGCAAACACAAGAAAATCGTGGCCTGCAGCAAGAACTTTCCAACCCCACATGTGCCTACACTTCATAGTGTAGATTATTTGATAAAAAAAACAAAGGCATAAAGCACCTTATATGCCTTCTACATTGAGAAACTTCCATCCAGAAGCCCAATGATTATTCTCACTGGATGGGTTCGCAACATAAGAACAGGACCCGAACATCTCTAAAAACTCCAAGACACCCTGGTCCAAAAGATCAGAGGGATAAATATGGGCAACTACGAGTAGGACCTACCAACCCAAGCACCACCCAGTGTTGTCAAAGGCGTAAGGCGCTCTAAGGCGCTAGGAGTCCAAAACGCCTGAGGCGCTAGGCGCTTGATTAGGCGCTCGCCTGAGACAATCGAGGCGTTATATATATTACATATATTTATGTAAATATAATCTTATATACCTATACAAATATATATGTATGTATTTATATGTACATGCATGTATGTTTTCAAAAAAATATTTCACACATACACACAAACACACGCCTAAATTACAATCTAATATCGATCCAATATACATGTAAGCGTATGTATATTCATTTATATATGCGTATATATGCGTATGTAAGTATATATTATGTCTGCAATCATAGTACTTAAAAATAAAATAAGTGTAATGTGTAAATGGAACTTCGAACTAACATGTATAAATGTACATGCATATGTAGAATTAAGGACTAATATATGTATATGTAGAATTATAGAATTAAGGACTAACATGTATAAATTACATCTAATATCAACCCAATATATATGTAAGTACATGTATATTTATATATTTAGTACTTAAAACTAATATAAATGTAATTTGTAAATAGAATTTAGAACTAACATGTATAAATGTATGTGTATATGTATAATTAAGGACTACTATGTATGTGTTTATGAAGAATTAATTATTAACATGTATAAATTACATCTAATATCAATCCAATATATAAGTACATGTATATTTATACATGTAGTACTTAAAACTAATATAAATGTAACTTGTAAATAGAATTTAGAACTAACATGTATAAATGTATGTGTATATGTATAATTAAGGACTAACATGTATGTGTTTATGCATAAATATTTATAAGTAAATGTATATTACATGTATATTTGTGTAGTGCATGTAAATACGTGTACATGTGTATACATGTACATGTGTACATATGTGTATGCATGGATATGCATGCGTATACATATGTTTACATGTATGTGTATACACGTATATATACATATATGAGTTTGTATGTATGTATGTATTATGTTTTAAATTATAATACTTATAATTTTTTTTGAAGCAAAAAAAAGCCCCAGTTTTTTATGTATAATTATAATTAATATGCATGCGTAAATGTATGTGTGTATGTAGAGCTTAGTGTGTATATGTATGTGTATTGCTAGTGTATGTATAATTTATGCATGTATTTGTATCCATATATATTTATATATGTATACTAACATGTCCAAATATTACTTAGAACTAATATTTATCCAACTTTAAAATTGAAAAAGGAAAAAATACAAATAATTCAACAAAAAGCTCCAGTTTTGCTTCAGGCGCTCGCCTCAAGCAATAGGCCAGGCGCTCGCCTAGGCAGCGCCTGAGGCAAAACGCCTCGCCTGAAGCAAGGCAAGGCGCCTAGGGCTCGCCTCGCCTCGCCTTAGCGCCTAGGCGAGCGCCTCGAGCGCCTTTGACAACACTGGCACCACAAAAATGAATCGTATATATGGAACAATAGAAGAAAGCCTGAACCATCACCCATAAGCAGCCCTTTATAAAGTAGAGCATTGTTAATCCCCTTCGGATAATGAACTGTTCATCTCCCTTCAAACAGAAAACCGCTCGAGCCCTCGTCAAACTTGGACTGATCCACCAACTCACAAAGGGCATACCCGACCATCTTCGTCGATGAGGAATAGAAGAATATCTGCATCAAGGACGCTAAACGACCCGTCAACCCAGCCAGAAGTAGATGCGATGGGGGAAGGGTAAAGAGCACCACCGAGCACCACCTATTGTATGCTATGGGGTCTACCATTTAGTATCGCATCACCTAGTAGGAGAAAGTAGGGTGTAAGGCCTATATATATGACCTTATACTAACAATTTCAATGAGAAAAAAAATGAAGTAATAGGTTATTACGATCAAGGTTTAAAAAAGCGCGAGGCGGTCCGAGGCGTTTTCTCCGAAATTGAGGTAAGGCGTAAGCCACAAGGTGGTCGAAGCGTAAGCCTCAATTTTTGGAAAAAAATTAAAATCAAAGCAAAATACATTGAAAGAAGTATATAATATTATTAAGCTTTGCCAAACACGTTCAGGAATAATTTAAAACTATTAAAAGATACAATACATAAGCAATGAAGGCATTAAGTTCAAAAAAACTAATACTAAGCTAATATTATATGGAATACCCAGTTCCAACGCCAACGTCAATGATTTTATATGAGTATTGAACTAAAGTCTATACTTAATACTAAGGTACAATAGAAACCATTATTTTTAGTGTTTGAAGTAAAAAGGTATTAATATGCCTTGAATCCCAAAACTTTGTCTTGCTGGACGTAGTTGGAGAACCATCATATGCATCCCCTCCTGCCATATCATGTCCCAACAAGGCGGGGGTCTCGTTGTGGGGGGAGCATGTGCGCTCCCCCCTACATGGGTGTGGGGGCAACACCCCCGGCGATTTTTTTAACTAACGGTTCTAATTCTATTTGGCTATTGACAATAAAATGTAAATATTTGACTTCACATTTTATTTTTCAACCTTGTTTCTTCATATATGTGATAATTATTCTAAGATTTACAACTCATACAACCAAATAACATTAAGTTGCAAACTTGAACTAATATAAAATATTTATTATAATTCAAACTCAAATCTATGTGCAATTGAACTAGTATGTATAGATGTATGATAAATTGAACATGATGTATACAAGATCATTGAGTTTCTTTTTTCAGGCAATCTTTTCTTTTTTGCATAGATCTATATATAGAAATATGCGACTATGCAAGGTTTAACATGAAAACATAAACACAAACATAAAAAATAATAATGCTTAGGTAAAAATAGGGTCAAGTGAAAAGCAAATAATCAAAAAGTTAAAAATGCCTCCAGCTCAAGGCTTACACCTCCGCCTCGCCTCAACCGCCTTGCGCCTCGAACGCCTCAAGCCAGGTCAAGGCATACGCCCCAACCCAAGGACCTGAGATGTATGTCTCGAGGCAATTTTGGCGTGCCTCCGCTCGAGGCGTACGCCTTTGCGCCTCGCCTTGAGGCGTACGCCTTTGCGTCTCGAGGCACCGCTTTTTAAAACCATGATTACGATGCTTCTCCACGATGTACGAGAGTCATCTTGACCATCTTGAACCATGTAAATCTTAATTTGTTGATGCTTGTGATTGCACTTTATATTGCATAAAATAATTATCAACATTTATTCTAAGTCATTTGTAAAGTATCCACTACGAACTAATTGTGGGCAAACCATGTAAATGAAAATTATATAATAATATATATTTGTGTGTACTAAAAATATAGATGGCCTAAGGGATGAACTACACAAGTTCATCTAGAGCCCACAACGAGGGCAAAATTACTTACTAGCTAACTTCCAACCTACCATGTATGCAAAGCACTATTGCTCGAACTGCACCCTAAATCTTGTCTTATGAACTTCCCCCAACATTTCCCTTAATAGTCTAGTAATTGTTTGGAGGTGGTGCGTGATCAATCTGAACCAGCCAATGCTAAAAAAACACTGCTTGTGACTCCCATACTATAAAGCATTAGAACAATAAGTAAAATATTCTGACCTTTGATTCTTTACTACTTTTTAAAAGAAGATCCAATACGCAGGATCTTATGTGACTACTCAATTATTAGTTCAACAATCGCTCTTTATTTAGCATATAAGACTGTGAATATAAACCTCCAAAGCAAACGATCCAGAGCTTCCCTTTGTTAAATAATTAGAAGAAAAAAAGAGAAAATAGACATGGAATCATGAATAGAAACCTTCAGGCAAAATGGAAAATACCTCATCAATGTAGAAATCAATGTCAGCATTGGACACGATTTTTCCATCATCCACGGAGTGCATTTTATGCTTATAGGTCAACAAAATTGTCCTATAAAAAACATATCATTCATAAGACATTCAACAAAAAAATACCCAGCAACGTTAATCTATATGGAAAGTTACCTTAAAGTAGGTTCGTCAACCTCCATATAATTTGCCAGCTTTCCAATAGATATTCTTGAATATAATTTGAGAAAGTTACGAACACCAACAAGCAATTGTTGTTGTTTTACTTCATATAAAAACAGCTTTAATTGCAGCCGATAGGCATCCTGTTTGTGTCAAAAGGAATGCAATCTTTATTTGTGAGATTCCACCTAGAGAAAAGCTACTGAAAAAAGAAGCAATTAAACTTCAACTACTAAAGCAAAAAAAAGGTCACGATGATGAAGGTTGATGTTATGCGACCAAGAAATCTTAGGTTTGGGTCGTAGAAAAAGCCTTTTGTAAAAGATACAAGGTAAGACTGCGCACATAATAGACCTAAGGAGAACCATCCCCCTAACCCTGCTTTATGTGATCTCACTGATCTCTAAGCACCAAGGCCTTCTTGACCCAGGCATAAATATGACAAACTTAGAGCACATTTGCTTTCACCACTAACCATTTGCCCACATCTGTAAGTGTACCATCAAATAATAACAGGCAGGCTTTTCTTATAAAAACAAACATTATTTAAAGATAAAAGCGGGAATGTTGCAGCCACCCTGCCACGCAAAAAAAAAATCAGCGCATGGATCTGCGCACGAAAACGGTAAATGTTGATGACCCATAATCAACCACGTGAAGGAAATAAAATTACCTGATTGTAATTTGCAAGAGGTTCATCAAATATTGGTGCGGTTGGAGTGATGAATTTTGGGCAGGCATATGAGAAAAGCTCATCATAAAGAGCATAAGCTTCATCATCATATCTCTGCATTCTCAACATTTTGTCATTATACTTCTCCCTTAGCTGAGTATTCACATTCTCCTCGACCAGTTTAGTTTGAGGGCATAATGATAAGCAGATAGCCAACAGGGCATACATCTGCTCATTTTTCTTGAGAATCTGATCGTACTGTGGACTCTTCTGGTGATACTGTTTGGTCTTCAAAATATATATAAGAACCTTGTTGAATTCATGTATAGCGTCGTAGTACCTGTACAACAACCCATAGGAAAAAAGCTAGTCAATCGCAAGAAACTGATAACTAGAAGAGTATAAAATGTAATTTTAACAGTGACAATAACATAAAGGGAATTTCCAGTTAAATTGTCACCTATATAGGAATGAGCATAACTTAGTTATATTCAGAAAATCAAGCTTCTCCTTGGGTACAAATAAGCACATGTAGTTAAAGGAAATTTTAAAATTTTCAAACTATGCACAAGGAGATTAAGAGGTAAATCTATTCAATAAGTTAGGCGGCCCATTGAATCTTCCCAAGATCACCTTAATACCCAACATTGATTTTTCCCATAACACGTCCATCCCTTTCAGATCCCCCAATGTCCAGTAGTACTATAAGAAAGCACGAAGATGAATACAAGCAGAGTTCAAGGCTTTATTTCTCAGAATTTTTGGGACTTTTTTTCCTTGTTACGTTAGTACTCTTTTTCTCACGTCCATGTAGCCTGTATGAAAATATCCACGAATAATGGGGATCAACAGCATCTTTATAACCACAGCATCATTATCATCTATCGATTATTGCATTGCCGCTATAGTCCCTGACTTGCTAACATTGTTAATCTACTCATGTATGAAACACTTTGATATCAACATTTTTTAGGGTCTAAAGCTCCATGTCATCAATCATCATTACATGAGCAATTCATCCAAACCATGCATCCATGAAATCTTGTAGATTTTTTCTTTCAACTAGACATGCATGTAAACATTGTAAAAAAAAGATGGCATGATTCTCAAGTTTCTTATATGCAGTGCTTTTAAAAGTGAGGTGTTCCAAGTGTCCGAAATCCAAGAAAAGCTAGATACTTATTTGTGTTCCGAAATATTCCAATCAATAGAGTTCTCATTATAAAATATATATTTTATTTTAGGGTGATTTACAGTTATGCTCCTCTTACTTCTACAACATGCCCCTACCTTCTTGCAATATCAATTATGCCCCTCCCTTTTATTCAATATCAATTGTGTCCCTATCTTCTTGCACCATTATCACTTGTGCACTTCCTTTACTTTATCCGTCAATGGGGTGAACCAAACCATGCTTTATTCAAACCAATATCCGGTTAAGTAATGATTTATTGCACCTACACCCTTCCTCATGAAATCGAGAAGTCCGGGGAGCTCACAACAAATGCTCCAGCCATTGGGTGCGGCCACAGACCGAAGATTAGCCACTAGATGAGGCTGACCTTTGCCAAGACCACTGCATCGGCCTCCCAAAGGCATCAGACTACGCCAGCATCCCGCAGCACCACAGAGTCCACCAAAGTGAGCGAGCCTGCAGTGGTGTTGAAGGTGTCCTTGGTCATTATGTTCTCCTTCAGCAGCACCGGTATCCCCTCGAAGGCCCATCTCTCCATTCCGTTTGCAAAGATAATAGGAAAGGGGGCAATGGATAGAGAAAGGAGAGAGAAAAGGGAGAGGAGAAAAGGGAGATATGGAAACTAGATTCCTTTTTCTTCAAGTAAACCATGAATTAAGTTAGAGGTCTAAAGTCCCTTATATGTGACTGTAAGAAGATAAATACAGAAAAGTTCCCGATAAACAATTAAATTCATTTTAAAAGATTTAATTCTAATCTAAATCCAAAAGATTAAGTATTAAAAAATAAAAATACATTTGCAAAAGAAGCCCTCCAAAAGAAGAAAAGTGGTGGGGAATTTCAATGTGGCCAGTGAATTCATTTCAGAGTAGATAGCACCATTCCCCAAATAGTGCTTGTTCTTTTTTTCTACTTTCCTCCATTTTAAAAATCATGGATGGCACAGGTTTTCCTTTTGACATCACTGTCAGCTATAACTTCACAGCTCTGAGACGTCCACAGCACTGTAATTTCATGTCGTGTCTTACTTAGGTGTGATCCTTCATTTTTAACTTAAACTGAATTCTTTTCTAGGTTCGAAGTTTGGAACTAAGGATAGCATTAGCCATTAGCCAAATCCTTCACCTGATTGCAAGGACACGTTCCATAAGAAAGCACTTGCCACTGACAAGTAATCATGAGGTGAAACAAACGACATAGGAAAAAAGGGGGAGTAAGACAGGACCATAGATAATGCCCACACAAAAATAATAGTCAATGATAAGTGCATTCAACAGAAAAAATGCATACCTTCGCCTCATTAGGTTTGCAAACCCATAATGATACACAGTAGTAATATGGCTACCAATTACAGTGGTATAGACACCCTGTTGGCTGATATCAATGGGAGCCATGCACTTTAAACCGGAACGATAATCTCCCAGAAGACAGTGGACTCGCAGCAAGCCAACCATACTGTAGTATCCTAACATCTTCAAAACATTGCTCCCACCCTCGTAATCATAGCCATCAGTGGCAGTGAATTGTTCCAAGCCCTCCTTTTCCCGTTCCAAGATCTGGACAATCGTGGATTTCTCAACTAGGGCTTGCAAGTAATTGAGAACACCATATACATTCCAAGCCTGTCATCACAGACATGCAAATTTAAAAAATCCATTAGAAATGTTTAATAGATATCTGAGATAGCGTATAAAAAAGAAATTAGCAAAATATGCACATAATGGAGATGAATGCATCTCAAAATAAAATCTATCGGAATGCAAAGAACCCATGAATCCAACAGGTTAGATTTATAAACAGCAATAAGAATCTGAAAAACCGGTTTGGCACTAAACGGTAAAGCCACTAAGACAATTTAGAAAGCAGAAGAGTTCAGCTCCTCAGTGAGATATATAGCAGGACTGCCAATTGGTAATCCACGGACTCTGTAGGTAGGGTACTTAATGTACCCAACATAAGCACAATAAAAGCAATGAGTACTTCCCAAGTTCTGCAAATGAGCAATTCTTCTAGCTTCTAATGGAGCCATATAATGATATAAATCATAAGAAAAATAAAATAACCTGTATTCGCTTCTCAATTAAAAACCAACAGATGATTACGACCATGCAATCAATAAACCTGGCAAGATTTAAGACTCCTCCCACAAGTTCCAGTAGTGAAAGACTGAGAACAAAAAAATCTCTATATGAGATCTCGCTCCAAAGATCGTGTCATTTTCTCAGAAGCCAAATAGCCAGATCACTGCCAAATGTCTACACATATCCTACTTTCTGAGTTCCCTCTTGAGGTTGCCAGAATGTCTCCACCACGGAAGCATCCAGCCAGCAAATGTTTCGTCTCCTCCATACCTTCTGTGCTTGAGGACAAAGGGAAAACATCTGCTCCTCCTCACATGTCCCACAAAGCAGACAATTGGCACTCTCCAAAGGTGCAGGCTTTCTTATATAAACCTTAGGGCATGTTTGGCAACTGGGTTGGGTTGTGTTGGGTTGGAGTAACTTCCTATGAATAGTAGTCGTTTGGATGGTTGAAGAGGGTTGGGATGATAAATGTGATGTGATGTGACATTGATTGCGTTATATTAACTTTTTTAATGATTATAATATATTTTTATGTTAATTTTTTTATTTGAACGTAGTTTAGAGATATTATAACAAAGAAATTATATGGTCCATACAACTAATTCCAACCCAGGAATACAGCGATAGAACAGGGGCTATGCCAAGTTTACCCCGAGGTAACCTGGCAACCAAACGAGCGTTTAGTGACAAGCCGTTCTCTTCACACCATGTTAAAACATTGACCTTCACTGATGTCATAAGTTCTCCAAATACATTCTACAATCACGAAGTAGCTTCTAATCCCCATTTCCACCTCCCTCAAAAACATTCCCACAAATGCAAGCATCAAAAATTTCATATCCCGCGCTCAACACTCTCCAACGCCTTTTACTGGTTAATATATATATATATAGAGAGAGAGAGAGAGGAGTGATCCTATGAGAGCAAAAGGTTGTGAGAGCATGAGAGGGATGGTTCTAGACCACATGATTCACCCCGGAGAGAGAAGACCAGGAGAGAGAAAACAGAATCATGTGGTTCGGAGTCATCCCTCTCATGCTCTCACAATTTTTGGCTCTCATAGGATCACTCCTCTCTCTCTCTCTCTATATATATATATCAATGACTCGAGATCAGATACATAAATTCAATGCACCTTGCCTCTGGGAAGGGGAGACCAAAGGCAAGAACCCACACCCCCTCTTTCCATCCATGTGAGACCAATAATCAATCATCATGAAGTGGCCCCACCACAAGATACGTCAGTTTGCGGAACATATCCTCATATCTATTGATGCATGACCATCTCTCGATCCAGACTTTAAATTTGTATCCAACTTCGGTGCCAAAAAATCCTCAACCTACCTTGACCACCCCCCTTCGTGACGAGGAATGGATTGGTCAATAGATGTGTATGATTCCTACTGCAAATGGGAAATTTTAACAGTAAAAAAATTTGGCATTGAACAATATTTGGTGGAAGAAGTTGGAGGCCGGATGCGAGAGATTTGGGAAAAGAAGCATAGAGATCGTGTCAAATGTCAATGGAGGAGAGAGAGAGAGAGAAATTAGATAAATCTCAATTTTCAACTAATTCCGAATGCCTGAAACATTGGACTAGCATCCCATTTATATAGGAGGGATAGGGTTACAAAAAATGATAAAATCAAATAAAATAAAATCCAAATTTAGAGTCTAAATATCTCTAAGGGTAACTACTTAATTTAACTAACTAATTGATTCGAGATCACATGTGACCTTGTTATTTAAAATAGTATTGCAAACATACTCAATAAAATTAACTCGACCCTAATTTAAGTAAACTCTAAGAAAATTAACCCTAATTGATAAACTTCAACGGACGAAAAAACTTAATTGAGCTCCAATTTAGATGTCGTGTTGCATCAACTCTCTATAGCTTTGAAAAACTCATCTCCTGATGAGTGGCTTGATCTTCAGGTGTGGTGGCAGAGAATGCTTGCTGAATTCGTCGAATAATTTGCTCTGATTTCGTATCATTCACGTTCAATTCAGTATTATGTTTGAAGCTTCTTTCCATTGAAGGACTTCTACCCCTTCAAGTAGAAATATTATTCTCCTTGAGTAGCTCCCACCTTTAGCCTTTAAATAAAAGGTTTTAGAGTGAGGTGGGGCTTTGCAATTTCTCCAAAAGATATTTTTACTCCCTTTCTTGTGGAACATGAATTCAGCAAATGAGCAAAACTCTTTGCTAGGGTTTGAGGCCCCCGATCCAAAATGTGGCGGCAGAGATCGCAAATATGGTGAAGCTTGCAGCAATGGTGTCAGTTACAGAAGTTCAAACGACGACCACCTCATCTTCGGTGTCGACGGAGGAAGTTGACAAGGATATTCCCTCGACCAATGGGGTCGAGCTGGACCTCGAGTAGGTGTTGCTTTTCGCAGGATCGGCATGGGCGGGTGGATTTGGGATCGATCGGCACCAAGTTTGGTTGTTCCAATAGGGTGATGGTGCTAAGAAGGTAGGTGATAGTGGGTGTTGCTACTGTAGTGGAGGTGATGCTGTTGGGATTAATGATAGAGGTAGGGGATGAAGGGGCTACTGCAAGGATAGGGGAAAGGTAGCGAGGGTCGAGTAGGGGGGACAGCAGGGGTTGTTGTTGTGGTTGGGGTGGTTGTTGCAGGCGCAAGGGTGACGAGGGGAACCGCAATGGGGTCGGAGACATTGGTGGAGTCGATCCCACCTGTAGGGTGGATTTGAAACCAGCTGGACAACATGCATGGTGTCATTGACTGCACTTTTTTCTTCTTTTTCTTCCTCTTGGTAGTTGTTAACCTATAGATATGAGGAAGGAATTGGTGGCTCGTGAAATTCCTGGACAGCAGCAGGAGCCTTGGAAATATTTGACTCTAGCATTTGTCATATACCACATTGCATTTCCATGCATGTCGATTGCATCGTCGCAGCGATTTTCAGGCACTCGACCCAGTTTATACGGCCTTTTAGACGCTCTTCTTTGATCTTGTGCCTACGTGAATGCGTGGAGAGATCGTCATATAGTGGGGATGCTCTGGTACCAAATGGTGCAAATGAAAAATTTTAGCGATAAAAAATAATAAATAATTTTCGCGATGGAAAATATTTGGCGGAAGAAGTTAGAGGGAGGAAGATGAGAACGCCGCCAGATGCGAGAGATTTGGGAAATGAAGCGTGTAGATCGCGTCGAGGGAGAAGGGAGAGGGAGAGAGATGAGATAAACCTCAATTTTCAATTAACTCTGAATGCCTAAAATATTGGACTACCATCCTCTTTATATAGGAGGGGTAGGGTTACAAAATAGAAAAATGATAAAATCTAATAAAATCAAATCAAAATTTAGACTCTAAATATCTCTAACCGACTAACTACTTGATATAACCGACTAACTAATTGACTCGAGATCACATGTGATCTCGTTATTTAAAATAAAAATGCAGCGCACTCAATAAAATTAACCCAACCCAAATGTAATTAAACTCTAAGAAAATTAACCCTAATTGATAAAATTCAACGGACGAAAAATCTTAGTTGAGCTCCAATTTGGATGTTGTGCTATATCAACTCTCTGTGCTTCGAAAAACTATATCCTAATGAGTTGCTTGATCTTCAAGTGCGGTGCCAGAGAATTCTTGCTAAATTCGTCGAATAACTTACCCTAATTTCGTATCATTCATACTCAATTAGTATTACATATGTAGTTTCTTTCTACTAAAGGGCGAGAATGCAAATTTTCTACCCCTTCAAGTAGAAATATTATTCTACTTCAGTGGCCCCCACGTTTAGCATTTAAATAAAAGGCTTTTGATTGAGGTGGGATTTGCAATTTCCCCAAAAGATATTTTCACTCCCTTTCTTGTGGAACACGAATACAACAAAACACTTTGCTAAGGTTTGGGACCCCCAATCCCAAATGTGGCAATGGAGATCGTACACCGGGCGAAGCTTGCAGCGTCGATGTCGGTTGCGGAGGTTCAAATGACGACCACCTCGACTTTGGTATCGACAGAGGAAGTTGGCAAGGATGTTCCTTCGACCAGTGGGGCGAGGTTGGACCTTGCATCGGTGCTGCTTTTCGTGGGATCAGCATGAATTTTTTAGATCAAAAGAGGGGAAAACATGCTAAGGTGCCCTCCCTATCATTTAATAGATGGATACAGAGATGTAGAAAGACTTACAGCAGCCAAGACACAGGAAGAGCCTTAAAGTGAACAAATACATTCTCAGCATAGAAATGAGAGGAAGAGAAGAGAGTGGTGTTTCTACCTAACCAAATCGCCCAAACAATTGAGAGAGGTCGAAGAAGGTCCTCTCTAGACCGATTGCTGGCCTCAAACAGAGAGTTTCAAAATAGGCCCAGGTTCTGCACAGATAGCCAGTCTGGCTCCAGAACCTACCAGATAGGCGAAGTTCTTTGATAGCAAAAGAAAAGGTGATCAAGCGTCTCAATCTGTCTCACAGAGAGGGCATCTGTTTGAGATAACCCCAAAAATTCTATCACAACGATCTCTCATCATGATGTGCTTTTTGCGGAAAAGACACATACAGAAACCAATTCCGCTCGACAACTTCAGCTTCCAGATAAATTTACAGTCATGTATCAATGAGTATGTCCTAGACGGTATGCATTTTTCGACCGAAAAGGAATTGTGCTTCCAAACCCAGTGGTCCCGCATAGCAGTAGGCCTTTCAATCTGTCTTATAGAATCCAATAGAAGCAAGAAGTCTTTGAGGCGCTGGTCAGAGAAGTCAGACAAGAACCTGGGCATCCGGTTACCGTCGACCCAACACGGTGTCGCCTTTGCATCGAGATTGGCTGAGAAAGCAAATAAGCGAGGGAACCTCGACGAGAGCATTCCATTACATGACCGGTAATCAGAACAGAATCCAAACGAATTGCCATCGCCAAGGTTCGGTCTAAAGAAGTCCCGGAACCGAGGAAGCACTAATCTAATCCCTTTCTAGAAAGCTAACAGTCAGGAATCAAGTTGATAAGGAGACGAGTGTTGAACTCCAATATCATAGAACTGTCTAATGAGTCTGCAACAAAGATCATTTCTACGGCCCCAAGTCCTGTTGACCCATTTTAAAAGAAGAGCGTCATTCATCGAGTTCAAGCGTTGGATCCCTAATCCTCCCTCCTCATAGGGCAATGTAAGCGTGTCTCAATCAACCAGATGAAGGTCATGACCATCCTGGCCCGTTTTCCCCCAAAGAAAACATTTCATGAGCACCTCTAGTCTATGTCTAACCCCAGCAGGAAGCAAACGTGACAAGATGAAGTAAATGGGAATAGCAGAGAGAACCGCTTTCACCAACACCAAACGACCTCCCCGAGAGAGATCGACGCTTTCCAACATGCAAGTTTTCTTTCCATTTTTTCAATGACTGAGAGTCAATCCGTCATCTTAAGAGTATCGTTCGTCACTCCATCAGGGGAAGCCTTAAATAGCGCATCTGGAGAAAGCCCCTCTCAATGCCAAGCATGGAACAACAGTCAAGAGCATCAGAGTCGGAGTGATCCAGTGGGACCACAATAGATTTGTTACGAGACAATGGATTTGCTACGACTTATTACTAGCCAAGAAAGTTCCCTGAAAATCTCCACGATCAGAGCCATGCCTCTGCCTTCCTCTTTACCCCCGTTGACGAAGAAGATAGTTTTGTATGCATATTTTAGCATAGAAATAGATATTACATCATTATTGTATCATGATGAGATCTCACCTTGCACCACTTGGGTCACCATACACGCCACAACATCGGCTGCAATCACAAAGGGCATCGGTGCAAGGGGATAGCCATGCCTAACCCCTCGTGGTTGAAAAAAACCAACCTCAGGTCTTCCGTTGACAAGCATTGCATAAGATGCCATGGTAACACAGTGTTTCATCCACGAGATCCAATATCTGAAAAACCACATCTCGACATCACCATCCAAAAGAAGCGCTAGTCCATTGTGTCGTATGCTTTGGAGAAGTCCACATTCCAAACCACCCCCTTCGAATTTTATATTTTCCAATCAGCAATGAACTCAAATGCCAAAACCAGAATGTCGACAATCTGTCTACCCAGAATGAAGGCACTATGAAGCAAAGATATGATGTGATCCATCATACGGGTCAATCTAATAGCCAGGACTATCGTCACAATGAGGTGGATCGCGTTGAAGAGCTAGATGGGTCGGAAGTCCTCAATATTCTCTGAGACATCCTTTTTTGGTAGAAGGAAAATCAATGCCTTATTAAATCCGTCAAATCCACCATTGGTGCGAGTGAATTCTTCCACCACATCGACCACCTCCCTTTCGACTAGATCCCAAAACTCTCAAAAGAAGAAGACGGAAACCCATCTGGCCCCAAAGCCCCATCGGCGTTAAGGTTCCATACCGCCACCTCCACATCCTCCGCGATCACACTCCGAATCAAATGAGTTGCATGCTGGACAGATAATATGGGGACACCAAGCCCAGATCACCTCCACAATCTAGAGGCATTTCGTCATAAAAAATCATAAAAGTGCTCTGCTATGGCCCTCCACCATCTCATTATCACCCTTCACTTGGTTCCCAATCACCAGTACCGAATGGATATGATTATGATGACGCCTCCCACTGGCAATACTATGGAAGTATGATGTGTTTGCGCCACCCTCTTTCAGCCAAGAGTGTCGCAATCTCTGCTTCCATTCAGCAATACTCTTCTTATCTTCCTCTGTGATAGTTTTTTGTGTTATCGATCTCTCCAATAGCTCCTCGTCACTAAGCTCCCTTAAGACTTCAAGCTTATCAAGTCTGGTAAGGTCTACCTCCGCATCATCATGACAGGCTCTTCGCAGCTCCCTCACCTCCTTGTAAGCACACATCGTAAAAAGATTAATTTTTGTGGAACCCAATACCACAGTAGAGGACCAGTGGTTGTTGACCAGATCAAGAAATCCCTCCTGGATACAAGCTCTCTCAAATCTGAAGAATCCCTTGGGTGGAGAGATAGTGCCCAAGTCCCACACAAGGGGGTATGATACGATCTCGTGCATGTTCTAGCCGTGCAATTCAACAAAGGGATGCAATTCAACAAAGGGAAGGCATCCAGCAGTTCAGTAGACAAAAGAAAGTAGTCGATACGAGAACGAGAGCCAAAGGTTCTCCAAGTATATCTCGTATTAGAGGCATCAACTACCTCTAGTTCTAGGTCATCAATCGGTTCTGTGAAATCAATTAAGCATGAGTCCTGTCCACACTGTGATTGAAGATTGTCCAACGAATATAGCGTGACATTAAAATCCCCCGTCTCACAGGTCAAGCCACCGTGAAAAGAGCTCCTAGCATCTTTAAGATCCAACCAGAGCATCGGGCATAGATGGTGCGTACATGGACCATATACATAGGAGAAAGCATATTAAGCCTCCGAGGGTAAATGTTCAAGTTGTACCGAACAGACATGTATTCCCCTTAACTCGGTCTGAAGATAGTGTCCTTCCAGGCTATGATCACACCTCATGTGATGTGGATCGGATTTTCCGACGACGGCAAAATTAAACATTTGAACGGTGGTTTTCGGTGGTAGAAAATAGAGGAGTTGATGAGAGAAACTCGTCGGGAATACAAGGGGATGGATAGGAGAAGGCGTGAAGACCACGGCAAGGGAGAAGGAGAAGGGAGAGGAGAGAGATAAAATCTCAACTTTTATATCAAACTGAACTTAACCGTTTAAAACAATAGCCCATCACCCCTTTATATAGGAGGAATGAGGTTACAAAAATAGAAACTGAAATTCAAATTCAAAACAAACTTATTCTAATTTGACTCTAACCGACTAATCGACTAATTTGAAATTCAAATTGAAACTAACTACTTTAGATATCACAGGCGATCTCTTTTATTTAAATAAAATTATGACGACTCAAAATAAATGTAATTAAAATTAACGGCTAAAAATTAGATAAATGCAGCCCTATATTTCCATTTCACGATGCATCATCATGTAATGCCAGTAGCGTCCAAAGACCTAAAATCATTCAATGCACCATTGCCCAATGATCTCCAAAGGATAGTTGTCATGGATAACAACAAGAAAGTCTTTTTCCCACAATTAAGTAGGGTCGGCTACATGGATTCTTCGCCTCCATTCAGATTTATCTTGGGTCAATCCCGGGCTTATATCCACAAAACTAAGATCCATTCGTATAGTCTCTTTCCAACATTTCTTGGGTCGTCCTCGCCCTCTCTTAGCCGGCTCAACATCTCAACACTCGCATCTCCTGACTGTTGCATCAGCTGATCTTCTCTGCAAATGTCCAAACCATCTTAAGCGGTTTTCTCGCATCTTATCCTCGATCGGAGCTACACCAACTTTCTTTTTGATTGCATCATTCTTAATCCGATCTTTACGTGTGTGTGTGTGTGTGTGTGTCCACACATCCACCTTAGCATTTTCACTACTGCTACATTCACTCTCTGTACATGTCTATGTTTCACGGGCTAGCATTCAGATCCATAAAGCATAGCAGGTCTCGCGGCTGCTTTGTAAAACTTTCCTTTAATTTTTAAAAGAAATTTCTTATCACATAAAACAGCAGAGGCTCCTCTCCACTTTAGCCAGCCTACATTTATTCTATTTGTTATCGCATTACAGATCTTCTTTTAGAGACAAGCATGGCAGATTGCAGACCTGTCACTACTCCTATTGACCCGAGCATGAAGCTTTATGATGATGATGATACTGAGGAGGTCGACAAGAGGAGGTACAGAGACCTTGTTGGCAAGCTATTATATGTGACTATTACCAGGCCTGACATAGCCTTTGCAGTGAGCAAAGTGAGTCAGTTTATGGAGCAACCCAGACATGCACATATGGATGCAGTCCATATGATTCTGAGATACCTGAAGATGTCACCTGGCACGGGACTTCTTTTCAGCAAAGGCACGTCTCTCTCGGTTACACCATGTGCAGTTGCTGATTATGTTGGGTGTCCAAAGGATAGAAAGTCTACATTAGGTTTTGTTGTGTTAATAGGGAATTCTCTTGTTTCATGGAAGAGTAAGAAGCAGACTGTGGTTGCTAGATCAAGTGCTGAGTCAGAAAACAGAGTCATGGCGCAAGCTAGCACAGAGATAATGTGGGTCAGATCAGTACTTACTGACCTAATTATAGAGGTGTCTATTCCCATGCACCTCCAATGTGATAATCAGACTGCTCTTTTCATTGCCAACAACCCAACCTTTCATGAGAGGACGAAGCACATAAAGGTGGATTGTCACTACACTCGTGACATGATACAAAAAGTCTTATCGCCACTACACATGTCAGCTCGAGAGATCAGATAGCAGATGTACTTACAAAGGCCCTAGCCAGAGGACCTTATCAAAGATGTTGTTCCAAGCTGAGGCTGATTGATATCTACGCTCCAGCTTGAGGGGGAGTATTGAGATATTAGTTATCTTTAGTACTATTTTCATATTTTCTATTTCTTTATTCTACTTCTTGTAATTTGCCCAATAGGTTCCTCTCCTATATAAGAGAACCCTAGGGCCTCTCATAATTGACTTCTTCTATTTTTCCAACATCAATGATATATCGACAATATATCATCAAATTATCGCCGCATTTCGACGCACAAATTGTGAAGCTATACCGAAAAAGACATGGATATCAACTATTTCGCCATAATATCACCACCATGTCAATACAGATATATCACTCCTATATCACAATATTTTTTATCAATAGCCATAACCAAAAAAAGACGTGGATTTAAAAGGGGCTTTATGGAGGGACATGAGACCTCACCAGATATAAAAGGGGCTTTATGGAGGGACATGAGACCTCACCAGACAACCAAAAAGACCCTCATAACAAAACAGAGAAAGTGAACTAGTCTAGATCTCAAAGTAGACGTTAATATTTTATAGTGAACGATTGGGCGTACACTTGGAGATCCATGAGACCAGGCTCCGCAATTACGTCTCAACACATGACATCAATATCATCAATCGTGATCTCCCCTCAAGGCATACAAACATGCAGAGTGTAACAGTGAAGTTTCCATCGATCATGAACAATCTATATAGATAGACTGGAAGTTGATAACTCGCTATGGAGTAGAAGTCCACTGCAGTTCACCTCTTAAGTGTTACTCCACTGACCCCGTACACCAACACATAATCAAAAACAAAGTCATTTGATTGTTTCCTTAGCACAATTGCCACCACCTTGGAGCATATCTACCTAGGACACTTGGATGACCACTAATTCACTTGCCCCATATCAAGAAAGGAAAAGGTGGGTCCCACCCTGACCTAGCCCATCTCCTAAACACCCCATATAGCCATCATTCATATCTTGCAAAAGAAGAATATTAGCTCCTCACTCCTACACATATCTCTCAAAATTCCTCCTTTTTTCTCTGGCATCCCCAGTTTCATCACTTTCTAGGTGAAAATCTTCATTAAATCAAGTAGGCTCCTAGACACCTCAGCGCCACACCCGCACACAATAGGTACAAAATTTGTGTCCTTTTCAAATGCAATTTTATTATCCTTAAGAGCTCGTTCCTTAGAAATATAAGCCCCCTGTCCAGAATTAACCCCAGCATCCAATTAGTCGTGCCATAAGCTTTCATCTCACAAACACCTCATAAACAAAATAACTCCTCCATTTCTTGCGAACTTTTATTCACATATTGATTAAACAATGGACACACATTGCTTGAACAATCGGCATTTCTTTCCATGTCTTTCTCATGTGACATGCATGAATTGGACTTTCCTGTAGTTCTCTACTGAGAAATGTCTTTCCAAATTCATATGGGTTCCAATGTGGCGCATCTTCCATCTTTGACATGCAAATTCTTTGCAAAATAACCACGAAGTCATAATAGCTGGACATCTCCTGTTGAGTCAACTACAAACATTATGCCTTCACATAAATGTCCAGTTTTTCTATTCTGTCCCAATCCTCATTTTTTTCCTCGTGAAATATACCCAATTGAGTAGGCGTTTGATTTTGATGGGTTTAATAGGCTCAGTTCGCTAAGAAGACGAGAAGCATCCCATCACTCGTTGTACCTCTATTTTTTCTCATCCGGACAAAAAAAAATAACAAACAGGTCTAGGGTAACCAGATGTGGTTTCCCGCAGCTTTATTGAAGGTAGGCACTAGTGATAGGTTTTTGTCATCAACCCACCAGCTCTTTGAGAAATCAGAAGCTACAACATTTTCGAATAAGGTGGGTTTTGCAAGATCATGCACTGGGTTGGGGAGTACTTGACAAATTCCATGACAGCTTTCCCAGTTCTTGAGTATTGGAGACATTGGAGTGGTGGTATTAAAAAACAAAGCAAATCAGAATCTAGACAGACATTTTTTAGAAATAGAATCCTGACAGAATTATCATCCGAATCCCTTTAAAAAAAATAAGAATGGTGAACACCCCTGTAAGGTGTACACCCGACCTCCAACTCCTTTGTTATCTGACCTAACTTCAGATGTCTTGGTAGATGAGTGTCAATGGTCAACAGTCACAAACGCTTATTCTTCATCTTATTTCTAGAAACCATATTTGGCTTCTCGGATAACCTTGTCATCCAAGACATTCGATTTGCGTCCCTTCGTATAAAAAAGCCTGATCCGAGTGCAACACTGTTTGCACGTCCTTTTTTCTAGTGCTCAATTATCGAAGACGTGTGCAATATTGCCGATAAATCAGTTGGATCAATCGCCTGTTGGGTTGGGAGTATGCTTTCTGGAGATCTTTAGAGCGGAGATCACCAGTTTGCAGGACTCTATAAACCCGCTTGTTTTAAATATTTAGACGTAGTCGAATAACTGGTAGCCGCGTGCCATTCTTCCCTTCCATTGCGAGCATTTAGTAAACAATGTTAGAATTGGGAATATTTACAATGGCCGGATAACTAAATCTAAGCCGCTATCGCTCTAACCACTAACAGCAGCAAAACATTGGGTAATTACCTGATCGTACTGGCGGAGGAGCTGGAGCTCCTCCCGGGTCTTGGTCTTGAGCTTGGCGCGGTACTGGCAGTAGGACTGGAACTGGTAGACGAACTCATCGACCATGTCCCATAGCCACTGGTTGGGGAGCTGCATGTTGACGACGCCGTGGAGGACGACGCCGAAGAGGCTGCAGTAGTTGTCCCAGGACTCCACCCGCTGGGAGGCCGTGGGGGAGAGCCGGGCGTAGAGGTGGCGGAACCACATCTCGCGGTAGAGGAGGCAGAAGACGTGGTCATTGTCCACGTAGGGGGCCACGGCGTCCACGGACGGCCAGGGGGTGTCGCGGAACATGCGCTCGCTCAGGCGCTGGAAGCTCCCCTCGTACATCTGGTGGATCTCGTACACGTTCTTCTCGCGGATGTGCCGGTACAGGTGCACCGCGAACGTCTTCACCGAGTCCGGGACGAAGTTCGGGTCGTACTCGGCGGCCGCCGCTCGGTCGGCGGTCGATGATCGCCCGCCGTCGAAGGTGTCTTCGTAATCGTAGGAGGCCGCCATTGACGTGAAGGTGGAGGATCGCGGGTGTGGCGCTGTTAGGGCTCTGGGAGGAAGAAAACGGCGGCGTGCGGAAAGACGGAGGCTTATTGTCTCGTTAAAGGGATTTAATGGGCTGCTCACTCCTTATTTCCATATTTTTTAATTATTTGAAAAATATGTTCATGTAAATTCATCTATATTTTTTTACCTGTCATTTCAATTTCGTCATAAAAATAAAAAGACTCATATGCTCTTTATTTAGAATATATAATTTTAACGATTTGTTACAATCGTACCTATTATAGATGGAGGATATAGGAATCTTTGTTTCTGACGAAATTCGAATGACATAAATGAACATACATTGTAATATTTTTCAAAAAATGAAAGAAAAGTCGAAAAAGATACGAGAGCAACCCCATTAATATTTAATTAAAAAGGATACAAATACCGTTTTTGTATCACATTCTTTGTACAACGGATGTAATAATGACATTTTCTCGTAATCTAGCATATACATACGCTATTGTGAAAATGTTGAAATTTAGTGTTTGATTAATTCGATGCAAACTGGAATTGATATCCTTAATTTTGTTTAAAATGGAATATTGGGCTCGACTCAGCCCAATCCAACAAAGGTCGACCCAGGTCCGTCAAGTTTTCTCGATCTTTGGGGTGAGTTGAGGTACGTATTTTTTTGTTAAAGTTAAGATCAGGGACCTGGGTTTGAGTCAAGTTTGGCCCAATATTTGTTACATTATGTGGACATTTGTGAAGTATGATAGAGTTAATTTGATAAGTTATATATGCCCCCCAATTTGGTTCCACCCCAATTTGGTTCCAGTATATTCTGTCGTATGTAAGGGATGCATTTTATGTGAAAAATTGTGTGTGTTATATCATGTGTATTTACATTAATTAAAGGTAGAATACCGATATTTTGCTTTATTAATACATATCGAATGGGATTAGATATCCTTGGATAATAAATTTACCATACACGTGAAGCCAAAATATTGGACTGCAAACATCACCGGATCATAAACCCAATGACAGAATATCCTAAAGTAATTGTCATGTTATTTAGTGCAATAAATTCACATACGAATTTGTTAGTGCAAACCACACAAAAATAAGAATATTATAATACACATAATACTATTCTCCCTCGCAAGGTGTTATAGGATCTAAATCCTGCTATCGATTTCGACTTGTGTGGTGTTACCTAAACCGTACCTAACCAGCCTTTCCGACTATAACGGTCATGGACTCGCTCCAACTCTTCTCGTACCCACGCATGCTCACATACCGACGCCCAAATACAAGCACGAGCACGACTCTATCGATCACTTATGAACATTCTCAAGAAGACACTCAAGAATACAATCACATGATCACACGAGTACGGACACAAAGCTTTTCTCCTATTAGAAAGGGTAGACTCACTCTATAGTAAGGTGTGGTGTGGTGTTGACACTCTACACTTGTGTGTTTACAAATAAGAATCAACCCTCCTTATATACAAGACTTAAGGTAACCCAAGGGACACTCATTATTACATATACAATAGTGATACACAAAGACACAAAGTGACCCTTTGAGTCATAACCTTTCCAGTTCCGTAGCAACTCTACGTCTTGTTGTCTCTCCAACTCCCTCATTGTCATTTCATCTTCTTGCACAGTTGATGCCACATAAACCGTCCAGTTATCACTACACTTGAGATCCAATGTCTTGATGATGTAGATTTGTCATAATTCATTGAGTGCCACCGAACACTCGATCTTGTGCCAAAGGGAATCCGCAGCCAACGGATCCTCGTACGGTAAACCCTTCCTTAGCATTATGTTTGCTAAGAGGAAGTCCTCCAGAACTTTACTATCGTGGCTTCTAAACCAATCTCGTGTGTGTACTACCGAACATGATGGACAATGCTTTGTACTCCACACCTGCAACGTTCCATGCTTCCTCGGATGGTCACACATCAATGCCAATATCGTACGCCTTCGTGTGTACACCTATGTGATCGTATCGCATTGCTCCTCAATGCCTACTGTTTCAAGCACACCGCCCTTCTACATTTGCGTACATACTCGCTACGTGCATCTATCGTCATGTCTTGCGCTGCTGTCTGTACTCGCTGCTTGTATTACTACAAGCATCACGACACTCTGCTATCGAGCCAGTGTCCTATGTGACGCTTCTCCATTGTCACGTAAGATTAAGCCTATAGACTCCCATATATAACATCTGTAATACCCATGGATTCAAGACTCCTCCTGAAGTCAAGCTCCATCGATCATTCTCGTACGTTCACTACCGTACCTGCACGATCATTCTCGATCACAGAATCTGGAAGTGTGACACAAGGATTGAGTTAAGTAATTGACAACCACCGTAAAAAAATGTTGAATCTTTGAACATGGATTTGAGCAAGAATCCATATAGCTTACCCTACTTATAGTGGGAGAAGGCTTCACCATTTACACACAATACTATGCGAGAAGGGGTGAGAATGATTCAAAGTTGGGAGGCATTGTGGCATAGGAGGCGCGAGCATGTTGCAAGCACAAACATTCATGTGAGTGAGGTCAAGATGGGCTAAACTCGGCCACTATGGGTTCGGGTTGGGCCTTGTCCAAGCTTGATATTTCAGCAATATGAGAGTTTGGGCCCGCCCATGTATATATCGAGTTCGAATTTTTCTGGGTCAGGTCAGGATCGGTTCCTGACTGATCCGACACAATGCTTCACCTTAATTTTGACAAATACAAATATTCAAATTTTGAATAATACGGATATTTATTTTTGGAGAATAGTACTACGATAACAAATATGAATACGTGCTAAAAATTTGTATGATATCAATAAGGATATGATGCATTATGAATTAACACGTCATTTCCCTTTTATTCTTTAATTGTAATTTAAATCAGTCCTCACTATTAAAAAGCACTAATGTGATTATTACATTTTTAGAGTTCGTCCTGAATCTTAAAATCTTATGGTTATTAGTTAGATTAGGAGATGCCTAGAGATCATGAATTAATCAGCATTTGTTTGTCACTTTGTCTAATACCTTCTGGATTGTTAATATCCGTTTTACTTTAGTATTTGTATTTTGGGACAAAATTCATCATTTGGCACATTCATATTATATTCGTATTCGTACATGTTTAGCATTTTAAACAAGTAGTCTTGATAGAGATTATATGTATTATCAAATATCGGTATCCGTATTGTTATGTATGATATTTATATTCGTATCTACCAGATTCGTATTTGTATTCGTATCATTTTGCACATGTGTATGATATTTGCATTCGTATTCATTATTTTGTGCACTTGTATCCATATTCATATCCGACCATTTTCATCTCTAGTCATGGATGACAAAGACAGACCGGATAGATTGAAGTGTTCGTTATCTGAATCCTAAAGATCAGAATAAAGGTATGAAAAGCATATGTTGCCTTTGGATTTTTATGGCTTAATATGGACATGCAATGCTGCGTTAATCTGATTCATAGTTCTAAGTGTTGTAAAAGATTAATGATGACAAAGAGCATGGTTGAATAAATTGTAAAATCACAAGTCGAGAAGACTTGATTTTGGTTTTCGCCTGATTGGATTCCCACATTAAAAATAATCGTCAATCTTGTACTCAACTTATTTTTATTATTGGTTTGTTTTGCACGTGATGCTTTTTTTTACACCATTGTACTTGTTTCTCTCACAAGAACTCCTACTAACTTCATATAACGCCCATCTTGAAACTAATCCTTAGGTTCAACCTAAAACCCTAGGTTAACCCTCACTTAAAAGCAAACCTAACCCTAAATGGAGACAAACTAAGAAAAAATTAGCCAACTAGAGTTAAGACAAAAACCATTGATTTTTTAGTCCGTCAAAACCTTACAAGTTATAGGGTTAAATTACAAAAAAATCTTAATATACATCGATTCTCAATTAAGGGCATTATTTTTTAATTGTAACAAGGAGGTGTTTGATCTTATGCTTTTGTCTCAAATACATGCCTCTATAAGCTTCATCGACCCTAATACGTTGACAATAAATCCTTAAGTTGAAAGTTCATGCCCCTATTATAAGAAATGAAAATGAGGCCTCTATTTGGAAATCGAGGCATAGTTGGGGTCATTTTATAATTTACCCTATTTAAAGCAAATTTTAGGTTAAAACCAGGAATGAGCATTGGACTAGGCAGCCCAAACTCAAATGAACAATGGACCGGAATAGCGTGCAATATCCAATAAATGCAAATGTAACTTATGATTAATCCATACAATCTTTCAATAACCTAATATAACTTTGATCATACTTGCTACTCACTTTTGGTAAGCGGTCATAGGTCTGGTTCAAAACACATCAAATTTCATAATAACCAACACTACCATGAAGGCCGTATAAAGCAGTATCATGCTCACCAAGAAACCAACAATCAGATATACTAATCAAAGGAAAAACATCAACCCTACCTTCGATTGTTGTAATGAAAGCATGCATACTGAGATGCCTAATTAAGCTATTTCAGCTATCTCTAATGTATCAGGTTACATGCACCACAGTCACAAGTTCAAAAATAATTCATAACAATAGCTATTTAGATGACCAAGGAATAGTATATAGAGATCAAAGAGTTAGAATTTCAGATTAGATGATCAAAATACGATAAACACTCCCAATTGGACTTTTCTACATTTACTCTTACAACCCCACTTTAGATATGAGCCAAGGAAAACTTAACATCAAAGTGACAAGTAATTGTTATAAAAACACTCCACATGCATATACTCCCGATCATTCCCAACATGTAGCTTACATTCAATCTAACATCAGATATGAAGGTTACTTACAAATCATATTTCAAATATAAACAATAGCCACATGTTATAACTCTTCTTGAAACTTAGATAATGAGATGCTATTTAAACATGTGAAAGTCTCGTATTTCACATGGACGTTAAACTCTGATTGTTGTTTGTTGATCTTGCAAGTATCAACTTGCAAACCCAAAGACTGATCTAATGGTAGTGCAATATGTCTACACCTTGAAAGATCCGGGTTCGAACCTCAAAGGATGATGCTCCATAGTCCCTAAATTACCAGATCTACTAGTAAATAAATAAATAAAATAAAAGTACCAACTTGCAATTATATCATCAAGTATAACTAACACATACTTCTAGAATGGATATAAAATTATCGCAAGAAAATTCTTATTGTCGGAACCAAAACAACAGTGACGGAGAGAGAGGGGCGGGTGGGGGCTTAGCCCCCCCAGCACTCAATCAAAGTTCATATTTATATTTAATATATAGTATTATATATAATCTAAATACATTATTTAATAGTTAAAATATACATATTATGTATACTAGCCCCCCATATCTCAACAAAAAAATCAATATATATATATATGATCTAATTACAACAACTAATCGTTAACATTACATGATGTGCATAATCGGATACTGACACATATGTATATGTCCATCATCGTACCCGTTTATAAATCGTCACGGATTAATTTTTATTTAGCATATATGGTATAGATAACGATCTTTCTTTTTTTCCTTTGCATATACAGATATGGATGGATACCTCTTTCATTTTTTAAGATCTTAAAACGGATATGATTGCATATTTTTCTAGTATATACATAGAGATTAATGGGGCTACCCCATTCGGGCAGCCAACATGGCTGCCCCGCGCCGTTTTCGACGCTTTTTTTATTTATTTTTCAAAAAATATTGTCATGTATATTCATCCCTATATCCCTCCTATATGCCATTCAAATTTCGTCAGAAACAGAGACTCCTACGGCCTCCATCCGGACAGACATTTTTTAACGGTAACATGATTTTTTAAATCGACACCATCTCGATGGAGGCCGTAGGAGTCTCTGTTTCTGATGAAATTCGATGGCATATAGGAGGGATATAGGGATGATTATACATGGCGATATTTTTCAAAAAATAAAAATAAAAATGCTGAAAATGGCGCGGGGCAGACATTGTTGGTTGCCCCAAGGGGGCAGCCCCATTAAACTCATGTACATATGGGTTTAATGTGGCTGCCCATAAGGGGAAGCTAACTTGGCTCCCCCCACTCCATTTTCCCCATTTTTTTATTTTTTTTTAAATTTATTGCGTGAATATTCATCACTATATTCCTATATTATGCTATTAAAAATTCGTGCAAAAGAGAGACTCCTACGGCCTCCATCCACACAGTCATTTTTTACGGTAACAAAATTGCTAAAAACTACCCCGTCTGGATGGATGTCGTAGGAGTCTCTGTTTTACACGAAATTTTAATAGCATAATATAGGGATATATTGATGAAAATCCACGGAAGAAATTTTTAAAAAAAAAATAAAAAATGGAGAAAATAGGGTGGAGGAGTCAAGTTAGCTCCCCCTCAAGGGGGCAGCCCCATTTTACCCTATACATATATGGAGACATGCATATTTATATATACATGTTTGCAATCCTATTTTTATCTGCATCGATTTTAAAATAGTATGCGGATATATACATGTACTCATGTTAAAATACGTATAACACATATGATAAGGGATTGGTAGACATTTATATATTTTTTTCATCAATATAAGTTAAAAGTATTGTATAGTGTTACTTGTTTGAACATATTAAATTTAATGACATTACTTAATAGAGTTTAATGAGGCTGCCCCCGCGCCGTTTTCGGCATTTTTTTATTTTTTTTGAAAAATATCGCATGTATATTCCTCCCTATATCCCTCCTATATGTCATTCGAATTTCGTCAGAAACAGAGACTCCTACGGCCTCATCGAGATGGTGTCGATTTAAAAAATCATGTTACCGTTAAAAATGACTGTCTGGATGGATGCTGTAGGAGTCTCTGTTTCTGACAAAATTGGAATGGCATATAGAAGGGATATAGGGATGAATATACATGTGATATTTTTCAAAAAAATAAAAAAATACCGAAAACGGCGCGGGGGCAGCCCCATTAAACTCTACTTAATATCACATTAATAAATATGTATTTCGGTGATATGAAGAGTTTTGTAGGGATCTTTTTGTCGATACGATGTTTATAGATATTATTTATGTTCGATTATAAGTTTATATGGGTATTTTTTGTAAAAAATACTTTCCCAATATTAGTTTCAACCAATTACGAAATTATTGGAAGCTCGCCTTATAGATTGAGTTTGTTTCCACACATCCAACCTCATAAATTAAAACTTCCGTTAATGTTCTACATATCCTCCTATTTTATCTTAGTGGTTAAAAGTCCAATAAATATTTAAGCAACTTAAATCTTATTTAAAAGAGAACCAGACTCTTTACCATTGATATAAAATAGCAAATGATCGTGGATTGGAGCGAAAATCGAAGGATAATAACATTATTCGTAGATTTATAGGTTGGATTTTAAGAAACAAATTTCAATAAATAGCTTTTGTAACTCACATTACAATAGAGGAGCCCCTCCCGAAATACTAACAACTAAAATGACAATGTAAATTAGATAAATAATTTGCCCCCTCTCCACCCCACCTCCAAATAATTTAGCCCCCCCAAGAAGAATTTTCTCGATTCGTCCCTGCAAAACAACTCCTCGAATTACAACATATAATTATCAGTTAGAACTCAATGAATTAAGCAAAACTAATCCTTAATGCATTAGTGAACATCTGAGCCAAATGATCACGAATTTACCATGCTCTGGAATAATTTCTTATATACAATTGAGAACTAAAACATTTACCAGTAAGTAATATTATATATGCCAAATATATAGTAAAAACTAAGGTTTTTATCAGTTGTGCCCGCTGAAATATTACAATATCATTTATGTCACTTCCATTTTTGGAATATCGATTGTGCCTGTGATTTCTCAATGTTCTATCACTTGTGCCCTTCTTTTACTTCAACCATCAAAGAGTTGAACTACAACAAAATGGCTTTCTGGTGACCAAACTGTGGCGACGGATAGATGACTTATAGCGACGGAAGTTGATTGTTGAGTCAACAATCCGTCGCCACTAATCCATCTCCAAAAGTCGCGCCGTCAGAGACTATGGCGACGACAGTCCGATGCTATATTTTATTTGACGGATATTCTGTCGCCACAGTTGGAAATACATATGACCTGTAGTGACGAAACTGTCCGTCACCACAACCTTAAAAATCAGAAATATTTATTCGAAGGGTACATATTTTGCCAGTGAAAAATACCATAAAAATCAAAATCAATATACATACATGATAAGGAGTTGCACATGTTTTGCCTTTTGTGTAAGAAATATGAAAGCTGTACGTGTTCCCATTTCTGATAGTGCAAGCCCTTATGTACATTTTTTTGAGGTCACCTTATATACAATTCTTCACATAGATAGATTACAACAAAGAGAGAACATAGAGTAGATAACAACTTCGTGTGATCTAGAATAGCAAATATGTAGCCTCTACGTCATCACTGTGCACAACATGCAGCCTCGCTATGAACTTTAATGTTGCAACTGTATCGTTTGGTTGCCATGTGCAGATAAGCATCATTGCAACATTTTTTCAAACTTAAATGCTGGCAGTTATATTCCTGAGGAGCACAGGAGAACGAAACCAAGCATAACTCCCGGCTGCCCAAATCCGCCATTTTTTCTGCCATCTCCTTCCTCTGCTGCCCCCCCCCCGTCCATGATGTATGATCCTGAAGTCAATAATATTCATTTAGATCCAATTTACCATATCATGTTTCTATAGAATATATCCTTATCTACATAATAATATACCCAGAAATTATTTTCCTCAATGTAAAGTGTGATCTTAAGTATGTATCGAGAGGATTGTGAATGCGTCAATGCAATATCAACTGAAACTTATTAGTGTCTACCCCTGCCATACTATGCTTCCTCGATCACTGAGTAACTGGATTAAAAATTAACAGTGTTAAATGTTGGAATTTAATTGTAAAGATGGACTTATATGTATATATATATTCATAATCGATAATATTGTCAACTTTAATAATGTGTCTCAATAAAATAAAAGATGATCAAATAAAGGATATGAAAATTATTGGGGTATTAATGTATTTAGGCTACATGGGAATGCATTATGTAGAGACCTAAAGTGTAATTTGTATTGCTATGATATGTAGGAATGCAAATTACAAAAGCGGTTATGGAATGGGTCATGGTCCCCAAACAACCAACATGCAAGTTTATCTCCCTTTTTGAAATCCCATCTTCATAGGAGAAGTTATGGACCCCTTACTCTTGATATAATAAGACTCTCTTTTGCCGTGAGAAGAGAGAGAGAGAGAGAGAAATTATCGAGAGAAGGAGAGGCGAAGGTAAGGGTTGTTGGCTTGTTTTGGAAGGCTGTCTACAAGCTTTGATGGCATCCATGCAACCAGGTATTACTTTCTTTGTCTTACCATATTTGTTATATTAACTTCTCTACCAAATATCATTGATCATCATTCATACATCTATTTGTTCCTAAAGATCTTTATGGAGATAACATGGATTTCATTAATTAGAAATTGACATGCGTGTAATTAAAAGATGATTCATGCCTTTCCTTCTTTTATTCACATGTTATATTTATCATTTGTTGTAACACCCTTTGGTATAGTTATTCTCATGTTGTTGATGTTTTAGTTAAAGCCCTTTGTCATTATTTTATCAATTTAAGGATAAATTTATCATCTTGTTTAGTTTGTATATGCCATACTTGTACACGCAAAAGGCCTTAAAATTCTTGTGATTGATTTAAAGTTTACATAATTTATTTTGTTAAGAAATGAATGCCCATCAAGTTTAAGATTCAACAATGAGTTATGGGCCCACAGTTTCCCATTAGGGCATTTTTTGTTGTTAAAATTTAACAACGGTTTTGAATATAAGGATGGTTTTTTACATATTTCGATATACATTTATTTAAACAATATGTCACCAAAGTGGTCGATGTTGTTGAAATTAATGTGTGATGAAATATAAATGACTATGCATTATTAATTTATATGGATGATATTTACCCAAAGGAAAATTGATATCCATTAGAAATTATGCATATGATTTAGTATTAAATATATGATGATTATTTGGTTATCGTGCAAATATTAAATCCACCCAAAGGTAGATTTCTATTTGATACGTTATTATCATCAATATTTATTACTAAGTCATGATATCGCTCACAAGTTATATTTTTGTCAAAAGATAAAACTATAATGGAGTGGTAGATATCTTGAGATGGGATTTTACCTATATTCATTTTTATTTGCAGTTATGTGAGCATTTATTTTATTTTTTTTAGATATGAATTCCTCCAATATAACTGCTATCATCAATTCGATTCCAATGTTAAATGGCTCCAATTTTAAGCCATGGCAGGAGAACTTGTTGATAGTTCTCGAGGTCATGGATCTTGACTTTGCGATAAGGATTGACTCTCCTCCACCACTTACAGATAAGAGTACCTCTGATGAAAAGAGGGATAAAAAAAGTGGGAGAGATCAAATCACATGTGCATGATGATAATAAAAAGAGCCATTCCGGAAGCATTCAGGGGCACTATGTCTGAGAAAATAAGTACTGCTAAAGAATTCCTTGCCGATATTGAAAAACGATTGGTCTAGAATGAAAAGGCTGAAATTGGTACACTCTTGGCTAGTCTGATTTAAATGTGGTATAAGGGAAAAGGTAACATATGATTTAGTATTAAATATGTGATGATTATTTGGTTATCGTGCAAATATTAAATCCATCCAAAGGTAGATTCCTATTTGATACGTTATTATTATCAATATTTATTACTAAGTCAAGATATCGCTCACAAGTTATATTTTTGTCAAAAGATAAAACTATAATGGAGTGGTAGATATCTTGAGATGAGATTTTACCTATATTTATTTTTATCTGCAGTTATGTGAGCATTTATTTTATTTTTTTAGATATGAATTCCTCCAATATAACTGCTATCATCAATTTGATTCCAATGTTAAATGGCTCCAATTTTAAATCATGGCAGGAGAACTTGTTGATAGTTCTCGGGGTCATGGATCTTGACCTTGCTATAAGGATTGACTCTCCTCTACCACTTACTAATAAGAGTACCTCTGATGAAAAGAGGGATAAAAAAAGTGGGAGAGATCAAATCACATGTGCATGGTGATAATAAAAAGAGCCATTCCGGAAGCATTCATGGGCACTATGTCTGAGAAAATAAGTACTGCTAAAGAATTCCTTATCGATATTTAAAAACGATTGGCCAAGAATGAAAAGGCTGAAATTGGTACAATCTTGGCTAGTCTGATTTCAATGTGATATAAGGGAAAATGTAACATCGTGGAGTACATCATGGAGATGTCTCATCTTGCTTCTAAGTTAAAAGCACTCAAACTTGAACTCTCTAACGACTTGTTGGTGCATTTGGTTTTGATATCTCTTCCTCCTTCATTCAATCAGTTTAAGGCGAGCTATAATTATCAGAAAGAGATTTGGTCTCTGAATGAGCTCATCTCGTACTGTGTTCAGGAAGAGGAAATGTTAAAGAAAGATAAGACAGAAAGTGCTCATCTTGCCTCCAGCTACAGTCACGGTACCTCATAAGAAACAACAAAATAAGGAACCATCTGCTACGGGTTGTTTCTTTTGTGGAGCTGAAGGACACGGGAAGAAGCAGTGCACAAATTATCACGCTTGGCGTGCTAAGAAAGGTACGCTTCATAGTTTGGTTTGTTCAGAAATTAATTTCGTTCGGTACCACAGTAAACTTGGTGGCTAGATTCTGGAGCTACTACTTAAGTTAGTGTCTCCATGCAGGGCTGTCTGAGCTACCGAAAACCCAGTCAAGCTGAAAAGTACCTCTACGTGGGGAATGGTGAATCAGTAGATGTTGAAGCAATAAGAAAATTCAGATTATTGATGAAGAGTGGCTTTTACCTTGATCTAGATGGGACTTTTGTTGCTCCTTCTTTTCGTAAAAATTTAATTTTAGTTTATCTTTTGGACAAAGCTGGTTATTCTATTTCTTTTAGTGATGAAAAACTCGGTCTATTTCAAAATTCTATCCTCATTGATTTTGGTTTCTTATCTGAATTTGATCGTCTTTATTGCTTGAATACTATTGCCTCTTATAGCGAATCTTTTCTTTCTACTACATGAGGTATGAAAAGAAAATCTACAGATACAGATTCAACATCATTGTGGCACAAACAATTAGGGCACATATCCAGGTTAAGGATAGAAAGGCTTGTGTCAAATGAAATTCTAAGTTCCTTAGATTTCACATATTTTGATATATGCGTAAACTGTATAAAAGGAAAACAAACCGATAAAATGAGATTTGAAGCCAATAGTCATTAGACATCTTAGAACTTATACATACACTCATACAGATATTTGTGGTCCATTCTCTATGGTTGCTTGGAATGGACAACAATATTTTATAACGTTCATAGACGATTTTTCTAGATATGGCTACATATATCTCATTCATGAAAAATCTCAATCCTTGGATGTGTTCAAAAATTTTAAGGCTAAAGTTGAGAATCAAGTCGGTAAAAGGATTAAAAGCATTAGATCTGACCGTGGTGGTGAATACTATGGCAGATATGACGGTTCAGGTGAACAACGTGCAGGACCTTTTGCAAGATACCTCGAAGAATGCGGTATCGTCCCACAATATACCATGCCAGGGTCACCGACCATGAATGGTGTAGCTGAAAGACGAAACAGAACACTTAAGGATATGGTGAGGAGTATGATTTGTCATTCTACCTTGCCAGAGTCTCTTTGGGGAGAAGCACTCAAGACTGCAGCATATATCCTAAATAGAGTTCCAACTAAAGCAACTAATAAAACCGCATATGAACTTTGTGGAAGCCCAGTCTAAATCATTTTCATGTTTGGGGATGTCCAGCTGAGGCAAGGTCTTGCAAGCCAAATGAAAAGAAACTGGATGCAAGAACAATTAGTTGTTACTTTATTGGATACTCTGAAAGATCAAGGGGGTACAAATTTTATGATCCCACAATTAAGTCTATTTTTAGTCTAGTAATGCTAGATTTTTTGAGGATGTTGAGTTTACGAGGGGAGATAAAGGTAAAGACTTTGTCTTTGAAGAGGAATATGTTGACACTCCCTTAGGTGTAGTTAGAATTGATAGGGATCACATTCCTGCCATTTCTGATGACACAAATATTCAAGATAATGTTACCGAATCAACCCAAAATGAAATTATAGAGGAACAAACATCAACACCTCATGAATCTTTGCCATTAAGAAGATCTACTAGAGAGAGAAGAAGTGCAATATCGGGTAAGTATATTGTATTTCTCCAAGAACAAGATGTAGACATTAGAATGATGGAAGATGATCCAATCACCTTCCATCAAGCCATGCAAAGTTTGACTCTGTAAAGTGGATAGATGCCATGAATGAGGAAATTAAATTCATGAAAGATAACAATGTATGGGAACTTGTCCCATTACCTGAAGGTGTGAAACCCAGTGGTTGCAAATGGATATTTAAAACCAAGAGGGATTCAAAAGGTGATGTGGAAAGATACAAAGACCGCCTTGTTGCAAAAGGATTTACACAAAAAGAAGGTATTGATTATAAAGAGACTTTCTCTCCAATTTCTTCGAAAGACTCTTTTAGAATTATAATAGCATTAGTTGCATTCTTTAATTTAGAGTTGCATCAGATGGATGTAAAAATAACATTTCTCAATGGTGACATTGACGAAACAATATATATGGTGCAAGCAGAAAACTTTGTGTCGGGAGACCCAAAGAATATGGTTTGCAAACTCAAGAAATCCATCTATGGACTCAAACAGGCTTCAAGACAATGATATTTCAAATTTCAACATGTGATCATCTCTTTTGGTTTTGAGATGAATTTGGCTGATGAATGCATATACCATAAATTTAGTGGGAGTAAACATATTTTCTTAGTATTATATGTTGACGACATCTTGCTTGCTAGCAATGATACGAAACTTTTACAGGATACCGAGAAATTTCTTTCAAAGAAATTTGATATGAAAGATCTTGGTGATGCTTCTTTTATTTTGGATATTGAGATATATCGGGATCGTTCCCAGCATATCCTTGGTTTATCTCAAAATGTCTATTTGAAAAGGTTCTCAAAAGATATGGCATGCAATATTGTAGACCATCTGATACCCCCGTGGCTAAGGGAGACAAGTTCAGTCTAAATCATTGCCTTAAGAATGATTTTGAGAAAATGGAGATGCAAAGAATTCCTTATGCATCAGCAGTTGGAAGTATAATGTATGCGCAAGTTTGTACTCGTCCAGACTTGGCATATATTACAAGGATGTTGGGCAGATATTTTGTCGCGACCCCATTTCCCGGACCGTCGGATCCTCCCATATCTGGATCTTGTTACCCAACAATAATTTATTCAGCAATCACAACTAACATTCAGAAATAGAATACAAATAAAAATACTCAGAAGAAAGTATTTCAACACTTTTCCATTCACAAAATAAAGTTCAGATGATAAACTGTCCCACTATAACCATTTACATGTACATCAGCTTGAAATGAAAATATACAAAAGATTACTAACTACCTTAAAGAAAGTAAGCTACTGTGGCTGGCTGGATGTCTAGTATGTAAGCTGGATGAATTTTTAAAGTCCTTGCGATAGCTCACCGATACCTGTTGGGTTTTCCATAAATCATAGGATAAAAATTAGAGAATGCTAAGTAACGAAGAAGAGAAAAACAAACAAATTGTGTAATTTTTCAAAACTTGATATCACAAAAATTTCATTCTTTCTTGTTAATTTAAGTCCTACTCTTTTCTATTCCACATCAGGGATTAGTAGAGGGGAACCCCACCATTCTTAGACTCCGAAGCTGTGGACACTTCGGGATTGGAGATTGTGTTGATCTTGGTAAGCTTATGCCGCCGCACGTCGCCTCAACCAATCCTCCAGTACTACCCTGACAATTTCCTTTTCTTTTATTAAACAGGGTCTCAACCCTCAGCCTGGAAAACCAAATGAGCACACCGTTCTCGAGGACTCGGTTGCTTAAAACCTCAGGCTAACATTTAATCATATAACTTAGCGGCTTTAAATACATGTTATCGTGATCGAGCCGCTATTAAACCACCCGTGCCTCCACATGGCACGACCACATCTTCCGTCATTCCAACCCGAATATATTGGCTCCCGGTACCACGCGTTGCAAAACATTCAATTTGTGTGCACTTATAATAATAGGGCAACCGTATACCACCTAGATAGGGAAACGCTAATACGGATTCCTTCCGACAAATCTACTGGTTGCATGCCCGACCTGTAGTACTACTCCCAGTCATCCTTAACGTGATACACGATCCTTTTCAGGATCCAACTCAAACTACATCAATTCCCATGATGTAATTCTTTCGTTAAGTCTTCGACTTGCATAATTAACAAGACTTAGTATAGACTCACATATATTTTATTGATAACCATGTATACTCGTATTTATGCTTATTTTAACTCTCAAACCCTAACTTTCAAATCCAACGCATCAATATTACGCGTAAACCTTATTTTAGTGGGAATCACAAAGCAATTCTTCAGACTTTTTCAAAATAGCTAAAATTAGGGTTCTTTATTGCAAAGAACACAAAATCAAGAATTTCAATAATCTCGTATGAAAACCCAACAACAGCTCGTGTATACAAGGCTTTATCAAGTTTCGTTTTTAGAAAGGTTATTTTAAGGCTCCTGAAAAGATCGAATTTCATTTTCGTATCAAAACGCTAACTGCTGCTCCATCTCTCTTCTCTCTTCTCAATCATGAAAGCCCCCTGATCGCGTAACTGCTGCTGAACCGTCTCTAATGATGCGATCAGGGTGGAGTTGATCGCTCCCTGGTCTAAGACAAAATGTTCGGGCTGGCGATCGTCTGAACTGCCGGCTCCGGCCATAGCGATGTCTGCAAAATCAGATGAGCCCAACTCAGGTTCTGTTAAATCAATTCGTCTTTCCTCGGGCTCATGTCTCTCAGTAGGAAAAGAAAGGGGGTCGAGGGGGAACAGGGTGGAATCGAACTCGGGCCCCGGAGAGCTGGTCTCGACTCTCACGGGCCAACCTAGATGATGGAGTAGAAGCGCCTGAAAGCGGTGCAGCCAGAGGCTGCCTAAGAGATCGTCTACCCATCATCTTGATCTTGGCGAGTTGGGCGGATGAGATCTGGAGAAAATATGATCACAAAGCAAACCCCTTGTTCACCAACTCAACACAATCTGAAGACCGTGAAAGCTCGGTCAATTTATCTTGTCAATTTTATTTGGTGAACACACAAGATATCAGAGCGATTACGTGACCTGCTGGGATACCCGATACTCTCTCAACCGACTGTCCCGCACAGAAGAGTCGGTAATCAGTCGAGATGAGCACCGGAGGGCTTTACCTAGTGTTCGGGTCACTCTCTCGCACAATCAAACCAAACAATGAGGGGGTTGCTCTCCCCAAGACAAATTTTTAATTTGAGTGTCTTTTAGGGTCAATAATGTTATCCAGTCCCAATTTTTATTGTTTTTCTTTTTAATTTTTTTTCAAAATAAATACAAGCGGCCTAACGGTTTTTCCGATTCTCCTGATGATTAAGCCAAAAACAGAGGGAGAAGACGAAAAAGCCGATGCGCGAGAAAATCAATGATGCATGCAGAGAAAGAAATGCGTACCTTGTCTCCAGCACTCTACATGCAAGTGATCCGCGCAGAATTTAAATACAGAATTAAACTACCTAAATGATGCAACGAGGAAAACCCGAGTCCTAGATGAGCAACTTCTATTGATCGTGAAGAACAATAGTTAGCTAACCGAATCGAGTCCGGAGTCCGATCTTGGGAGTCACTCGGTGCCCGCCACAACGGGTCCTGCCAGCGCTGTATGTGACTCCTCACGGCACGTGGTCTCAAATCCAATTAAACTAACTTTTTCAATTAATTTTATTAAGGTCCAATTACGTTCTATAGGAACAGATATTCTATTAAGTGTTGGGCCTTAGATATCTACGTCACAATCAACAGAAATTCCTAAATCTAGGGGCTCGAGAAAACCGCGTAAACACCGGAAAAGGCAGCTAGCTATTAAAACCACGATGAAAGCCGCGAAAATCCAAATGGGTCCCCCGAGCACACCGGTGCTCGGCGAAACAGACCCGCAAAGTCTACAAGTGTCCACAGTTCAGAGTTTGAGTCCTAAATTATTACAAAATAATTGTACTCTCTCTCTCTCAGAAATAGAAAATCTCCTCTCTTCTCTCTCTTCCTCCTGCACGGGTCCTCTAAATAGTAGCTCCAAGCAGTCCAAGCAGTACCTCGCACAAAAATCAAAGAGAGATGGTCAGAAAACAATAATAATGTAGAGAGACAAAAATAGAAGAATGAACACTGACTACAAAGCCGTGCTCCCCGGCAACGGCGCCATTCTGACGACCGACCAAGTGACAGAGGTAAAGGTGTAAAGAAAATGTAGGTCGTTGCGACCTCAATCACTCGGGCTGAGTCAATCAAGAAAAATATCAATCACTCAAATAAGATAAAACAAGCAAGCACACAATAGAGCGATCTAGCTATAGGATTAACCTGGTATAGCTCCCAGGGTCGAACACAAGGAGCACAGATTGGCTTAAGAAGCCTACGATGTAGTCACAGTCCAAGAGAGTCTTTTTTTTTTGGTTTTTATTTGTTTTTAGAATTTTTTAGATTTTTTTAAAAGATGAGAAAATAAGAAGAAGGGAAAACAAGGCAACTTCAACAATTTATACAACACACCAAAAATGATGCAAAAATTCCAGAAAATTGATTTTTAGGTTTTTTAAGTTTTTTACTGTTTTTGGTGAATTTTTGGGATTTTTCTAATGGGTAAATTATTTATTAAAAATCAAACAAGGCAGAAACACCAAGGTACTGTCCAGCGAGGTTAAAAACTCAAAAATAAAATAATTAAGAGTTTCAATCAACCTTGGAGGTAATTTTCCTGTAATCTATGAAGAATAAGGAAAATTTAGGCACCCTAATTATTATTTTTGGATTTTTAATTTATTTCTTACAATTTTTATGAGTTTTTAGGGGCTTTTCAATTTTTAAGGTTTGTATGTGATGAAAAGTAGCCAAAATTGGCTAGAAAATCAAACAACCAGTAAACAACAATATCTAATTTTTTTAGAATTTTTAGTGGAGTTTTAATTTTTTTTTTGGTATTTTTAAAGTCAAACAGTGGCGAAAATAGGGGTTTTTGAATTTTTAAAAATAATAAATGAAATCAGAAATGTCCCCAAAAATCATAGAAATTCCTACACCATGGCAGTAGCCATGTGTCAAAATCTCATTGGATTTGGAGGTCGTTTGATATTTTATTCAAAAATAAAGGTGGGGCACTGTGCACAGGGACCTATGTGCAAATACCCAAAAGTTCTGGGGTCCTGGTGCAAATTACCCAAGAAGTCACGTGCCAAGCACGTGCCTGGGGCACTCAAGGACCTAAATGTAATAAAAATAAGTTCCAAGGACCTATTGATAACTCGTATCAAAAGTCCAGGGGCTTATATGCAATTTACCCAAAATAATTCGCACATGTGCAAAATCAATGCTCACAGGGGTATAAGTGTAAATAAACAAAACATTTCATTCATTGCATAACATTCCAGAACTACAGGACTAAAGATGCAAATAACCCAACAAATCACGTGACGAAGCACGTGGGTCTCTACTGGCAGGGGTATAATTGCAAATAAAATTAAGCGCGAGGGTCTCTATGCAAATATCCCAGAAAACAAACAACGTGAATTAAAAGTTACAGGACTAAACTGAAATAAACAAACTACGAAGGGGCCCTATGATATTTACCCCTTTATTAATGAAGCGTTGGATGCGCGCCACGTGTAGATCGAACGGCTGCGGCTGGTGGGCGCTCCAGATGGCTCCTCCTCTGATCGGACGGTACGGGTAGCTCCAAGGATGGACGGCCAAGATCTGAACTGGAGCGAGGAGGACGATCGGACGGCGATGGAGGGTCCTCGAAGAACTGATGGCCGGCGAACTTCGCCGGCCTCGTGAAGGCGTCTCCTCTCTCCTCTGCTGCGCCTGAAGGTCGGAGAAGCTCCGGCGTGAAGTTCCGCAGCTGCTACTGGTCTCCGGTGGTCAAACCGAGCTCCGAGGAACTCGAGCAAGGACGGCGGAGAAGAAGCTCCTGGCTTGAAGTTGGGGGGGCCTCAGACGCCTCCCTTTGGACCTGCAAAAGAGTTCAGAAGCTTCACGGGTCGAGGGCAAAGTGCCTCGACCCAAGAAGGCGGGGTGAAGGTGGACGGTGCGGCGTGGCGAAAGAGCTCCGGCGAAGCGACGGCGAGGGAACTCGAATCCCAGATCCTGTGCGATCTGGGTTGAATGAAAGGGTGTAGAAGGTGCGTGAGGGGTAGGCGGAAGTGATGGTCGGGTCGGAGGATCGAGACGTTGCGCGAGATGGACGGAATCGGAGGAATGCGTCGGAGATGGAAATTGGGCGTAACCTAAAATTAAACGAAATAAAAGAACTAATCAACTACCTGATGGATGCTGGAGACTGTGCTGGAGCTGGTCTTGCTCCTGGTCGTAGCTTCGAAGGGCGTCAAGGCCTGAAGCTCGATGCTCAACGCCGGCGGCGGAGCAAGGACGGCGAAGTACGCCGGATCAAAGGAATCGCCTCCTCACCTCACTGCAACACGGGCAAAGGCTTGCTGTCACTCTTGCGATGCCGATGGAGGTCACGGGGAAGAAGGAGAAGGTCCAAAGATGCGGCGCGGAGGCGGCGGAGGTGATGGATATATAGTGTGACCGGGGCGATTAGGGTTGAGTGGTGACAGCTGTAGGAGGCGTGGATTCGATGGCGGAGGATCCGGCGAGGGAGAGGGATGATCGGCGAAGAATCCGGGCGCGGGGGTTGAGTGGGTGACAGCCTGGAGCGCGTGGGAAAAATCGGGGAAGAAGGCGCGGCACGCGACTTCTAGAAAAGGAAGGAGGTCGCGGGGGAGTTGACCGGGGTCAACATTCCCCCGTGGGCCAACCAGAAGCTGCCACGTGTGCCCGGTTTTTGTTTTATTATTTTAGGGTAGAAATAGGTCGAATTAAAAAAACTTAAAACATGAAATATTTTTCTTTTATTTTTTTCTATTTTTTGGTGATTTTTAATTAATTTTTGGAAATAAAAATAGGTTAGCTCTATATATAGGTATTTGTACACTATATGGATTTTTATTTTTGATTTTTATTTGTTATTTTTAGGTGTTTTTATGCTAATTTTGTATTTTATTTATTTACAAGATAAAATATGGAATAAAAGAATATTTTTATTTGATTTTTATCACTTATATACAAGGGTGAAATAAATGGTTGAATATGTACATATGCATGGTATTTATACAATGTCTTTTGTATTTTCAATTTTGTAATTTTTATTTGATTTTTGTTTTGTTTCTTTTTCTTTTATATATTTACAAAATATGCCATAGAATATTCACAAAAAGTTTAGAAAATAAATGAATTTATTTACAAGGTTAAAATAAATACAAGATGTGGTTTATGCACATGATGAAAGAAGAGTATTTTTGAATTTTTGATTTTTATCTTTTTATTTTGTTTTTAATAAAATATACACAATATGTACAAGCATATTTTTGGGTGAGGAAAATATGTAGTTTTATGTATTTACAAATATATACACATGAGCTCCTATCTCCCTCTACTTTGGCTTTTATGCGGTCAGGCCCATGCTGAGCCCTCCCTTGGGTTAGGTTGCTCAATATTTATTCTAAATATTTCCCTCTTTTTTCTTTTTGCTCTTTATTCTTTTATTTTGTGCACAAAAACATGCTAATTATAGGTTTTTACACAATGCATGCTTTTGGTAATTATTTGTATTTACACATATCTACATGTATTTGCAAAGGTTTTTGTAGCTAAAATAATAGAATAAAGAGTGATGAATGGGTATTCATCACTGGGCTGCGTATAGTTGATGGTATTGAAAGACCATTAAAATTATTTTGTGACAACAAATCAGCAGTCTTATATTCCAATAACAACAGGAGTTCGACAAAATCTAAGCATATAAACATCAAATTCCTGGTTGTTAAAAAAAGAGTACAAAGTGGACAATTATCTATTGAGCATATAGGTACAAACTCCATGATTGCGGGTCCGCTTACTAAAGGATTGCCACCCAAAGTATTTCATGATCATACTATGAATATGGGTGTCATTTCAGTTAAAGATATTCAGTTTTAATGGGAGTTTGTAATTTTGAAAATGCTTGTAAACAGTTTTATTTGGTATCTGGGAAATCCAGTTAGGACATTATGGTTATTGTTTTGTTAAACAACTCTTTTATGTTCACTATATTATTCATCAAGTATGATCTCAATTCAGTAGACCAGTTGAAAATTGATATGTTAAGATCACATTACATATGATTTCCTTACTACATATCCATATTCTTATCCTTGTTATTAAGTTGTATTAACATATGTGACCATTAAAGGTTGAGTTACTATGATTGTAATGTAGCCATTTTGATCCTATGCCTGATACAACTCATAGATAGGATTTATGGATACTCATAAAAGTAGTGACAGAAAGATTGAGCTCATTCGGATATTATGTGATTATAATATCTACACATATAGTCCAAGTAGGAGTTTGTTGGAATTTAATTCCAAAGATGGACTTATATGTATATATATTCATAATCGATAATACTGTCAACTTTAATAACGCGTCCCAATAAAATAAAAGATGATCAAATAAAAGATTTGGAAATTATTGGGCCATTAATGTATTTAGGCTACATGAGAATGCATTGTGTAGAGACATAAAGTGTAATTTGTATTGCTATTATGGGTAGGAATGCAAATTACAAAAACGATTATGGAATGGGTCATGGTCCCCAAACAACCAACATGCAAGTTTATCTCCCTTTTTGAAATCCCATCTTCATAGGGGAAGTTATGGACCCCTTACTCTTGATATAATAAGACTCTCTTTTGCCGTGAGAAGAGAGAGAGAGAGATTATCGAGAGAAGGAGAGGCGAAGGCAAGGATTGTTGGCTTGTTTTGGAAGGCTGCTTACAAGCTTTGATGGCGTCCATGCAACCAGGTATTACTTTCTTTGCCTTACCATATTTGTTATATTGACTTCTCCACCAAATATCATTGATCATCATTCATACGTCTATTTGTTTCTAAAGATCTTTATGGAGATAGCATGAATTTCATTAATTAGAAATTGACATGCGTGTAATTAAGAGATGATTCATGCCGTTCCTCCTTTTATTCACACGTTATATTTATCATTTGTTGTAACACCCTTTGGTATAGTTATTCTCATGTTGTTGATGTTTTAGTTAAAGCTCTTTGTCATTATTTTATCAATTTAAAGATAAATTTATCATCTTGTTTAGTTTGTATATGCCATGCTTGTACACGCAAAAGGCCATAAAATTCTTGTGATTGATTTAAAGTTTACATAATTTATTTTGTTAAGAAAGGAATGCCCATCAAGTTTAAGATTCAACATTAAAAGATAATTCCGACTAATAATAATAATAATCACAAATCAAAAAAAAGTTCGGAAAGTTTCTTTTGATCAATAACCCCTAAACCCCATAAAGATTCTTTTGTTGTATCCTGTGATCAAAATCAAAGAGAAAAAAACCATTCAAGCTGTTCGTTAAATAACAATGAAAACGATTCACCTGATGTTTATGCAGCTGAAGAGTTATATCTCATCAATAAAGCAGCTAGTTCTTTAAAACGATGGTATTTTGTGATGTCTGAACTTTTAAAGAAAATATTTACATGGACTATTAGTGTGTTCTTTTTAGTTCACAGCAACACCAAAGAGAAGAGAGATCCATATTCTTCAGACGATTATTAAAAGTTCAGGATGTGTTTGTGATTAAAGTGAAAATATATCTAATACCGATGCCTGAAGAACATATATAGTCAGGGAGGGCTCAAAGAAGGTTACCAGTATAATAGACATCATAATGAAATTTTCATATGCTCCAAGTTGGGGTGATATCTCTATCTTAGAACCCACATATAGTTTTGAGCTGGTTTGCACAAATCCCGAGCACAAGTTAAAGCATCCCTTGCCGTTTGACTGTATGATAATCATACTGGAAACGTTAGATTTGTCACTGTAACTCAAAGCAATAATGTATTGTCTGTGCAAGGATCATTCTAGGAAGTATATGGTGAACCGGCTACGAGTATCTTTATATAGATCATGGTTTACCTGCAAAAATGGTCCTTGTTTAAGAACAACAGATCATAGTTCTTGATAATTTTCCCTCATTATGCACTGGATTTTTCTGAAAAGTCATGTCATTTCTTATTAGATATAATAAATAAGCAAACCACTTTATTCATGTGGTCATGTAGGAATGGACTGACCGACGTGGTGGTTTACAACGATAATCGCGATTATGGATGGATCAACACTATCCACCATGACATCGGAACTCATGTCATCCACCATCTCCTCCCCCAGATACCCCACTACCATTTAGTAGAAGGAGGAGGTCAAATGATAGAAATACACTCATCTGAATCTACTACAGGTGAGAAGAGTACAAGAAAGGCTCTAACTATAATACCCTACTAGAGTTGGTAAAAGGAAAAGTGAGACGTGCCACTAATAGCAAGTTGGTGCATACTTTGAAAGCTTATTCCCAGAACTGCTGGATATTGAAATTAAGCATGTTCCTTATGGTACTCAAATCAAACAACTTTTCTACATGCAACGATTTGATGCGACAAATCAAACAACTTTTCTACATGCAATGATTTGATTTTCTTAGATTGGTGAGGGTATAAAAAAGTGAAAAAAACTACTAAGGGCAAATAAAATACCTGTAGAATCGAGCTCATTATCATATATGCAAGGATCGAAATTTGTAACAACATCCTCCATCTCGAATAGACACAAGTAGACATACCTGCATTAACCAATATATATTATATGTCATTTTTTAAGAAGTTATAATATACGTCGCAGATTCCTCTAATGACAGCCCATCGAAACTAAGTTTCATATGACGTTAACTATTCATAGTTTCGTTAAAATATTGCAATACAAGGACAAGTTTTCAATGTGACTGCTGGAAAGAGTACGTATTAAAAATCAGATGCTTTGAAAGGTAATGCCGTAAACCAGACTTTAACAATACGCTAACAATGTTAGTCTTACATTCAGATTAGAATGGTGTCAAGCAGCTTCTGCTCCTGTGTCAATCAAGATGTAAGGATATGGGTACTTTCACCAATAAGATTAGCCAAGAAAATTTGAAGATCCACCTCAAGAGTTATTTGCTAAATGAACATTTATCAGACAATCTAAGAATACCTATTTTTTTCTTATATTAATTTAAAAAAAGCATCCAATATAGGATCTGGATTCACAATCAATTGCCAGGAATATTGGGGAAAAACTAATGGATCTTCTATTACTAACCTTTTTGAAGACTTTGTTGTGAGATGCATCTCGAAAATCCTGCATCCAGCGACACATGTAATATATTGTATTTTTGGTAACAAATGCAAAACCATGGATTGGTATAAGTATTTACTATTCATAGAAGAACTTCTTTAATGAATACTACCTGAATTCTGTTCGAATCGGTTGGTTAGGTCCAGGAACGTCGCTGGTGCATTCGTCATTAGAAAAGTCACTGCTAAGAGCTCACAATTCCTATTTATCATCATCTTTGAACTACTTGTTATCTTGAGATATCCCATATTCAAATATGGGACATCAGTCTTTTTTATTATAAACTTTTTTAACAATATCAAATAAAAAGTTAACAATAAAAATATATTATAATCATAAAAGTAATCAATAAAATGCATAAGTAATGTGACATTACGTCACATTACCACTCCAATCTTCCTAATCATCCAAGCAGCTATTAATAGCTATTGCACGAGAAAATGATGGCAAGCAATTTGATTAATCTGTTATATGAAAAAAAATCAAATGACGAAAACAAAGCACATCAAAAGTGTAATGGCATAAGACATTGAAACAAATGATTATGGTATTGTCCTCCTAAAGTAAAGAGCCTTCTGCTTTTCCAATGAACAAAAAGAAAATTGACATAAATTCGGGTATCCATCATAGTCAATTTCATAAACAAAATGAAACTAAAACATGAACCAAAATTCAACATGTATATCACTATGCCCTTCTTGTAATCAAGTAAATATGATTGTGCCTCCTCTTTAGAGTCAAATGACTTTTCAGTTGATATGTAAGACAACTTCAATCATGATCCTATATCAAGATAGGAAAGCAATTAGAAGATAAAAACTTATTATAAATAAAAATGACATTAAAATTGATACTATACTTGCATATGCAATAAATGTTCCATTGTATTTGATATTGCTCATCATAGCTTTTTGAATGGACTATCAATAGAAGATCGTCCTCCCTACACCCCCATTGTGAAAACTACCACTTCCATTATTGTTATCGTCACTCCTAACACTTGCAATATTTCTACTACCGCTCCCACTTGCACGTAAGAAATCTGGAACATTCTATAAAAAATGATATATTACTATTTACGGCATACTTTCAAGACATAATACTTCAAAGAATAATAAAAATGATTTATTAGTATTAAATCAAGTATTTTTACCTGTGGACTTCGATGAGGAGAATTAAATCCAACATGTTGGCTTAGTTGTACAAAAGAACACAATTCAGTCATCGATGCATTTTAATGTTCAATTTTCGAATTCAGTGAAGCAATAACATCTTTTAATTTTTTCACAGTTTCCTGAAATAAAACATTTATTAGTAAATGCATGCTACATTATATGAACACATATTTTGATTCTACATTATTATACGTCTACAACCTGTTCGTCTCTTATTTTCAGCAAAGATGCTTGTAACATCTCCCTTTCAGACCGTCCATGAGATTTTTCATGATCCAAACCTACAAAATGAATGTAATCTCGTTTGCCAGTGCTAATAAAATGAGAATATGCCTCGGTCATGATTTCTTTCGATGACAAATGTGGTTGCGTCTTTTGAGATCTTTGAAAATGGTCTTCAATCTTATCCTAATCAAGTTTTAAAAAAATATTAATTATAAAAATAAGATAATACTATTGTTGCAATAATATTAACTCACCACTATATCCTCATTTGGATACATGATATTCATCATGTCGATATCAGTCGGTTCCCTATTTTTTTCATTTTCCTAAAAGGAAAAAAAGAGAAAATTACTTAATATTAGTTACATTTTTTTAATAAAATCTCAACTTACAAAATCCTGACGACAAGTGGCCAAGGACCATCTTCCACATCTATGATCCAAAATCATCATTCTACGATTTTCTTTATTGATCAAAGCCTTTGCCTGATTCAAGATGACAAGTGGCAACTCTGGCTAATTGAGTAATGCATAATCAAACCTTAAGAACAATATAGTAAAAGTTTCTTATTAATATGCTAACATTTCCAGGATTACATACAAAAACAAATTATCTTGAAAGGTAAATCCGAGAATTAGGAAGAAAAAGGAAATGAGGTAGACTCTAAAACATCGAATGGTCAGAGAACTTTGAAGGTGTTTAATTAGCAGCATTCATCATGTACTCTGTGTGGTTTACTCACCATTCCATCCAATGATAGTGGGCATAAAAAACACGGCAAAACTAAACCCTAAACCATCAAAGATCAACTAATTTAAAATTGTCAAAACACAAAAAAAAAGATATAAAACGCTTAAGATGATTCAAATTTAGGCAAGAAGCAAAGCAGCTGATGAATGAACCATTTGTATGTGGCACCATTATACCCTTATCTCGAAGTTTCCTCGTGCATCGCTATCTTATGATCACAGGGGTCTAACTGGTGCACCGAAAAAAAATTAGTGCATAAAATCTGATTTTGATTTATTAACTTTCAAACTCGACAAACCAGAGAAAATATTCAATGTTGCAAGGACGATTTTTTAGCTCTTTTGCACCAGGTTTCCATTGCGGTCAATCATGACATGAATGTGATTCCTATTTACTCTAGTAGCAGAAGTTATAGTTTCTAGAAATTTTGTGTTGGAATTGCCCTCCTGTACATCTACAGGAATTCATCCCTCTTTATACACTACGTCCACAGGAATTCATCCCACTTTGCACCAAGAAAAGCATAGATGTCAAGTTCAAAAAAAAAGACCGACATGGTCTAAAACACACTCCATGACAACTGGAATAAAACGAGAATAGAAGTTCAATTTTAAGAATCCTAAAAAAATCGCTAGAACCAGTAAAAAAATGAAGCAAAATGAAGATTTTTTGCTTCACCCAACTATTAGCCAGAAAGCCCTCATGATTTAGGATAACAAATATGTAAAAAACACTAAAATAGATAAAAGGAACAATCATAATTATGATAGAAAATAGATTGACGATACCTTAGAATCTGTTGTACTCCATTGTCTGACTGCATTGGCAAATTGGAATTCGTTGATACGAGAGTTCTCTGAAATCTTCTTTTTCAAAACTTCCGAATTATCTTTATTAGCCATCCATATTGCCTTCACTCTACTCTTCTAATCCTTAAAACGAGCATGGACGAGATCGAATACAAACTTCAAGGCATTTGGATGCCCGTCCAAAACAAACTCAGCTTATAAGATTTTTTTAAGTCAAAACAATGGAAGCAGTAGGCATTTGGATGCATATTAAATAATATAATATTACCTTCAGCATATCCCATGTGTCCATCCAAGAGTTTTTTGGCATCTCATTCCACTTCTTATCGATGTGAAATAGCCACGAACAATGAGCATAATAAGCACAAGCGGCGCGTAGTTTTGACGCATTTTTCCTATTACTTGACCACACTTATTCCATTCAAGTTGATGGCGGTCATCACCTTTAGGTTTAAAGAACTGTAATGTATTCAATCCATGTCCTTTTTTCTTGATATGAAGTGCATCGCTGCATACATCACCGACCTCTTGTTGTTCATCGATATGTGTATCATCTGCTCTTTCAAGATCCATAGAAAACAAAAGTCCTCTCTCAGAACTAGACAATTTCTTCATTCTATTCATTGTTCTACATTGTGAAAGAATAAAATCATAAAAATTGTATATGATTAACAACATCAAAAACATATAAATGATCTTTCAAAAACTATATAAATGGAATTGAGTAGTCCTTTTTTTATAACAATGACTAAGTTACATGTGTTTCTAAATTATATGAAAAGAGAGGAACTTTACCTAATTCATCAGCTACAGCATGGACAACGCATTCTCCTGGTATATCAGATCTCATCCAAGTATTTATTTCTTTATCAACGCTTACTACACTTGGATGCATCGTGCCAATACCATATATACCATCAAGAGGCATGCCATACAAATCTCTAGGAGGAACTTTAATAATAATGTGATGGTCCCCTTTTCTTGTGTTATCTTTGACGTAAAAGCATTGTTGTGCTTGAGCTGCTAAAATAAATGGATCATCTTCATGCTTTCTCCGACCGAAGTCAATGGATGTAAATCCATATTTATCGACTTTAAGTTCAACGTTGGTTTTCTCATCAAACCACTTACACTCAAATAACACTATTCTAATAGTAGGACCATCTCGCACCTCAACCACATCTTCAAGTTGACCATAATATGTTAGTGTTTTGGAAACATACATACCACTAGTATTAGCACATAGATAAACCCCACTGTTTTGCGTTTGTCGATTAACGTCTACACGTTTACAAAGAAATCGACATCTAATACTTATATATCATCATATGATGTCACTTCGATGAAAGGACCTTGGGATAAGCACTTTATATCTTCTGATATTTCTACATTGCTTTCAGAACGCAAGTGTTGAACCTAAATTCCATCAAATAACAAAATATTAAATAATACCAATAGAAAGATTATTAAGTATGTGAAGTCAATAACTTACATGTTCTTTTATCCATTCTGTAAACTCAAGATGGTGCCATTTATCTAAAGTCATAATAGATACACGTGGACGACGAGCTTTTAAATGTAGCAAGTGTTTGCTGAAAATATTTATGTATTAGGTAGATAAATAAAAAAAATATCATTTAATTCAAAATGATGGAATCATACCTTCAAAATGTATCCATTTCTTTGGTATTGAAAAGAATATAGCGATGAGCTTGAATCAAACTTGTTGTGCTAAGGCGGCGAGATATTCCTCCACCAATCCTATTTTCGTCGATACTCCTCACTTGACGATTTAATTTAGATTCACCCATGAGATAACGAGAGCAAAATGTCAAGCATTCCTCTGCCAAATAACCTTCTGCAATTGAACCTTCAGGACGACTCATATTTCGAACATATTTTTTTAAAGTTAATAAATATCTTTCAATAGGGTACATCCAACGATAATGCACATGTCTGAAAATCTTTGCTTCGAGTGCCAAATGAACAGGTAAATGCATCATGATGGTGAAAAAGAAGGCGGAAATACTCTTTCTAATTCGCATAAGATAATGGAAACTTCATCTTCCATCATAGTGAATTCTTCTATGTCAATAACTTTAGAACATAACTTGTTAAAATAGGTGCAAATTCGTATCAAAGGAATGCACACATTGTCGGGTAGTAAACCTCCGATTGCAATTGAAAGCAACTGTTGCATGAGAATATAGTGATCATGACTTTTCAATCCAACTATCTTTCTCTTCTTTGAATTAATCTTCCTAGAAATATTAGAAGAGTACCCATCCGGAACTTTTACAGATTAAAGAATATCAAAAAAGGATTCCTTCTCTACTTTAGACATATGATAGCATGCTGAAGGCAATAACAAATGACCACTAGGTAATGTTTGTGGCCAAATGTCTTCTCGAATCCACATGTCTTTTAAATCCATGCGTGATTGAACATTATCCTTACTTCTTCCACTTATTTGCAATATTGTATATAAAATGTTTTCACATACGTTCTTTTCCATATGCATTACATCTAAGTTGTGCCTAATCAAGAGATTCTTCCAGTAAGGTAATTGAAAGAAGATACTCAATTTTTCCAAGCATAAAGGAATTCAACATACTCCATGTTATCTTCTTCCATTCCAACTTGTGGCCACTTTCTTTTATGTGTAACCTCCTTACCAAATTGATTTTTACAACCCTTTAATTGTTCTAGTATTTCCATTCCTGACAACTATTTTGGTGCGCTTGACTTCTATATTGCCATCAAAGTTACTTCTATCATGACGGAAAGGGTGATCTTCTTTTAGAAAACAACGATGAAAGCAGTAGGCCTGCTTTTTTCCATGTCTTAATCGTCTAGATGATGTGTCTTTATTATAAATAGGGCGTGCGAGTCTTCCTTTAGTACTCCAACCAGATAAATCACCATAAGCTAGGAAATCATTTATCGTCCATAAAATAATAACACGCATTGAGAAATTTCTCTTAGAATAAGCATCATAAGTAAGGGCTAATTGATCTCGTGTTAGAGACAGTGATCACCGGGTTCGAAACCTTGACGCGACAAATCCCTTGACCTTGCTGCTATGGTCAAAATATATCGAAGATCTTGATCATTTTTTGAGTTTAAGGGCACTAGCATCTTTAGTGTCGCATCAATGTCCCTATGAACAATGAAGTTGTTGATGTGGAGTGTGGATCCTCTAAATCACGAGAAGGCCGGAGCCGCTCATTCAAGATCGAGTGGTTGTCAGCTCGAGCCTCCTCACGGTTTACTGCAGATCCCTTCAGTGTTGCAGAGCCTCCTCACGGTTTACTGCAGATCCCTTCAGTGTTGCAGAGGATCCGTCCACGTTGAATCTATCTTAGCTAAGTCAAAATCTCAGCTAAAGCATTCAATCTATCTTAGATTAGACTCTCACACGTACAGCAAGGATATTTTTTTAGATAAAAGATCAAGAATTTCATTCATAAAAAAATATCAAAAAGAAGTTACAAAAACCAAAACCACGCCCATTATTTGGCGACATGATTTTCCCCGCAAAAAAGGAACCGCAGCACACTTGGAGGAAAATTTATCTACAACAACAAGGATAAGAGTAATTAAGAATAGTGCATACACCAATTGCAATCGTACTAAATAGAAAAACTCATACCAGTTGCATTCACAAGCAATCATCGAAAACATATACGGTGAAATCAGCTAAATTGAGATACACTTCTAAGCTCAATGTAAAAGAAAGAAGCTGAATCAAAACCAAACCTAAATCAGAATAATGAGGCCGTTAGGGGTGTAAACGGATCGAACCACAATGAATCTGCATTTTTTAGGTTCGGTTTGTTCATTTAATCGAGCATGAACTCGTGTTGAGGATCGATTCGTTTATTTTCGAACCGAATCTGAATCGAACCTCTTTTTAATTGTATGGAACCTAAGCGAATACCGGACTTGAGAATTGTCTATTGAGAGGGAGTGAAAAGAAAAGAAATGAAAATACATATGCGTGTCTATAATTAGAATAAACATTCATTCGGCTTTTTTTCCTTTATCTAACTCTTCTTCATCTTCTGAAAAAATAGATTAATAAAGATTCATCTCTTTGAAAAAAGTACAATAATATATTTTATATTCTTTCATATGGGATAAGGAATAATGTGGGGATATACGATAAGTAAAGTTTATACTTGTTCAGTTGATTTGAGGATAAAGAAAGGAAAAGCACTAGACACAGATGATGAATGTTGTAACCACGATGCGACTATTTATTTTGAGATAGTTTATGCCGGGATAAAACTTACTTATTCTACGTATATTCACTTATCTCAAGACAAAGTTCACTTATCCTGGAACAAAATCTACTTATCTCAAAATAAAGTCCACTTATATAGATAATAATTTGTGTATGTGTGTATATACATATATACGTGGTTATCGATCTTTTAACAAATCAAATATGAGCTGATTTATGATTTTTAAGTTCGGTTCGTTTATTTAATCAAACCTAAACTTGTGTTCAGATTCGGTTCATTTATTTCCGAACTAAATCTGACTCAAACTTTTAATGAGCTAAACCTGAGCGAATATCGAACTCGAGAATTTTCGGACATCTCTAAAGACAACATACTCAAGGTAAAATGCATATTTCAACAATATGCATAGCCGGAAAATCAAGCATGCAATAAAAAATCACACTACAACCAAACTGCAGATTGAATGACTTTCAACAACACATATAAAATGAGATTATGGAAATATAATGGAATCTCAATATCAGAGAAATCCCCGTTTTCACTTTAATTAAAATGGAAAGAACGTATATATTGCTAATAAGTCGAGTATAAGTGCAACCATTATGATAAAAAAATCATCAAATTTAGGAATCGAGATTGTGAAGATGATAGAGGGAGAGTAAGAGACGATATAACACCATCACTTTCGAATTGGCATGAGTAGGACATTAGGGATTCGAGAGGAGTTAGGAGATAGAGATGATGGCACGACTGCAGGGGTTTTCGGTTGGGGAATAATAAGTGTAGATAAGAAACATTGTTTCTGTTTGCTTGAAGGAAGAGAATAAGGATGAATAAGAAAGAAAGTGATAGTTATAAGCTATTTTCTTTTCAGAAGGAGAGAGAAAATAATGAGAGATAAGAGAGTTATGTTAGATAAATATGGATAGTTATTTATTATCTAGTTGGAGATAAGATGAAATATCCTCCCCATTCCTAAGGGTAGCAGGGCTCGTAAGAGATATTCTGACGGAGTGCCGTGCTGCGAGGGTGAGAGCCCTGAAGGGGATATGTTGAGGGACACAGACGAGGGCGACGGAGGTGAGGCAGAACGGTATCGGAAGGGGGAGGAGGTAGGGTTGAAAGGCTGCCTTTTGGGCATATGGATGGGTGGAAATCTGGATGAAGAACCCCTCAGTCAAATCATGCAAGGGTAAAATTGACAGAAATTAATATATACTAGTAGGGAACCCATGCGCTGCACGGGGAGGAAATTATAAAAAAAAAGTCATATTCAATATCATGACATTATAATAATAAGATCTATTATATTGCATTATCATTTCTCATTAGTTATATCGGAATGATTTAATTATATATTGTTGTACTTAGAATTAGCTAGTAAGGATTAACAGAGAAAAGATACACAATACTTTTTTTTTCAAAGTCTATAATAATTATTGGCAGCCATTTTTTTAAATTTGAGTAATAAAGGTGACAAATTACCATTAAAAATGGAAAACTGGTTGGCTTATTGTTTCTTGTAATTTCAGTTAGAATGTCATTTAGCACTCAATGACGTTGGGTCTTATACATTGATTACCATTACAAACAATATAATGACATATTATTTGTTTGGGATTTCAATAAAAAATATGAGTTTGCAATATGTAATATTAATCTTTGAAATCACAATATAACTAACAATGTCAAAAGTACTAAACATTATAGACACAATTTCTTTACAGTGGCTTCAAGCGAGTACAAAGTTATAGTTTTCAAAATAAAGAAGGTAATTACAGCATGATTAAACTACAACACCAAACGATATAATTAAAATGAGATTATCACACAGCTTCAACACCAATCTTAACAATATGCATATCACCCGAAAAAATATGCTCCAGGAAGTCAATCTTCTCCGAACCGACATTCTCATCATAACGAAGTACATGATATTTATATTGTCCATGTACTCTAACTTCATATCCTACTTATACCTCTGTAGATCTAAAGGCATTTGATTGAATATATGGTTCTTCTGATACTTTGTATTCAACCATGGATTTAATCTCAAGAATTACAATCGAACCTTTCTCTTCCAATTCTCAAGGCAATTCATGAAGTGTTGTCTGAGAAACTGGATCTTTACAAGCTTATATTCTTGTGATCTTTTTGTGGTTTAAATTCGTGATCATCCATTGCTTCTTCTAATGAAGCCTCTTCAAGGCCCGCCAACACCATGCTAAAGTAGGTAGTCAAATGGGAAGTAATTAAAATGGAATTGTGGGGAATTCTGATACATTTAATAGATCCCTCGTCATAAAGCTGAGCTGTGGGAGCGTCCGAGATAGAGAAGAGATCAACCTTATCATCCAACCCCTCGTGGTGGTTCCCGTTGAAGCAGTTCCATCAGTTGCGAGTGTTGAGGCAATTAATCGCTCATGGTGTCATTGTTGTCTTCCAGAAACTCTGGAACATCTTTGCAAGGCAGACAGAGCTCACTCGACTTTAGCGACCTCACGATCCTGCTACGTTGCCTATGTCGCTCCTCCATTGCGGAGAACCCCTAGGAGTTGCCACTTTAGGAGCCTCTTTGGTAGCAATTTCGTCATGCAATTGTCAATTTCTGCTAGGAAAAATTTGAAAACAACTCAAATTTTCTTATTTTCTATTCCATTGGGGATATATTCGTATACTAAATCAGGACATATTACAAAGAAACTGTTGGGAGACGAGCAACAAGCTACGTCACCAATCCCTTTTGGATGGCAAATCCAATTCTTCGGAACACAACATCCATAGACCTGGGAACCATAACATTGCTATGCATAATTTTCTGGACCCTCTTAAGGAGCTCTACAGCTTCAGACGTCAAGAACCTAAAGGTATCAAACCCAGAAGGGGATGAAGACATGTTGATTGTCAATACAAGCCTTCTCATGTTTAGCAACTTTGGTTGATGCAGCTTTCTGTGCAACGTATCCCGTAGTAAAATCACTTTTTATCAGACCAACTAACGGAAACACTCCAGTTAAATCAACACATGCATGTTTTCCTCCAGCCCAACCAAAAATTAAAACATCTGCTGGTTTGAGTGTGGATCTCCCCTCGTATGGATCAGACAAAAAATTCACAGGTGCTTCTTTCTTTGGCGGAACCCCAGCTTCTTGAGAACATCACAGAGGACATCTCTGACAAGACCATGTCTATATTTAAAACATGGGAGTTCACGACAATGAACGGCATGCTCCCCAAAGGAGTTCTATTTAAATGTGATTGACTGGAAGTTTATATGTGAAGCCACTCACGTCTAATGTTTCATGTTGAAATCTAAAAGGGAAATATGCGTGCTCATTGTTTGAAGTAGTTTAAATTGGTTTCTTTGTCTGGAAACCACTAATAGCAGATATACCATCGACATTCCAGTCGGAAGATGGTTTTAAGAGAAATTGATCACCATTTGGGCTCTTAATCTGTTAAATTGCTTATCTTCCGATGGGGTTCTCATCTCATACTCCGTCCTGAACATTCTTGTGCATATATAGAACATGTGCTCCTCATCTCCGCCGTCATTCCAAGAACTTGAAGATGCATCTTGGTTGGATATGTCTGTTCCTTCCAAAGTAATCACCTTCTTTGGTTGAGGAGCAGTCTTGTTGCCTTCATCGATCTTTCTATCCCTCGCATCGACCACGTTTGCAGCTCCATGTGATTGTTTTTTTGAATTGTGATTGAGTACTATCCTTAATTTGATTACATGGATTTACTTCAGTTGCAGGTATGGAGGATGGGATGTCTTTTTCGAATGTGCCTTGCTCAAGAGAGGGGTGTTTCGTCCTTCTTCTAGGTGCGACCTCATGTGGCCGCAACGAAATCTCTTGGAGCTGAAGGCATTACTGCACAATTCACATCGATTCCACTCAGAGATGAAGCTAGTAGTTTCGCCTTGGGGGGGCTAATTGCTGAGACACCATCTAACTAATTTATTATCATTATCTATCATTTTAGTTGTTAATTTCCACTTAACCCCATCGTTCGGAGGTGAGCCCTCATCCATCGGGATTTTGCCTTCAGGTCGAGCCATTTCTTGAAATCTATGTTGTCTCTTCTTGATGTGTAGTTTCGAGAGGAGGTTCATGATCGTCTCAGCCATTTGATGGGCTTTCAAGAATTGAGAAAGTAAAGTATGGGATATCTGAAGGGAGTCCACAATAGAGATATGTTGTTGTAACATCGTGATCCTTGAATTGGTATTTCTCTCGTATCTAACAAAATGGGTGATCATCTCAGGTGAGAATAGCTCAGATCTTCAACACATACATGCCACGGGTTGTTGGAAATTTTGTCGATCAAGTTTGTATGTGTTCTCGTCGTTATTGGATGCTTACTTATGGGTTTTAGAATACAAATATGTGAAAAGTGTGGTGATTCCACATGCCTTGAGGAAAGGGGTCAATGAGTGATGATGATTGGAAACATACAAAGAGCTTCCAATATGTTTCCTATTTGGTTTTATACTGTAATATGTATTCGACTGAATAGGTTTTCTTGGTACCAATTTAGTCGCACAAATGCTCATCAAGGAGTTCTCAGGTGGGGTGTCCGATGAAGCTAATGGACAGAGAATATATGGGGTCATTCAACCTTGGAAACCCAACATAATTCATGATGATTGAACTCGTCAAGGTGGTGCAACATTAGATCGACTCTAATGCGAAGATCATGTTCAAGGAAAACACTGGTGGATCCAGACCTCGACATCACGCAAGTTCCGCTGCCGTGTCTCCATCCTGGTGGCAATAGAGGGGAATCAGAGATAGATCTCCGAGGATCGACGATGTCGCGGTAGTAACCTGCGAACTGAGCGATTTGTATCTGGATGTTCCCCCCAAAAAATGCAAAATCCTAATTGGGAAACCTACGGGAGGAAAGGTAGCCAGAGGGAGATGTGGGAGAATGCAGTTGAGCAATAGATGCATCCGCTCCACGCTTTGAAGCGGGCAGAGGCAGAGTTGGTGCGGCGGTAGGAGACATCGAGTTGGGAAGAGGGCGGAGCAGAGGGCTGTCGGTGCAAACCATTGGGTGACGGGTGATTTATTATTTTCATCAAAGGAAGAAACGTAACTATCGACGGAGGTGGAAGGCTAAAAATGGAATTTTTGCTTGACGCACTTTAATATATATATATATATATATATTAATATATGGGAATGGGAGCTTACATCCATGTGTAGGTAACTTTCCTACACCCACCTCTTTTTCTCTCATTTTTTTTATTTTTTTGAGAATTTAGATCACAATATATCATCATGTCGTTATTCAAATTTCAACTTATTTCGAGACTTTTAGTTTATCCATCATGATAGTCAAATTTTAATGTTACGAGATTTGTTGAAATCGATCCCTTCCGATAGAGCCTTTATATGAAATTTGAAACATATATTTCATTTAATATTTTAAGTAAATCCCCTAAAGATCTAATAAAAAATCAAAAAAATAGGAAATATGGAGTGGGAGTAGGAAAGTTGGCTCCAATCCTTTAATATATATATAATATAATATAATATAATATAATGGATATGTTAATGTTCGTGTCATCGTCCGTGCCACCTGACCTCAGGCTTAGGCGTGGGAAACCCCATCACCGTCAGCAGCGCATGCAGCTTCCACCATCTCCACGGTCTCCGTTATGGCGTCCAACGTTCTCTCCCTACAACCCTTCCCCTTCAAAGGCTTCCCTTGCAGCAGAAACCTCCTCCAAAGTTCCGATCTTTCGTGCCTACCTCTTCAGCGCCGGCCAATCATGTCGGAATCCAGCCACTGCTCGTCATGGAAGTGCGGAATCCGTGAGTTTCTGTTGATGGGTTCCTTGTATTTCTGCGCATTTTAAAGTTCTTTCAGGTTGTGAACTGCTTTAGTGGTGGTGCCTTTGCAGGCTGCGAAGGGATGACCAGAACAACATATGATGTTCCAGTCTTGACGTGCTCAGAGGTACGCACTGTGATTCTCTGCTTCAATGTCAGCCATACTTAGAACTTAGAAGGGACAAAGTAGAACAGAAGTTGGGTGTCCTGTTTAGTGTACATGTGAATATGGAACCCAGCTGCCATTATTGCTCTGAATTCATGTAAGTGGCTATTAGTAGTGGTGATAGTCTAGAGTAGATTTATTAGTTAGGGTTGTTGTAGATGCCCTTAGGGATGTGCAAGACACATTTCGAAAACTGCAACAATGAGATGCCATAGGGATAATAATAATATCCCCCCCCCCCCCCCCCCATAGCTAGAGTTTCTTAATACACAGAAGAGACCAAGCACGGCAAGGAAAGAAGTGCAATAGGAAATGAGAGAAAAAAGAAATATATCAACTAATTTTTATTTTTAATGACAATTAATATATTCTAACACTTCCCTCAAGTCGGAGCATATATATCTATCATGCCCAACTTGCTACAAAACTTATCAAAAGTAATTCAAGAGATTGCCTTGGTGAACGTGTTTGCAACTTCTTTGTAGAGGAAATACTGCTAGTGTAGGGAAAACCTTGGTGAATCATATCTCTGGTAAAAATGTCAATCACCTTCAACGTATTTGGTGCACATATGAGTATCCAACTTATCATATATCATCATAAGTACGCTAAAAACTTAAGGAAAACACATGTAAATACAACATGATACATATTAATTAATAAAGCCTAATAACATGCTAAATATGTTTATTAGAATTTGCAAAAGTATATAAAAGAGTTGTTCTATTATGTGCTCTAGGTTTCTCTTTATATGGAGAAGAAATCCTAAATGGAAATAAAGGTTGCCATGTTGGGTTATATTGTAAAAGGAAATGAAAGGTAGGCTTATTACACGTTACTATAAATACTTCTTTACTCTTACACCCCCCTCCCCCCGCCCCCCAAGCTGGAGTGTAGATATCTGTCATGCTCAACTTGGATGAAGACTTCTGGATTGATCTCTTGGTGAGTGCTGTCTGTTTTGCTGAATTGACATGGGAAGTAAAAATGAAGCTCTTTGGTATCATGTCCTTAGTTAATGACAATCTACCTCAACATGCTTGGTTTGCTCATGAAATGCATGTTTTATAGTAATGAATATTGAATAATGTTGTTTGATTGTCACATAAGAGCAACATAGGAAGAGTACCCCAATCATTAGGTCAGTTAGGATCGACCCAACATAAATCATTTCAGTGCTAACCTGAGCCATGGCCATGTACTCAAATTCATTGCTCAATTTGAAAACCATGGCTTAGGGGGGCACACCGATGGCGCGGTTCAGATCTGTTTTGACTTACCTAGCTATTAACGTACCTCTTCACATGTATCTACAATGTGACAATCAAGATACTCTCTTCATTGCCAACAATCATGTTTTCCATGAGAAAACCAAGCACATTAAGGTAGACTGTCACTACATACATGACATGATTCTGAAGGGTTTTATCTCTACTTCCCATGCTAGCTCAATCCTCAGGATAAAATCTTTCTATGAGTGCATAAATTCTTTCAACATCAAAGGCCGTATAATTATCTTTTGGATTTAGTGCAGATGTGAGAATCAAAAGCTCCATAACATTTGTATCGAATCGATTGTTAGCTCTTAAAGTTGTGAGTCAACTGCAACAATAAAAATGTCAACTCTATAGTGATGCTCCATTGTAACTTGATCTTCTTTATGTCAAGCCGGACCTCTTCCTGCAATATATATTGAATTCATATCAGGTATAATGACATTGTATTTTTCACAAAAAGATGTCACTCGCCCTATTAAGGAACCCCACCCTTGTTCCTTAAGATTTTGAATAAGTTCTTTGGTCAATCGAACCAAATTCATTACATTTACGATATCTTGAGACCGTCGTTGTCAAGCTTGACAAAGATCATGAGTATTTGATAGAATTTCTTTCATAATATGCATGATTAGAACAAATTCAAATGATGTCTGTTGGGAGAAAAATAGAGATTGATTATTCAGAGAAACCCTAGGCTCTCTTATATAGGGAGAGGCCTTAAGGGTAAGATACAAAGTAGTCCAGATAAAATAAAGAAATAGCAACCAGGTACATAACATAATAATAATAACTATCTCTACACTCCCCCTCAAGGTGGAGCATAGATATCGATCATGCTCAGCTTGGATGAACATCCCTGGAACGGTCCTCTGAGCAACGGCTTGGTGAATACATCTGCAGTCTGATCAGCTGAGCAGCCTGAGCTCACATGAGTTGTGGATATCAACCCTCTCTGCATCAAGTCTCTAGTATAATGGCAATCAACTTCAATATGCTTGGTCCTTTCATGGAACGCTGGATTGTTGGCAATGAACAAGGCTGCCTGATTGTCACACTGAAGCTGCATGGGTAGAGGCACGGCTACATGTAGATCTTCTAGCACAGATCGAACCCACATCATCTCCGTACTGGCTTGCGCCATGGTCCTATATTTGGATTCAGCACTGGACCTTGCCACAACCGTTTGTTTCTTGTTTTTCCAAGAAACCAGAGAGCTTCCAACGAAAACTGCGAATCTTGAGGTTGAATTTCGATCCTTAGGGCATCCTGCATAATCAGCGTCTGCACACGCTGAGATAGACAAATCTGTGCCCTTCCTAAACAGCAACCCTGAACCTGGAGAAGACTTCAGATACCTCAGTATCATGTATATAGCATCCATATGAACTTGTCTTGGCTGCTCCATAAATTGACTCACCATGTTTACTGCAAGAACAATATCATGTCGAGTTATGGTAATATAAAGGAGCTTACCCACCATTTCTCTATATCTCCTTTTATCCACTTCAGCCGTATCACCATTGTACAACTTCATGCTTGGATCCATGGGAATACTTGATGGTTTGCATCCATCCATGCCTGTCTCAATCAAGAAGTCTGTAATGTACTTTCGTTGGGTCATCACCAAACCCTGTGCATTCCTGGTGAATTCCAACCCCAGAAAATATCTTACGGTTCCAAGATCCTTCGTAACGAACTGGCAGCCTAGGAACGCCTTTGCCCTTTCTATTCCCTGACTATCATCTCCTGTAACTAGAATGACATCAACATAGACCATGATAACAATCGTACCTGCCGATGACTTCTGAACAAACAATGAGTGGTCTGCATTTGACCTCTTGAAACCCTGTTGCTCAATAAGATTAGAAAGCTTCTGGAACCACACCCTTGGACTCTGTTTGAGGTCATAAATTGCCTTGTGAAGTCTACACACCATATGCTTCTCCCCCTCAGCAGTAAACCCAGGTGGCTGCTGCATGTAGACTTCCTCCTGCAGATCCCCATACAAGAATGCATTCTTGACATCCAGTTGAGATATACTCCAGTCACGAACCACAACCACACATAATAGAATGCGAAGGGTAGAATGTCTAGCCACTGGAGAGAAAGTATCCATGTAGTCGACGCCATAGGTTTGTGTAAAACCACGCGCGACCAAACGGGCTTTATATCGATCTAAAGTACCATCTGCATGATATTTGACTGTGAAAACCCACTTACAGCTCACAATAGAAGCATCAGGAGGGGCAGGAACCAATGACCATGTGCCACGAGACTGCAATGCACGCATCTCATCTTCCATCGCTAATCTCCAGCAATCACTCTTCATAGCCTCCTGGTAGGTTCGTGGTATATCCACGGAAGACAAGGCTGCAGCAAACCTCTGAAAGTCACCAGTGAGGCGGTGAAACGACACCTGTGAAGCAAATGGATAAGAGGCACACATCCGCTTCTGCTTCCGGATAGCAATCGGAATATCAAGATCATCTTCTGCTATACTGGGTGGTCCAGTTTCCTACTGCAATGAAGAATCCTGCACAAGTACCATATTTGACCCGTCAGTAGTAATGCCATCTGAACATACCTGAGGCGTGATGGATGGCTGACGTGTAGCCTGAGCAGGACCTGAACGACGCGTATAGAATTTAGGTAGCGGTGAGATGGGAGGTCGTGGAAGAGGTGGAGGTGGTGGTGGTGAAGGTGATGTTGATGCAGGAGCAGGAGGAGACTCAGGTGAACTCCAATTAGGTGGTGGAGGAACATAGATATCATCATTGGTAGTGGATGGTGCCAGTCTGTCACCTGCAGGAGAAAAATACATAACAGACTCAAAGAATGTGACATCAGCACTAACGAAGTATTTCTTGTTTATAGGATCATAACACCGATAGCCCTTCTGAGTTCGAGAATAACCAACAAAGACACACTTGACCGCTCTAGGAGAGAGTTTGTCAAGTCCAGGAGACAGAAGATGAACAAATGCCGCAGTACCAAAGACACGTGGAGTCAGTGAGAATAATTCCTTGTCAGGAAAAATGATAGAAAGAGGGATTTTCTCACCAAGAATAGAGGATGGCATACGATTGACCAGATAACACGCGGTAAGAACAACATCCTTCAGAAGAAAATAGGAGCACAACTTTGAATCAACATGGTTCTAGTAATATCAAGGAGATGGCGATGCTTTCTTTCCGCCACACCATTCTGATGAGATGTATGCGCACAAATGGTATGGTGAATAATGCCTTTTGATGAAAGAAATTGAGAAAGAGACCGTGTGCAAAATTCTAAGGCATTATCCGTACGAACATATTTGACAGTGAAGAGAAAACATTGTGCACTTCATTAATTAAATTTTTGATCACATCTCCTGCTTCAGATTTATTCTTCAAAAGAAAGACCAAAGATACACGAGAGAAATCATCCACTACCACTAGATAAAATATGTGCCCCTGATGATCGGGTACACGACTTGGACCCCATATATCTATATGAAACAACTCGAATGGGGAGCTATTGCTCCGACTCTGATGACTAGGAAAGCTCGACCGATGATGCTTTCCCAACTGACATGCTTCACAGCGAAAGGACGAACTGGGAGAGATCTGAGGTAGAAGATGGCGCATTTTCTGGAGCGGGAGGTGACCAAAACGTAGATGCCAGATGTATGGAGAAACTGGTCCGGCAGAATGAGAGGAGACACCAGCATAGGAATTCTGAACCAGCCGATAGAGACCATTCTGCTCAGAGCCACAACCAATCACCCTGCCCGTTAGTATGTCCTGAAAAATAAGAGAGGACGGGTCAAATATAGCACGACAATGCAAATCCTTCGTAATCTGACTAATAGATAACAGATTCATCGAGAACTCGGGAGCATGTAGGACATTCTGCAGATGCATAGTGGAGGATAGGAAGACCTCCCCCTGTCCAACAAGAGGGGAATGAGTACCATACGCGATCTGCACTGAGCGGCCGTGAGGAATGTCCCTGTAGGACTCAAGTCTATCTCGATCTCGGCAGAGATGATGTGTGGCACCCGAATCTATAATCCATTCAGAGATATCATGAGATGGTGTAAATGCAGTAGATCTACCTGAGGTACTAGCAGACGAATCACCAGATGATTGTGGCATAATATCGTGGAGACGTGCCACAAGTTCCTCAAAACGATTATCTGCAGCAGATGTCAACTGGGACTGAGAGTGCTCTGCAACACGTGCTGATGCCGGGAACCCATGCTTAGGATAGCATGTCTCCTCCGAGTGTCCTGTGCGGTGGCAATAGGAACATGGTTGACCAAAGCGACCACGCCTTCCCTGGGGTCCACGTCCATGTCCACGTCCACGTCCATAACCTGAAGACGGGCCACCTCTCCCACGCGAAACTGCCATCGCCGATGGGGGTGGAGTAGAGGAACTGGAGGGAACTGTAATGCAACTGAGTCTCCTGTAAACATCCTCCACTGGAGGAATAACTGCATCGGCTAAGATCTGAGAACGGGCGACGTCATATTCAGGGTCAAGAGCCGCAAGTAGAACGCCCACCATGGTGGTATTCCGAAAAGTCTTTTGCTATTCAGGAGTCGCTGTGAGTGGGATAGTACTGTATAACTTCTTAAACATCCCCCTCAGGGATGTGTATAAGGAGTGAGGGGTCGACCGTTCTGCTTCATCGTGAATATGTCATGCTGAAGCTGTAACATCTTGGTCTCATTTCGCACCTGCGAATATGTAGCAGCTAGGATATCCCACATCGCCTTGGCAGTGGGCTGATGGAGGACATCGTTGGCGATCTCCATCGTCAATGTACCTGACAACCAGACCTTCGCATAAGCATCGTCAGCCTCCCACGAGGCATATATCCCCGTCTTCTCTGGTGGCTCATCCTCGGTAAGAATATGCTTCTTACTATTCGACTTCATGAGGCTCATGAACTGCATCGTCCAGAGCTCATAATTCGACCCGTCTATCTTGACTATTGGCGCAGGACCTTTGAATGCGCCTATGGAGGGCATATCAATCTTCGACTCTGACATATTGCCGCTGGAGAAGAACTAGGGTTTGTAGACAAAGTGGTATATGTCTACACTGACTGCATAGGATTCGAGTGCGTATGTAGACGTTACACACTCAAATCCATCTATCCGGAGGAAGAGACGAGTACGGACACTCTGGGGATCGTCGAGAATCGGCTACTGGCGCCTGATGGTGGCGGCGACGGGACTAGGAGGCCACCTAGGGTTGGTTGCGGTAGTAGATGGCCACCGGGTGTGCTGGTGGCGGAAGCAGGGGGCCGCCGGGGTGCTGGCGGCGGGTGTAGAGGGCCACTGGGGTGGCTGGCGGCGGGGCTGGGTGCTGCCGGGGTTGTGGGCGGCGGGCTGGGTGCCGCTGGAGGGCTGGCGGCGGGGCTGGATGCCGCTGGGGTGGCTGGTGTCGGGCTGGGTGCCGTTGGAGGGCTGCCGGGGAGATGGAAAGCCGGCGGCGACGACGACGAGATGAGTAGAGAGGAGAGAGGGTGGGGAGAGGGAGAGCCCTAAGGGTTGGGCTCTGATACCATGTTGGGAGAAAAATAGAGATTGATTATTCAGAGAAACCATAGGCTCTCTTATATAAGGAGAGGCCTTAAGGGTAAAATACAAAGTAGTCCAGATAAAATAAAGAAATAAGCACCAGGTACATAACATAATAATAATAACTATCTCTACAACGTCATTGCATCAAAAGCTGCATCAACATCGTCTCTTTGAGCATATGTGGATCCATCATTAATGATACTTTTTAGAACCTCACAAGTAGGTCTAAACACATTGATCAAGCTAGTGATGGCAGATAAATATGAACCCCATCTTGTTTCACCAGCTCTTCGTAAAGTTTGCACTTGATTGGGTCCTCTACCAGTTTGAATTTCATTAGATGCAAGTAGTTGCTCTAATTGAGAAGCACATGCAGCATGCAATTCATTATTGCGCTTAGAGGAAGCATTTAGAAAAGGAATGATAAATTGGGATCACTTCTTTGCATGTAGTAACCAATGCTAATTGTAGTCGATGTGCTAAGCAATGCACATAATATGCAAATGAACACTCTTTTAGAAATAAAGCTTACAGGCCATTCCATTCCTTTCGCATATTACTAGCACCATCATATCCCTGACCTCGAATAATTTTTATGTTGAGATTGTAATATGCGATAAGACATGATATTTCTTTCTTTAAGGTACAAGCAGGAGTATCATGAACATGGATAACAACAAAAAATCGCTCCCGAATAAATCCACTATTACCAACAAACCGTAAAATAATTGCCATATGTTCCTTTTTAGATTCGTTTCAAGCTTCATTAACAATCAAGCAAAACTTTTCATCACCAATTTCTTCCCTTATTGCATTTCGTACTATATTTGACAAAATATTCAAGCTCTCTTTTTGAATTTTCGGTGAAATATATTTAGCACTGGGACTCCCCCTTAGCAGTAAACCCAGGTGGTTGATGCATGTAAACCTCCTCTTGAAGGTCCCCGTAGAGGAAAGCATTCTTCACATCAAGCTGAAATAACGACCAATCCTGTGAAACTGCAACAGCTAATAGAATTCGTAGCGTTGAGTGTCTCGCTACTAGAGAAAACTGTCTTGATAATCCACCCCATATGTTTGGGTGAAGCCTCTCGCCACCAACCTTGCCTTGTAATGATCCACACTCCCATCTGCGTTTTGCTTAATTGAAATTATCCACTTGCAGCTTACAATCGAAGCACCGCGCGGTGCAAAGACAACACTCCATGTCCCTCATGACGTTAAGGCCATCATTTCTTCTTCCATGGCACGCCGCCACATGTCATCCTGTAAAGCCTCCATATGTGTTCGAGTCCGACTACAAACCTTCGGTACTCATTTGAAAGATGATCCAAAGAGGCATGTGCAGCAAGTGGGTAGGTGGCACATTTACGACGAGGCTTCCTTAGTGCAATGGGAGCATCCAAATCTGCATCACCTCTGTATTCTATGCCAGAATCATCCTGTGTATGATGAAGAACTCCAGTGTCATCAGTAGAAATAATGTTATCATGACATACCTGAGGCGTATTGGATGATGTGGACATCTTATGAGCAGAGGAGATAGTAGAAGACCTGCGAGTATAAACAATGGGTACGAATCTTGGCAGAGGTGTAGGTGGTGGTGGCGGTGGAGGAGGAGGTGATGGAGAAGGTGATGATTGTTCAGCTTCAAGTGGTGGAAGAGATGGAGGTGGAGGAACAACAATATCCTCTTCATAGGTAGTGGGCAATCGATCACCTGTAGGAAAGAAGTACATAATAGATTTAAAGAAAGTAACATCAACGCTTATATAATATCTCTTACCAACCGGATCAAAACACCTATACCCTTTTTGAGTACGAGAGTAGCCAACAAACATACACTTGATAGCTCGCGATGAGAGCTTATCACGACCAGGGGTAAAATTATGCACGAAGGCCACATATCCAAAGACTCGAGGTGTAAGCGAGAATATTTCCTTCTCGGGAAACGCAATCAAGAAGGGAACTTTTTCTCCTAGAACAGTAGACGGCATACGATTCATCGGGTAGCAAGCGGTGAGAACAACATCCCCCCAAAAAGAATGAGGAGCATGACTTTGAATCAACAATGTATGTGTGACATCAAGAAGGTGGCGATGTTTGCGCTCCGCCACACCATTTTGTTGCGAAGTGTAGCTACACGAAGTTTGATGAATAATGCCATGGGAACTGAGAAACTCAGACAAATGTAAAGTTGAAAATTCCAAAGCATTATCTGTGTGAATGAGTTTGACATTGGTAGAGAAGACATTATTAACTTCAAGAATAAATTTTCTTATAATAGCACCAGCTTCAGACTTTTGTTTCAACAAGAACACCCAAGACAATCTGAAATAATCATCCACAACAACCATATAATAACGATGACCCTGATGATCAGGGACGCGACTTGGACCCTAAATATCAAAATAAAATAGTTCAAAAGAACGACTACTATGACGACTCGGACAACTCGAAAACAAAGACCGATGTGCTTCCCAAGCTGACATGTTTCACAATCCAACACGGTACGAGTAGAGATCTGTGGCAGGACATGACACATCTTGTGAAGAGGAAGTTGGCCAAATCGTAAATGCCAAAGAAATGGAGAAATTGATCCAGACGGAATAGTAGCAATCCCAGCACATGATGGAATAGCAAGCTTATACAATCCTCTCTGCTCACGGCCATGTCCAATCACCCTGCCAATCAGTATGTCCTGAAACACAAAAGAAGATGGGTCAAAGATGGCACGCCAATGTAAATATTTTGTAAGCTGACTAATGGACAACATGTTCATCTGAAAATCATGGACATATAGGACATTCTGAAGACTCAAGGAAGGCGCTAGAGTAATCTCCCCTTGACCAATAATGGGTAATCGAACCCCATTTGCGATAACAACAGATCTGCCGGGTGTAAGAGCTCTGCAGGTAGTAAATTGCATCTTGTCGCCACACATATGATGGGAAGTCCCGGAGTCCATAATCCAATCTGACAAGTCTGAGCAAGCAGAACTGGTAAGTGCAAAATGAGTACCTGATGTGTTAGAGGATGCTCTGGCAGAAGCGACAGCCTCTGTGGAACCCAGAGACTGAGGCGCAGGAGTAGTCATCATCTCCCGAAGTTTGGAGACAATATCCTCAAACCGAGCGTTTGGGATAGGTGCAGAGGGAGTCTCAGTCTGTTCAGCAATACGTGCAGAGGCTGGAAAACCATGCTTGTGAAAGCATGTTTCCTCAGAATGGTCTGGACGATGACAGTGAGCACAAGGACCACGATGTCGGCCTCCCCCTAGATCTCGAGGTCCACGACCCCGAAAGTGGGACGAACCTCCTCTGCCACGAGTAGCAGCCATAGCAGAAGGAGTAGGTTATGTTGTAGACGCCGACGCATTCGGAATTCTACTCAATCGCTTATAGACCTCCTCCATAGGTGGAATGGTCTCACTAGTCAGAAGTTGAGTACGTGCTGCATCGTACTGAGGGTCAAGGGAGGACAGAAAAACTCCCTTCATCATGGCATTTCTATATGCCTGTTGTTGTTCTGTACTGGTTGTGATTGGCATGAAGCTATGCAATCTCTCAAACATGCTCCGCAGATGAGAGAAATGGGCATTGTTAGAGTCATTATATTTACATTTATATTGTAACCCTTTGGGTTCCGTAACACCTCATGATTCTTCGAGTTCTATAACCCCTGTGACCCTTCGGGTTCCGTAACCCTTGTACTCTTTAGGATTTTCTCTCTATATAAGAGATCCTAGATCTATGGAATAAACATCTCATTCACTCCTTTTCTCAACATGGTATCAAAGCGGTAATCCTAGAGCGAAGCCTAATATCCTAAATCCACTGCCACCACCAGCCCTCTCTCCTTTTCAACGGAGGGATGGTTATACCGCAGTCTGCTGCCCTACCATGACTGATAAACCGACACTCCAGACTACTACTTAGATCATCTGTCTTCACCGAGCATCGACTTCTTCGTCAGGGCGTATACTTCTTTTACGATCCGACTACTACTCTGTGTTGGACTTCTTCTACAATGATTCTTCTACAGGCACGACAGAGATATGTTCCGGTGACCCGCAGGCACGACAGAGATACGTTCCGGTGACCTGATATCGCAGCGACTCTACAGGCATGGCAAAGATACGTTCCGGTGACCTGAAAGCCACAGACTCGTCCTCGAGCGAGGTCTTCTACAAGCATCGGACATATGTTCTTATGATGCATCGTGTAAAGATGTGGTGTATACTTTTTCTTTTTGTTACAAGTTGCAGCTTTCTCAGCTCCAACTTGAGGGGGAGTGTTAGAGTCATTATATTTACATTTATATTGTAACCCTTTGGGTTCCGTAACACCTCATGATCCTTCAAGTTCTATAACCCCTGTGACCCTTCGGGTTCCGTAACCCTTGTACTCTTTAGGATTTTCTCTCTATATAAGAGACCCTAGATCTATGGAATAAACATCTCATTTCTCAACAAACTCCCTTCATCATGTCATTTTTATATGCCTGCTGTTGTTCTGTACTGCTTGTGATTAGCATGAAGCTATGCAATCTCTCAAACATGCCCCGCAGATGAGAGAAATGGGCATGAAGTGGTTTCCCATTCTGTTTTGTGGAGAAAATGTCGAACTGCAACTGAAATATCTTGCTTTCATTCTTCGACTGCCCATATGTAGCCGCCAGTATGTCCCACATAGCCTTTGCAGTTGGTTAATTCACATTATCATTCGCGATCTCACTACGTGAAGGTCCCAGAGAGCCATATACGAGCATAGGCATCATTTTGCTTCCACGTCGCATTCGCCCCAGTCTTGTCTTCCAGCCAGAGTTTGTCAGGATGTGCTCCTTATTATGGCACTGCATCAGGGTTCAAAACTGCATGGACCATAGTTCATAGTTGGTCCCGTCCGTCTTCACTATAGGGGCTGGGCCTTTGAAGGCACCCGAAGATGTGAAAATGTCACCCTTGTTCTTTGACATGTTTGGAAAAGAGCCACAGTCTGACTGAAGAAGAAGAAATAGGCGATCTACAGAATCATATGAGGGATAGGTTGTATGTGTAGACTCATACAACCATCCCTAATCCTTGTTCAAGCGCCCGCACGCACCAACGAAATGCACGAGGTGCTGGAGAAGCCTAGGGGCCGCTGGGGTCGAGGACTGGAGTCGCCTGGGGGGAGTGGCGGTGCCATGCGGGGGTGACTTGGGCGGCTGGGAGCGGCGCAGGAGCCGCTCGGGCAGCTATTTGGTGCCACTGGATCGCCTAGGGCGGCTGGCGGTGCCGCTGGAGCGCCTGGGGGAGGCGCTGGGGCAGCTAGGGAGGGCGGCGGTGTTGCGAACCGCTGTGGCTGCAGCCGGCGGCACGGGGGAGGGGGTGGGTGTAGGGTTAGGGTTTTGGGTGGGATACTGGGACCCCGGTCTAGGACCGTTGCTCCGATACTATGATAGGAGAGAAAATGAAATGAGATGCATTAGATGTACCCGAGGGCTCTCTTATATAGGAGAATAACCCTTGGATTAATTACATGATAAGTACGCAAAGAAAATAAAACTACATGAAAGAAGCATAAAGATATATTTATCTTAACAGTTTATCTTCCTCCGGCAAATTCAGATGATGATGTTGTTCTTGTGAACAGATGGGTTGCCACTAAGGGAAGGCAATTTTATAGTTTTTGGAAGTAAATGGATTTTTATTTAATCGCTTAGAAAGTATAAATGAATTCTTGATTCTCAGATAGAGGTCACGTGTACAGTCCTGGCCATGCTAAGATTCCTCAACAGACTTCCTGACATTAGAGCATGGCCTTTAATATCTGTCTCAGACTCTCAGTCACCATATCAATAACGAGCCAAAAGGAAATTTCGGCCGAAATTCGATCAAAATTCCAAACATTTTGGTCACCGATGCTTTTGCCGGCAGCCATAAAGGCTGAAATTTCCATCATTAGGGTCGAATTTCGATCACATGTCGAAATTGAAATTCGACCGAATTTCAGTGAAATTTGATGCCATGCATTAGAGTATGATTTTTAAACTGTCACAATGCAGATATTTATTATTAATAAAACTGCAGTAGCTACTACCAATGTATCATAAGTAGATGCATATGGTTGTAGTTCCTCTTTTTATTGCTTCTGGTTCATTTGCTAGCAATCATCTTTACACTGTTTTTTGAATTCTGACACTGAAATTTAGTCAGGAGTTGGGATGTATTTTCTCTTTCTAACTATCCATGTGTATTTGGTTAGTTTTATCACTTGGATGATTGCAGTTTAGTTGTGATTTGTATATTTCTCAATTTGTTGTCAGCATATTTTGATGAGTTGATCTTCATTGATTTGAATTGAGTATATGACGTAGCTGATAATTCCTAGGTCATGGAAAGATTTAAATCAATCAGAAGTAGCTTGCAATCCTATTGTGCCATGTATTTTAGTATCTTTGGAGGAATTACGACTGATCCCGCAGCTATGATTATTCCAATGGATGATCATATGGTCCATAGAGGCCATGGTGTGTTCGATACTGCAATTATAATGGATGGGTGAGTGCTAGCCATTTAGATCAATCTCTCAGAGCTGGTTCTATAAATTGAATGCTCATTGTCAATTTTTCCATACAGACTCCAGTATCCTTTTCCAGAATCCACTTCCATTATTTTTGTTGATTATTCGTTCAATCACAAAGTAAATTTTTTAAACATTAACTGGAGATTGTGATTGTGACTGTTTCTTTCCATGTATGGACGATCTCAGGTATTTGTACGAGTTAGACCAGCACTTAGATCGCTTTTTAAGGTCAGCATCCATGGCCAAAATAAAGCTTCCATTTGACCGCACAAAAATAAGAAGCATTCTTGTGGAAACTGTAAGTGTATCCAAATGTAGGAATGGATCTTTGCGATATTGGCTTTCTGCAGGACCAGGTGACTTCAATTTATCTCCATCTGGCTGTCCTAGTTCTGCTCTTTATGCCATTGTGATTAAACGCACATCTCCACTAGAATTCAAAGCAGTCAAAGTGGTAACCTCATCTATTCCGATGAAGTCACCTCAGTTTGCTGTCATGAAAAGTGTGAACTATCTACCAAACGTTCTTTCAAAGATGGAAGCTGATGAAAATGGTGGGTATGCTGGAATCTGGCTCGATAATGAAGGGTACATTGCAGAAGGGCCAAACATGAATGTGGCATTCGTGTTGGCAAACGGTGAATTAAGGATGCCTCAGTTTGACAAAATTCTGAGTGGATGCACTGCTAAAAGGATTCTCGTTCTTGCTGAGAAATTAGTGGAAGATGGGATTCTTGCAGGTGTGAGTGTGGGAAACATTACTGTGGAAGAAGGGAAAAGGGCTTGTGAGATGATGCTTATTGGTAGCGGTGTTTTTGTAACACCAGTTATACAATGGGATGACAGTATCATCGGCAATGGTAAGTTTTCTTATACGTAGCTCGAAAAAAATTTGAAACCTTTTAATGCTTTTGCAATACCATATGGATGACATTCTCTCTTGCTGTTTTCTTCTTCAGTTGCATATCATCAATCATCATATTACTACTTTTCTTCCATTTCATTGTATGCCTGGCATCTATAAGTTTTGCTGCATCGAGTACATCATTTTTAGCGAGTCCTGCCTTCAGGTTTTCTTGTAGCTTCAACGTACGGTGGAACAGTTGGGTATCGAAATCACCTGAAATTTGATTGGAAAATATTTGCAATAGTTAACTCTGTCAGAATCACTGAGCATCAAATTACTTATAACATCCTGGATTCTAGTTTACTTCTCATCATAGCTTGATTTGGTTTCCTGCTTTTATTTGGATTTTCCAATAATTTAATCAAAGTCTAATTTTCATTATGTCAAGCGTAGTTTCTTTTAGGCTATTTTATGCAATGTCATTACGAGTTATGAATGATAACATGCAAATAGATTGAATAGAAAACAAATTACAATGTTGGGAGACGGGCAACAAGCTGTGCCGCCAATCCCTTTTGGATGGCAAATCTTTATTCGAAAATTCATTCATATGAAGTAAACTAGAACGCAGGATGTTAGAAGTAATTTGATGCCCAGCGATTCTGACAGAGTCAACTAGTGCAAATATTTTCCAGTAAATTTTCAGTTTATTTCAATACCCAAGCATTCCATCCTCAACGAGCTCTCCTTTGGTTGCATGATCAGTAAGTAATTTTCTGCATTGGAGCTCATAATCCTGACCATTATTCATGTTCAACCAAATCATGTGGCTGTCTGAAGTTCCTTTCTTTAACGCGATAGCAAATACCGTGTTTCAGTTTCGTTTATGTATTCATCTAATTACTTTTCTTAATTCTTCTCTTTGCTTCTAGGCAAGGAAGGCCCAATAGTTGGAGCTCTTCTTGATCTACTTCTGGAGGATATGACCTCTGGCCCTCCCAATGTTCGCATTCCAGTTCCATATTGAGATCTCATTTCCAGTCCTTCTGGCTTTCTGATTAACATCAATGTGCTGGGAGAAGCTAGAAGATCATGCACTGACAGGTTTCAATACGATCGTGACATGATTAAAGCTTCTGAAGCATCAGAAGAATTTGTGAAATAAAATTGGCTGTTGATCATGAGCTTATTTTTCTGTTTTCCTCATCATGTTTGTAGATATGTGGATGTATGCAAACAATATCTATTGTATTTTGCTTTGATGAGCTGTTTATCTCATCTCCTTGTTGTTGTTGTTGTATTGTTCAGAGGGTTTGATTATTTTATTTGCACGACCTCGCTTCTCATCATGTTTCCATTAGTGTTTATATATGTCCCATGTAACTCCATTATAAGACTGGCATTCTTCTGAGAAAATAAAACACCCCCTTCTCTTTGCTTGTGATTTTCTCTTTCCACATTAGATGGATTTCTCATGTAAAATCTTCGATTCATAATGATTCGTTCTTTGCGTAGATTTCATCTTCGACTCCTTTTCTGGTGCGTTGTCGTTGATGGATGATGGAGGTGGAGTTCTGGAGGTGGAACCTTACAAGGAAAGGACAACGAGGATAGAGTGTGATCATGTGTTGTATGAATCATGTTTAGAGTTCTGCTGCCTAAGGAATTTGGTTTGATGTGTTTGCGCGTGTATGTGCGTTGTGCGTGCACATATGTGTGCATGTGTGTTTTGTGAACCTTTTAATAGGACATGGTCCTTTCATCTACAGAGAATTGACATCTAGACAATCATTTTTTAACGATCGTAGAATTGTTGAAACCGATCCCATCTGGATGGATGCCGTAGAATTCTATGTTTCACACGAAATTTGAATGCCATAATATAAGGATATAATAATGAAAATTTATGGTAGTATTTGTTTTAAAAAAATAAAAAAGGGTAGGGGAGCCAAGTTAGCTCCCCCACGAGGGCAACCCCATTTTACCCATTTACATAACTCTGTGTACTTTCATAATTACATTTATAGCCACCCATAATTGACAATAACACTCAAAATCCCAAATAGTTGTTAATCCTTAAACGACATAACCATGTGTTAACTTCCATCCATTCTCTTCGCTATCTTTTATGGAATCTATCAATTTTGACCCTTTTGCCCCTTAAGTTCAAATACATTTACAAAATATGACATGCCTCAAGTGAAATCAAACTTGATCCATTCTCTATCTCCCAAACCCTGCCATTGATACCCAGCACGACCAAGCTAGGGGGTCTCTTCTCATTGCCATAAAGGATCTGAGGGAAGGGGCTGGGGGCAATGGAAGGGGTGGAGGGTTTCATGCGGAAGAAGGAGCTAGAGGGGAGGGCGTTTCAGCTAGCGAAGGAGTGGAGGGGTTAGAGAGGATGGTGCTGCGAACGATGGAAGGAGGGGGAGGGGGTGTTCAAGAGGAGGAAGGGGTGGGGGGAGGTTTGGATTTTTTTCTTCTGAATTTTATTAATAATTGTAGGATAGGACATAGTTTGGATTAACTCAGTGGTCCTTTTAAGTTAAAATATTAAACTAACATTGGGTTATGAGTGTGATATGGAGTGACTAATCGGGATTTCTCGTTTAAGTATGGATTATCCAGGGTTATATATGTAAATACGAAACTATTTAAGGTTATGATAGTAATAATCCCTAAAAAATCATTATATAAATTGGGAGCTAATAATATAATATTCCCAAACATATGTTTAGATTTATAAATTACATTTTCTTTTCATTCTTGATTTTTGTTGTACATGAATATTAGCATTTAAAATAGAAACACTACTAGTTATTTTGTATATTTGTATTATTATAGTCTTTAGTTTTATAATTGACACGTGGCATTTTTCATTGTTCCAACAAAAAATCAATACATACCTTGCCCATCTTCCCTTGTCATCCGAGTAAAGTCCATCTAATTTTTGGACAAAGAAAACACGATTCTTGTAAAAACAGTATTTACTAGTATTTACTACTTTTGAGTCAATGGCAATACATTAACTGTTCCTAGAAAGTTTTGTTACTTCCTTAAATTTCGCAAATTATATCGCATGCCATTCTAACAGACCAAAAATTTGGTTTGTTTAGAGCTGCATTATACTACAATTCAAATATATTGTTGGCAATATAATCATCCCCCTTATTATGTCCTTATTGCTGACCCTGCTTTTATTAAAATCGATTATTATCATATTGTCAGCAACTTAATTAGGAAACACACACTGTAATTTCTATTAAACTGTAACGGAATGGATCGCGCCAATCGACGGAAGCGTGTGACATTAGATCGCACAATCGATCCATTACCGATCTATGCATGATAATAAATGAGCAACTAAAATCATTTTAAAAGGATCCATACAATCCACTTCAAACTAAAAGTTCCATCATTACATCACCAATAATGGTATGATTGTAAAAGATCAATAACTAATACAATAGCATGTCCTTGTTTCCCGTGGACATACGTACATCCTATATACTCATGCATTAAATCATGCAACGCCAAATATCTTGATGAAACTGTTGCACATTCCTACTTGCATGATGAATCTTGTCTTGCGCCTAAAAAAGATAAATACAAATTTTGCATGAGCCTAATGTCTAGTATACATCCGGGTCCATGTATGAGAATTCTAATGGCTTTTATACTTGAGTTTCCATGGAAAAAAATATCATTATGAGTCTAGTGATTTCCATGCATGTTTAAGTTTGATCCCTAACATGTATAGTTTTGATAATTTTGGTAATTCAATTTGTAATATATAACTTATTCATAAGTGGGGAAAAATCAGTTGTTACCAAATTTGTGAATAAATTACCATTTAATCAGTAAGTTTGATCTATAAACTTGTATTCTGAACTATCTTATTAGTAATTTCTCAAATAATATTCATAAGTACTAAAATATAAAAATATCATTAGTAGTTTAGGTGAATAGGTCAATATTTTACTTTCTCACAATCATAATTTCCTCAATATTCAGATAAATCTCCACTACAACATATTAGTAATAAGTTATTTGTAAAAAGATTGAATTATTTTTAATAGTAATAAGTTATCTCAAAAACTGCACTGAATCAAATCAACAATACTTTAATGGCGAAGCATTTCAAGTATCTGCGTGACTTCATCAAATGTATCAATTTGCTATAGTAGCCTTTTGATCTTGCATTCTCGGGCACCACTCCTCCGCAACATCTTTAATGATTAGTGACTCTAAAGATATGATACTATGGAGAAGACAAAATTGTTTGAAGCACAGACAAAACCAGAAGCGCTCCTTGTTTCAATGAGAGGAAGACGTGTTATTCACGTTAAGGCAAGTTTAATCACCTTATGCAAATGATATAAGAGACTGAAACTAATGAAAGTAAACATACTCAATGGTTCGATTAACCAAGAGGGCCTATAGAGCATGGCTAGAAGCTCGTTAAGATTGTCATAGGGTTCAAAATAACGAAAGATCTAACTTCGAAAAGCTTTGAGACCCAAAGGACCAACCCAAGGATAGAAAAACTCTCTTGATCCTTAAGAACAAATAGATGGTGAAATAAAATCTCATGGATAGTTGAGTTTTGTCATTCTCAATCGACTCTTATGCCTAATTTCCCTTACATCATCAAATCCCAACTTCATCACCGCCATGCCACTAACTTCAATAAGGAATGGATCATCTATCATAAGCATATGATGAATAATAGTTTCATCATATTAGCGAGCTTGAATTGAACAAAAAAATGACCCAATTGCATGTTTGAGTACATTTTGCCTTAATTTTTCATGCATCCATATTACACACAATGTAAATAAAATACCTTAAGAATACAAAAAAAAAACAACCGCAAAATGCGTATCAACTTTCATATGCATACAAACTTAACTTACATGTATTACCCTTTTTTGAATGGACATACATGTATGTTGCACTCATATCTATGTATATCAATATACATCGCTCACTTATTATATACTATATTGACATACACATATAACACATATAACCTACTTACATGTCCATATAATCTTGTCTCGATCAAAACATACAATGTTACCTATGGGAGGTGAACATCATAGTGAAATGAACTCAAAAGACGAAATATGGTAGTTTGGCTTTCCATAATTAGGGGGTTACATTGAAATGTGGATTGTTTTTAGATACTTTCATGCAATTTCCCTTGTATTTTAATTCTATTTTGATGCATGATAGGTATTTAGGTGCATGTATAATGGAAAACAACATGCAACCAAGTGGGAGGGATCATATGCTATGCTTTTACCACGAGGGCACGTATCGTCCATTGGAATAACAAATGATGTAATAGCAGAGTTGTTCGATCACGATTGAGCAGTGCACCCGAAAGGTTGGTCTGCTGTTACAGCATGAGAGTAGGTCTGCTGTTTTTTCTAATAGTAGGCCTGGTGATTTCTGAAGTTCGGAGTGTCCCCACTGGGATTCGAATCCAGATCATTTAAAGTGAAGGCACACTGCTCTACCACCAGACCACTCATAGGGTCCAAGTAGGTCTGCTGTTACATTAGAGCAGCTCTACGAATCATGGGATTAGGTTTGGATAAACTCGTTGGACTCCCAAAGCTTCTCGCCACTTCACAGTATTAGGTAGGGTTTAAAAAATCGGACCGGACCGGCCGATCGAACTGGTTGGACTGGGAACCGTTCCCGACCCGGTCGGTTCGGCCTGTTTTAGGTAATTAATTTTTAAAAAAAGAAAAATAAAAAAACCGGGTCAGACCGGTGGTCGGACCGGGTTGACCCGGGCGGTTGGACCGGATTGACCCGAATTGACCCTGATTTGATGGTTTAGTATATTTTTAAAAAATAAAGGTTTAAATAATGAAATAATATGGTTTTTATCACTTGTATCCTTCTTAAATTCTACAATTTCAGTTACGTCCCTCTCTTTTTTGGAATATAACTTGTGCCACTACTTTCTTGAGGTAATTTTCTAAAAGCAACTATAAATAAATTATTACAATGTTATATTCATATATAATGCTAAAAAATGTGACTACCTTTTGTAGAGTTTTATTAGGAATAGACAATCATGTTTTTATGTTGAAATATTTGACATTTTAAATGATAATTTCATTGACATATAAATACATATTTACATATATCTATCCGATTTTATTGGTTCAAAAAACCGGTTCGACTGGTCGGACCAGTAAATTAAGCCTGGTCCGATTTTTTCCGAGTCGATATGAATGATGACGTCATGCTGACATCATCACCGGTCCGATGGTCCGACTCGGTTGAACCAAACCGAAGACTAACCGGTTCAATGTCCGATCCGGTTTTCAAAACCTTGGTATTAGGTCGAACAACGAAGGATCTCCTCATAATCAAACATTGTATGAGGGATATAATTGTAAATTGCCCTATTTTTATAGGGGTCAGTATATAAGACGAAGATTACAGGTCCTTTAAACCGCCAAAGAAAAACATAAGTTATACTGTTCTTTGTTTATTTAAATGTAAAAAAGAAACGCGCAGCACCTATTGCTGTTCTCCGCCTAGAAATCTTAGACCAAATTCCCATCGTCCACCCGCCCGATTCCCGAAAGCGGTGAAACCCCAAATTCTGATCACACCTTCCTCAAAAGATTGGCTTTTTGCCGATCGTTCAGACGATCTAGGGTTCGATTCTCGTGAAGGTGGGGGAAGTGATGGTGTTCTATTTCAAGGCGCGGCCCGATGTGGGGGATTACACCATCTACATGGGGCTGGACAAGCACGAGAACGAGGAACTCATCAAGTACGGCTTCCCCGAGGATATATGGTAACCACTTCTGCGAAAGATCCGTCTTGCCTTCCGTTTTCTTGTGAAAAGTTTGAATCTTGAAGCTGAATCTGACGTGGGATCCGGTGCTTGCTGGAAAAGTTTGTGCTTTGCTAACTCTCTTCAGAGGATTAGTCGAGGTCTTCTTTTTTGGGGACTTTAGGTGGAATTGGGATTGTTTATTATTATTATCATCATCATCATCATCATCATCATCATCATCATCATCATCTTTTGAGAGGTGAATGAGTAGTCGAGGTCTGTTGTCGCAAAAATAAAAAAAATCCACTGTGATTCCATGAAAACACAATGTGATGGCAAAAAGCCAAAAACAGTATCGATTTGGTGAAGGGAATGCTGTTTATAATTTCAAAGAGTCAAAGAGATGGATTATATGTTGGTTTATCTGGGACTGCATGGTGCTACATCTTTGTAGGAGATGGTGATAGTTTCACCTCATAATATGCAGGGGTAAGGGGAATTGGAAGTTGCGTATATCAATTGTTCAGCTCAGCATGCTCGCTCATCAGGTGTCATGCTTAGAATTGATGATGTAGTGATTCCCGTGGTTGATTATGGGGGTATATGAACAATTCTAACTTATATCTAACTGTGGGATTCGATTTTTGGTTCTTTTGTATGATTCTAACCTTGGTGAGTAATTTTTTTGTTCATTTCTTTTGTGTAGGACGTAGAATTGAAAGTACGATGACTGATATAATATAAATATATATGTATTTTGTGAGGTGGATTAGTATGGTGGAGGAGTCCTATTTGCTCATAACGTTTTGGCTTAACATTTCTAAATGTAGACTACTTTCAACACCGCCTTCATATCGCAAAAATCACACTTCTATATGATAATATGAAAAACGACAGCTTGAAATCTAATGCGAACCTGTTAATTGGGAGAAACCTTATTAAGATAGGGTAATCCAATCTTTTATGGCTACCCTCATCTCTAAAATTCAATCCATCGAGTTTGGATTTAGTTGAGGGCTATCGTGTACAGGCTGAACAATTCAGAGTATAATGCTTCTTGTATTCTGCTGGCTTTGCATCTATGGGATTTTTTTTGGCACATACTCCGCCTTGCAAGAATCCATGTGGCCGACCCTACTTATAATGGGAGAAGGTTTCACCATTTTCTTTATACTCTGCCTTTCTTTAATTACGGGTAGATGGGATGCGTCTCTTAAGCGTCCGGATCCCTGGATAGTACATACTTTCGGATGCTGCAAAATGAATTTAGTTGCCATTCATCGTCACGTCTGATCTTAGTGTTAATGTTACAAGCTGGTAAATCTTACAAAGGAGTACATGTAGTTTAGACGGCCTAGCAATTGCTTGTGTTGGTTAGCTTCTTCAATAAATGGTGCTTGTGCATACATGGCCATTGCCTATAATAAAGGGTTTATTCTGTTTGAAAAGAAGTTTCTTTACTCATGACTAGTGACAGTATATCATGGGACATGTAATTGTGACAATTAAACTTCTGGAGCAAGATGACACACTATTATTTTCACTACAGGAACCCTATCAAGGATGTATATTCAAGAATGAAAGATGTCATCAAGAAAATAATGTTTCTTAATTCTCCCGTTGATGCTGATTGGTGTCAAGGTAGATAATATCAGTATCGGTATCATTATTAGTTACTTGTCGATACGATATATCGACGCCATATTGTCCAAATCGGCTCAATTTTGCGAAGGAAATTGCCTTGGAAGGGCAAATATCGTCCATATCGGCGCTATATTGGTCACATGTTGATACCGATATATCGTGATATGACTTACCTTGATTGGTGTATCTATGGAGGCTATAACTAAAATTACGTTAACAAGGCTAACAATCATATTGGTTTCTTAACACTTTTCTAGACCATGACTGTCGATACTCACATTGAGTTTAATAAAAGAGTTTTGACTATTAACAGAGAAAACATGCCCTCATGGTCACTATGATCAAACTTGTAATGTGTATCATGACCCCTCACAAAGTTATTACTACACGGTCCTATAAAAAAAGCCCTTGGATCCAAAAATGTGTCCTTGATTTATCAACATTAGCTGGTTAGTTATGTTAGTCACAACTTTAATATTTAAATAAGTTTAACAAATGTTGTTTGGTGTATTTCTCGGTAGAGGATGAGGATAACTGCCTACGCATGCATGTAGAAATGCTAGTGGACGGAAAAAGATCGAGATATAGTGTTACTATATCCTTATTTTCCTTAAAATCTGGACATGGATTCAGTAACAGCTACATTGCAGACGTTGAAAGGCACAAATCATATTCTTAAATATGGCTACCGATATGAAAATATATAATCATAAGTTAGATACGAATATTTAACAAATAGATATGGCTAATCCTACAGATAATAAGTTAATACAACACTTAAATTTGAAAGAAATATTTTTGTAAAATTGGAATTAATAGCTAATCAAATGAAAATTACATAAACTACATATACAACAAAATAAAACAAAAAATAAAGTAATATGCTAACTTAAATAACCAGTATAAGAATATTATATGGTTGCGAATTGCGATCTCATAACCACCTTCAATGAGACATATAATGAGAGTGCATAACTTGGACCTTTAAAGACCTCCCCTTTCATGATGAATATATGGGGTCCATTGAGAAGATCTCTAGGTCAAAATCGTATAATTTCAGTGACAATCATCCCTTGATTGGAAGGCTAGGAGACAAATGTTCCTACCTCCACGAAAGTGATGATTCTTTGCCTGGGTTTCGGTTGGCAGCATGGGCAGCTCATACAAGGCAAAATTTACACGCTGTCTGGTAATAGTAATACTTGATTTGGATGCTCACAAATCTAACCAAATAGCTACTACATTGCTTTTCATAAAAATGAAAAAGAAAGACAGATAAGATCTATAGAACAAACAAATGCGACTCCTTGCATTGAATTGAGAGGTCGATGACTATTCTTTTCGTCAGTGTTCAAAAGTTGGCTGTAGCTGGAGGTAACTAGGGATTCATTATGTCGTTCAATTATTCTCAAGCAAGTGCTCGTTAGGCTGCAGGACAGATCTGTTTTGATGCAATATTGAAATTAGATAAGCACAAGCAGCACCAATCACCAATTTCCTTACCGAAGTTGTGAATGTTTGGGGTTGCCCCAAAGTTGCAAGTAGCAATGTACTGTCCTTGTCAGTCTGCAGAAGTATATTTCTGCTAAAGCAGAAAATGGCGTTGATATGTGGTTCCTGTTCGTTATATCTTTTTCTTACTTCTATATCTTTCATGTATCTCTTATGTAATTTACCCAGGATTATTTAGGGATGAGCATCGGGTCGGACCCAACCTATCCCAGCCCGAGCCCGGTACCAATTTACGGGCTTGCGGGCCGGGCTTAAGCCCGTTGAATTTAAAAAATTGTAGCCCAAGCCCGAGCCCGGCCCACTAGTACATGGGTCGGTCCGCTATATTAATTTTTTTAAACGTGAATAGCAATACACATTTAATATGCAAATATACAGATTGAATATGTATTTCTTCAAAACATGAACATAGTTGATGTCTAAATAGTATGGAATAATGACAATTTAAAAAGGAAGATGCACTGTATTATTAGAAATCAGAAATTACATATGGAAAAAATCACGGGCATATATACAGGCCTACACCAGGGCCTATACTCGAGCCGGCTCACGGGTTTCGGGTTCAACCCAAGTTTGCTCGAACCCTTTTCGAAAACTGGATCGGACCAAAAATCAAGCCCAAGCCCGCCCATTTATCGTTCGGGCTCGGGCTGGGCTTGGGCTTTGTCGAGCCGGGCATCGGGCTGGGTCAGACCGACCCTACCCAATACTCATCCCTGGGACTATTATCCTATATAGGAGAGACTTAAGATCTCTATGTTAATAAAGCAATTCTATTCTTTCACATGGTATCAGAGCGACGATCCTAAACCGTACTTCTCGTATCCCACCAAACGCTAACCCTCTCCCTCTCTCCCCTCCCCCTCTCTCCCCTCCCCCTCTGCAGGCTAGCTTAGCTCGGGCTGCCTCTCCCTCTCTTGCAGACCGTCGCCCCCTCTCCTATGGGCCGCTGCCCCCTCCCCTACGGGCCGCCGCCCCTAGGCCGCTTCCCCCACTCTTGTGGGTTGTCGCCCCCTCTCCTGTGGGTCGTCGCCCCTAGGCTGCCGCTGCTCGGCTGTCATCCTCCTCTTCCCCGGTTGTCGCCGCCCCTCTGGTCATTGCTTGGGAGGCCCTAGCGTACATCAAGGATTGAAGAGGACGGTTGTTACACGTACAACCACTCCTCCGTATGTTTGTGTAGACTCGTTCAGAATAGTCTACTCCTCAAGTTGCGTTCTGATTTTTGGCTATTTTTTTATCATGTTAGAGAACAAGGGTGATCTATTTTCGTCGTCCAGTGCCTTCAAGGGCCCGGCTCCTTTAGTAAATATGGACGGGTCCAACTACGAGATGTGGTCGCACCCTCATGCAGTGCAATAATAAGGAGCAAATGTTGACTAATTCAAAACTGACGAACAAGATTGGGGCTAATGCTTCGTGGAAGCAAGTTGATGCTTATGCACGGATTTGACTCTCCGAGACGCTCACCATGGAGATTGCCAATCGTCAATCAACCCACAACCAAGGCTATGTAGGACATCTTATTTGTCACATATGTACAAGCCAAGAATGAGAGAAAGATCCTCAAGTTGTAGTATGACATTCTCGACCAAGCAGAATGGTCGAACTCTTCATGCCCACTTCTCAAGTTGTAGTATGACATGCCCACAACCAAGGTTATGTGGGACATCCTATCTGCCACATATGGGCTAGCCAAGAATGAGAGAAACATTCTTAAGTTGCAGTATGACATATTCTCAACCAAGCAGAATGGTCGGACTCTTCATGCCCACTTCTCGCATCTTTGAGGCATGTTTGAGCGACTTCATAGCTTTTTGCCCATTACTACCAGCACATAGCAGCATCATGCACTAATGACATGCCACTATGACATGGGTCTTTCTGTCATCTCTTGACTCTGAGTACGATGCAATACGTATTCAACTGCTTACTAAAGAGACGATACCACTGGTGGAGGAGGTTTACAAGAGGCTGAGCAGAATCACTGGTTCATCCACTGCCATGGCCCAAACTCCCTCTGTGATGGTGGCTTCTTCCTGCATAGGGGATACTTCACAGTTTCATGGGCAAGGATCCCGTGGTCGAGGAGGAGTAGCGTAGGCCGTGTACATACTGCCACCGTTTATATCATTCTGAGGAGACATGCTATCTGAAGCATGGGTATCCCGCGTCTGCTCGTGTGACTGAGCAGACAGAGACTACTCCGACTCCCTCTCATGATGCGAGGCTCGACGATATTGTCTCTCGATTGAGATACATGATGACTACACCGCATATACTAGTTGTAGGACCTTCAGATGTTGCAGCTGCTGCTAGAGCATCTATGAGTTCATTAGGTATAACTTATGCACTTACCAATTATAACAGCTTAGATTTGATTGATTGGATCATGGATTCCAATACGTCTCATCATATGTGCAGAGATCGAGCACAACTTAGTTCTTACACATCTATTCCTCCTGATAGATCAATGGTAGGTGGTGATTACAAATGGGGTTCATTTACCCATTGTTGGTCAGGGGGAGATTGTCCTAGCACACTCGATGCTCCTACAGAATGTCTTAAACGCTCCAGCATTTCAGATGAATTTTTTTATCTATTAGTCATATTACAAAAGATTTACATTGTCATGCCATATTTGACCCTTTTTCTCTTGTGTTTCGGGACATACTTAGAGGCAGGGTAATTAGATGTGGCCGTGAGCAGAGAGGGCTTTACAAGCTGGTCCAACCTTCTTTTATTGGTATTGCTACTATTTCTACTGGGTCAATCTATCCGTTCATAAGGCACAATCGCTTTGGACATCTTCCTTTGCAGAAGCTATGTTATGTCCTTCCTCATATTGTTGGACATGTGAGCCCACGGCGAGCCATTATGCAATAAATGTTATTGCAAATATCATTCCCTGATCTGAAATGAAGAATAAATAATTTGCATAATAGGTCCCTCTGTACAATTAGGGTTATGTACCATGGCTGTCTTAATGATCATACAGCTGTTGATTCAATTATTGAATCATAGAGGCTGGTGCTTGGATGAATATCTAAAGGGTTAGATTGAGGACTCATCAAGCACCGTCAAATGATTGTTAAGATGTGATCTCCAGCCTGAGTAGGAGATTGCAATCCTTTCTCACATAGGCTGATATCTGACCGACCTCTTGATGCAGGTCCTCTGCATAGGAATAGAGATTCGGAGGTGTCAGATTAGTTAGGTCAATGGGTTGACTTAACGAGATCGAGATAACCAAAGTCCTATGTTGAATGCTGTCACAGCATAGGCACGCATCCTCTGACCGGAGACAGATGTATTGCTATATGTCTGAGTATGTACATTTGACAGACCAATAGGTTGATGACCTAACCAAGGTCTATACACCGGCGCGTTGGTGTGCATATAAGGGCATATGAGTAATACGATCTCTCAAAGGGATCATACAGGTTCACTACTGAACCGGAAGACATGAGCTCACTCATGAGATATTGGGAAGAATCAAATTCCGTGCACGGTCGTCTTGCTTTGGAAGCTTGACTGAATTTGTAGGTTTGATATATACTTTTGGAAAGTATATGATCAAGACCTAGGTATGATATATGCTTTTGGAAAGTATATGATCGATACCAAATCCCAATGATCAAATGAGAAACTTGGTGATCAAACCCTGAAGAAGACAGTGTAAAATAGATCTTGATCTTCGGGTTGACCATGGGTCTTCCAGTATGCAGGATGTACAGGTATTGGGAATACCTGAAGGGTGATGTGATCATAAACGATTGTATATCCATGACGCTTCCATTCCGAGGGAGTGATGAAACAGGTCTGGATTTTAGTGACTCCTTTCAGTAGAGAAGCGATCCGGTCTTAGTCAAAGTGTTGGACATTGGTCTGAATGAGATTCAGATTCAATGAGAAGATTGGATTTGCGGTCTTGATTTAATCAAGCATCTGTGGGAGGATCGTAAGATCTGGATTTGAGATAAGATCTCAATATCCAAGTCACTATACGTGGAATAATACAATCGCCCTGTCCTTATCTCCAAGTATCTGCGGAGAAAGCACATTATTCTTGAAAGGGTTCAAGAATAATTCTTTTGATGAAATATCCAAGCAAGGACTTGATGATTAAATATGATTTAGTCATCAAGCTTAAATATGAATATGATTCATATTGAGAAAATGATTATCTAAGATAATTAAATGAGATTTAATTATCAAGGATTAAGAGAATATGGATAGCACTATCCATGATATATGTATGTTATAAATATGATTTATAATATACATAAGAGAGAGAAATTATGTAAATAGCATTTGTTAATTAATAATGTGAATTGGATTCACATTCGTTAATTGGAAATGTAATTTACTAACTAGTTTGGGTTGTGAATATGATTCACATAATTTTCAATGGCAAGATTGAAATATTCACAAATTAATTTTGGAATTATTTTGGTGGATATTTATTGTAATTAATTAAGAAATAATATAATAAATAAAATGGAGAAAACAACCACCCTCATGGGTGGCGTCACCCATGAAGAGTTCATGGGTGACGCCCCCCCCTTTTTAGGGGTTGGTTAACTCCACTTCATTTGTTATATTATCTCTTGATTAATTAACTTTAAATTGTTGTTATTGAGCAACAAATCCTAGCCATTGATTTATCATGGACCAAGCATATCCCTTGGATCCATGTGTCCCATGGATTGAGATCCATTGGATCCTAAACTAGTATAAAAGGAGGGCTAGGGTAGCCTCTCCAAGGTACATGATCTAGAGTTGTGAAAGACAACTTCTCTCTCTCTCTCTCTTATTCTCGTGTGTGGTCTCTCTCTCAATCTCCAAGTGGCCGTCCACTTTGATTATTGAAGAAGAGAGGATCTTGCTTCGCCTTCGACGCTTGGATCTTCATCAAGGATTGCGGGAAGGACGCGACTCATCATCGTGCCCGCAAGCGCATTCTCCGTGGGTCGGACTTAAGATAGGAGGATCTCTACTTTGGGATCTCGCGATCACAACCACGCTTCAAGAGGTAACCCTTGTACTTTGTGGTTTGATGAAACGATCTGAGAAGTGTTCTCATGATCATGTGGTTTCATCTTTAAAGTTAACAATTTTAATTTCCGCTGCATCTAGCATCTAGTACGACTAGTTGCTCCGATTGCATACGATGCGATCGACACGCTTCCGTGATGCGCTTGAGGATACTCAATATCCTTCACATATATCTACTCGTATTACTCTAGAGTGTGAGGCATGCTAGCTTGGGAAGCATCATCGTTCTCCTTTCCGAGTAGTCAGTGTTGTCACATTAGTTAGTCGTTTGAGTTATTTCATTTTGATATTTTGGGTCCTAATCGTGTTCTCGATCATCAGGGGCATTGGCGCTATCTAGTCGATGTAGATGATTTTTCCAGACTTTCGTGGGTTTTCTTGTTCAAGAATAAGTTTGATGGTAGTTCTATCATTAAATCATTTCTTATCGAAATAAAGAATATTTTTTCTGCTCATGTGAAGTTTATTCGCACTGACAATGCCTTGGAATTTTCCCCTTACAACTATCTGACTTATACACATCGCAACAAAACGGTGTTGCTGAACGCAAACACCGTCATCTTCTTGATGTCACGAGGACTCTTTTGTTTTAGAGTCGAGATCCTTATTCATTCTGGGGTAATGCGGTCCTCACTACTTGCTACTTAGTGAACCACATGCATTTCGCGGTCCTTGGAGAAAAGGTTCCTTTCTCGATTGCGTTTCCTGAGAAGGACCTCTTTTCTCTTACTCCAGGGTCTTTGGGTCTGTGGCCTTTGTCTACAATTTTACTCCTGGTCGTGATAAGCTCTCTTCAAGAGCTATCAAATGTGTGTTCATTGGCTATTTTCGTACCCAAAAAGGATATAAATATTTTGATCCTGTAAGGAGAAGGTATTATGTGAGTGCTGATGTCACATTTTTTGAGTCTATTATGTATTTCTCTCCTACAGGCGACATGTTGTCTAACTCTGACTTTGGTGAAGATGTTTTTGTTCCACCACCTCCTTTACTTCCACCACCACCTCCTCAGAATAAGCCATGATTACCCCCTTCACTACCACCTCCTCTACCACCATCTACCCTAACACAATTTCTATCACAGTTTTACATTCGCAGGTCCTCTACTCGTTCCTTTGCTCATGCGCCTTCTCTATCATCCAGCATGCCTCAGCCATGTATTGAATACAGTGTTTCTACTGATGACACTAGTGGCATGCATGCACCACATGGCACTGTACATGAGGAGCTAATGCAGAGAACAAGGAGACCGATGATCTTGACGTGCATATTGCCTTGAGGAAGTCGCGTACCTGTGCCACCTATCCTTTAGCTGCTCATGTTTCCTAAAATCATCTATCAGACGAGTACATGAGGTTTGTAGTGGGACTCTCTATTGTATTTGTCACTATCCCATGAACATATCAGGAGACAGTATAGGAGAGTAGCTGGCAACTTGCTATGGAAGAAGAGATGACAGCTTTACAGTCTCATGGTACTTGGAGCATTGTTTCTGCTCCATCAGATGCCTCTGTTGTGAGGTGCAAATGGATCTTTACGGTGAAGCAACGAGCATATGGCGGTATAGATCGCTACAAGGCAAGGCTAGTAGTGCGAGGGTTCACCCTGACATATGGGGTGGACTACCAGGATACCTTCTCACCAATGGCTAGATATTCGACATTGCACATTTTTCTATCGGTTGTTGTGACTCAAGACTGTCCTCTTTAACAACTTGATGCGAAGAATGCATTTCTATATGGAGATCTACATGAGGAGGTATACATGCAGCAACCACTAGGTTTTGCAACTGAGGGGGAGTCTCAGAAGATGTGCAGGCTCCACAAGGCAGGGTCCAAGAGCTTGGTACTAGAAGCTCTCGGAGCGGATAGTGTACCGGGCGTTGTGCAGTCCGCTGCAGATCATTCACTTTTTGTTCAGAGGACACATAGAGGTACAATTGCCATTCTTATTTATGTTGACGATATTCTTGTCACGGGTAATGATGAGCAGTGTATTCAGGCTGCGAAGGAGCTCCTTGGTCAACAGTTTGTGACTAAGGATCTTGATGATCTACGCTAATTTTTTGGATTAGAGTTTGTCAGGAACCAACGTGGTCTTGTGATAACCTAGAGGAAGTTTGTAACCGATCTTCAACTAGAGACATGTATGACAGGGTGCTAGCTTGCTACTACTCCTATGGATCCAAGCATGAGATTATATGATGGTGACACTGAGGAGGTAGATAAGAGGAGATACATGGAGCTTTTTGGGAAGTTCTTCTATGCTACTATCACCAGGCCATGCATATCCTTTGCTGTGAGCAAGGTGAGCCTGTTCATGGAACTACCAAGGAACGTACATACGGATGATGCCTATATGATTTTCAGATATTTGAAGACTTTACCAAGCACTAGTCTTATATTCAACAGAGATACATCTCTTGAGGTGATAGCTTGTGCAAGTGCAAATTATGCAGGATGTCCTAGAAATAGGAAGTCTACATCTGGCTTTGCTGTTTTTGTTGAGAGCTCACTCGTGTCATGGAAAAGCAAAATGCAGACAATGGTTGATAGATCTAGTGCATAGTTTGAATACAGAGCTATGACTCAGGGGAGCACAGAGATGATGTGGGTTAGATCGGTCTTGATTGATCTTGTAGTTAAGGCACCTCTTCCCATGCATCTTCTATGCGATAATCAAGCATCTCTTTTTATTGGTAATAATCCTGCATTCCATGAATGGTCCAAGCATATAGAGGTGGATTGCCACTATATCGGAATATGATCCAGAAGGGACTAATATCCACCTCCCATGTCACTAATGGGGATCAAACTGCCGATATAGTGATATACTCACCAAAGCACTTGCTAGAGGTACATTTCAAAGGTGTTGTTCCAAACTGAGCATGATATACATATATGCTCTAGCTTGAGGGGGAGCGTTGAGATATTTGTTTCTCATTATATCTTTTTCTTATTTCTATATCTTTCATGTACCTCTTATGTAATTTACCCAGAGTTATTCTCCTATATAAAAGAGCCCTAGGGTCTCTATGTTAATGAAGCAATTCTATTCTTTCACAGTTCCATTAACATTATTTTACTTTCTGCTTACATCTATTTGGTTTCAAAACTTTTGCTCGAACTTATCTTCTCTACGTGTTAAGCACGATTGTCTGCTCAATTTGAACTTTATTTTCTACACACGTGAATTTCCTTACAAATGTTTGGTATGTAAATTTACTGCTATTAATTCTACATCTGCTATTATTTTTGTTAGAAAATAAACATGCGGAAGCGAACATGGAAAAAAGATAAAGAATAAAAATAACATGATTTAACATGAAACCATACTTCGTGAGGAGCAGGATGAAACTACAGGAGAAGCCCTCAAAGGGGCGGATATTGTATTCCTTTTTCTCAATGGACTACATGGGTGTGGGGCTCCTTATATAGCCTCCACAGAGCCTCGACATCCCACAGGTGGTAGATGTGGTACTAAACCCCAGATGGGGTAAATGGAACCTCTCCAAGATCCATTTACCCATCTCCCATACATATGACGCACAACCAAATACTCCAACACTCCCCCTCAAGCTAGCTTGGACAAACAGAAAGAAACTCAACTCACGCTTCAGGACACTACGGGTAATATCAACTCAACGCGCACAACTACTGTTGTCGAGGACGTTGCTTCTCAAGCCGTGCAGGTGAGGAGGACGAAGTGTGAGTCTGCTGAATCTCCTCGTCGGAGAGCATGCACTCTGAACTGCGCCTGTCAGAGTCACTGCAATTGAAATGAGTCTCCTCGTCGGAGTACTCTGGCCCACCACAACATGTGGACAATTGCTCCATCTCTGAAAAGGGCCGAACTGAAAAGGCCGTGGAAGTGCAATCCTCATTGGAGTCCACAGTCGCTTGGAGAATGGAGTATGAAAAGTCTACTCGTCGGAGAACTGAGTCTCTCCCATCTGGCACAGAGAATGGTACATTACTCTGGTGTCCCTATGATACCACATGAAATCCCTTGCCAACAAGGCATAGGGAATGGTCCTCTACTCTGGAGTCCCTATGGCTCACATGAAAACTCTGGCCGACAACAAGAAGAAAGGATGGGGATCACACAAAAGATGGCAGACATGTGCTCATCTAAAAGAGGACCGCATACTCGTGCGTGTCTGAAACTAGAGTCTCTCTGGAGAACTCGAAAAATGGGTCACTCAAACATGGAGTGCCACGAACTTGGACTCAAACCAATCTGTCGAGTCTGAACAACTGCGCATCACACCTGTAGACTCAGAATGTGAACATTGAGTCTGAAATTGTGCATGGAAAATCTGACTGAACTGTCTTTGTAGAGTCTGAAAATCTGGATGGTCTGACGAATCTCTGAATCTAGAAGAAGACCTGTGACTTTACACCATACTCCCCCTTTCTCCCATACTTGTCGGAAAACATGTATGTCAACCAAATTGGGAGAAAACAAGATAAATAGGGGTACACAATACCAATAAACCGTTCCAATTTTTTTAACGTGTTTTTTTGGCCGTTTCCCCTTTTTTTCGGTTTTTTCAATATTTTTTTATGTGTACGGCTTTTTCTTGTACGCGCCTCTTTTCTTTCTTCCATTTTTTTTAAACAAACATCTCTTTTTTTTTCTGCCGGCCCAAAGGGCCCAAATCTGCCAACCTTTTTTTTAGAGAAAACTCTCAATTTTTTATCTGGCCTCTCTCTTTTTTTTATAAATATTTTCCAGCCCGCTTGGGCTCTCAACAACCTCCATAATTTTTATTTGACCGCAGCATTCTTGGACCCCCTTATCTCTCTCTCCTTGCCAAAACACGCCCGCTTTCTCTTTTTTTTTTAAATAAGAGAGAACCATCGGGCCCCCTAATCCTTCTGCATGTGACTAGGGTTCCCACAATTGGGAACCCATCGAATCGCAACCCCACCCAGGGTGCCACCGTGCGTCGATTGGGAGATGGGGGGTATCGTGCGCCGCATCTCTCGTGCATGGAGATAGCGCCTCTCGCGCATAGAGGCTTCACGCCTTAAGGTCGCGCGCCTGGAGGAGCACTGGAGGTGCGACGCAATGGGTACCGCCTGGAGCGGCGTGGAGATGTGCTTGGACCGTCGAGCTCAACGCGACGCGAGATAGGAGGAGGAGGAGTCGCGCTACTGCGTGTCTGAAAGAGAGGCATCGCCTGCGGCCTGGGGCTTGGAGCGGGGTCGTCGCTGCATCGAGGCTTCACCTGAGCTGCCGCAAGGGGTTGTCGCGCCAGACCAGGGGGGGGCATCGCTGCCTGAGTGCGGCCATCAGAGAGAGCAACAACCATCGCAAGGAGGCGCAGGAGGTGCGAGGGGGATCGGGCTAGAGGAGGGCTCGCCTGGGGATGCTGCCTTGTGCCTTGAAGATCTTTGCTCCTGAAGCTGCGTGCGGCTTGACTTGTGTCGCAAGGAAGATGCGGTTGATGATGAAGACGGTGAACCAATAGCCAGGGACGGTGTTGCAATGGGCGATGAGCGTGGGATATGCACCGCTAGGTAGGGATGAAAACGGTCGGATACGGATATGAATGTATGTATAATCATATCCTTATCCATTTACAATTACGAATACGAATGCGGATACGAATATTGATGAATGTGAAAAATGTATTACCATATTCTTAAAAACGAATACGAATGCAAAACGAATATGAATCGGATACGAATAATAACAAAAATAATTTACTAATAAACATGTTTAGGATGGTTTAAATATGAAATAGATATACGAGATAATGCAATTTCATAAAAATTATATCAACGATGGTGAATGCAATTATAAAATGTTGTTACATACATTTATAAATAAATATATTACTATACTTATGTTCGAAAACGAATATACGAATATGAATGCGAATATTAACGAATGTTAAAGTGACATCCATATCCGCGTCCATTTTAAAACGAATACGAATACGAATGTCAAAATATGTATAAACGGATACGATAGCGGATCGGATACGAATATATTCACATTCGTTTTCATCCCTACCGCTAGGAGATGAGATCATGGCCCTAAATGTCGGTTTCGGTTACCATTTCGGTATCGACCGAAACAGAATTTTGGTGGAATTTCGATAGAATTTCGACCGGAATTTTGGTCATTTCGGTCATTTTTTGTACTAGGACCCCCATATTTCGATCATTTCGATCAAATTTCGATTTCGACTGGATATCGATATTCGACAGAAATTCGATCGAATTTCACTGAAATTTGAGGCCATGGATGAGATATCACTCCTGGGGCTTGCTGCTTGAAGATGCGGCTTGAAAAGGAGGGCTGCTGCCTTTGATGGTGCCAGGAAATGCACAAACGGATCTGCTGCTTGGAGATGTCGCCTTTGCCGAATCTGGGATGCACTCCTTGCCGCCGCCGATTGTCTGAGGACTCCCCTGTTGGTAGTGATCTGGAATCAAGGCTTTAGAGATGGAATGTCATCCCATTGCGACGATATGGAATCGTTGAAGATAGGGTTCCCCTCATGGGAACTACAACTAGATTGGAGAAACACCTTTTTGAATTAGGGTTTTGATAGAGAAACCCTAAAATGGATTCCTGATCTCGAATTTGAATAGAACTTGAATAAACACTAATAATCCTCTTCAAGAATATAGAACTTCAAACATGAATCTTGAAAAATAAAAACTTGAAATCCTTGAGAATCGACCCGTTATGATACCATGTTAGAAAATAAACATGCGGAAGCGAACATGGAAACAAGATAAAGAACAACAGGATTTAACGTGGAACCCTACTCCGTAAGGAGCGGGATGAAACCACGGGAGAAGCCCTCAAAGGGGCGGATATTGTATTCCTTTTTCTCAATGGACTACAGGGGTGTGGGGCTCCTTATATAGCCTCCACATAGCCTCCATATCCCACAGTGGGTAGATGTGGTACTAAATCCTAGATGGGGTAAATGGATCCTCTCCAAGATCCATTTACCCATCTCCCATACATATGGTGCACAACCAAATACTCCAACAATTTTGGCAAATGGGAACACTTAAAACTTCATATGGTTTTTTACATTTGTGTGCGAACTTGGAATGTTTTTTTATATGGCTCAAGTAAATGGTTTCATTGATAAAAAAGGGTAAATTACAATAAAGGCTTCAATTATGCATCGATTCCTAATCAGGGACCTCATTTTTCAATTGTAATAAATAGGGGACTGATCTTATGTTTTTGTCTCAAATACATGCCTTCATAAGATTCACTGACAATTATATGTTGAAATTAAACCCTTAAGTTGAAAGTTCATGTGCATATTTATTACAATTGAAAAATGAGACTCCTGATTGGAAATCGAGGCATAATTGATGCTCTTTTTTGTAATTTACCCTAAAAAAGTTTGTGCACATGAAGCTAAAAAAGAGGAGGCACTTGGCCTTTATCTGTAGAATGCCAACATCAAACATGGCCTCAAACCCAGAAAAGTTCGTCTAAGCTATGGCCTAAAAGCCTTGAAGTAAAGATGTTGCCTTATGCCATATTCTGTTCCTTGGATACGAAAAGATTGCTGATTTGGACGTTGTTTCAGGTTTCATGTAGATAAAGCACCGTTTTCTCTTATTTATCTTAGAATGAACAAGATTTGCGCAATTGATGATCCTACTTAGACCGTGGTTTGGCAGCTTAGAGAACAATTTTACGCCTACTAATATCTTGACTGATCTGAATGCTTACATAAACAATTCCTTCAACAAGCAAACACTTCATATGTTATTAATTATAAAAGAGAAACAACAAATCTTCGAATCCTTACCAGATAACTCCTTTTTTACCTCAACCTCATTAATTAGTTTTCCTCGAATCACTTATTAATTAGCTTTTGACATTATAACTAATATATTTTTTATTTGAAAAACCGTGAAGACCCATATCACCAAATTTGGGCTTGATGGTTAGTCACTCGTAAAGGAAAAATATTCAAAATGTCATTGAGATCCGAATTCCAAAAACATAAAAAATGTCTTGTAGAAAAATATATTGTATCAGAATGGGAAAGGCTTAAAACAATCAGATGATCATAAGTTCCTAGACTCAAGAATAAAACCATCTTGCAAATTTATTTGATAAAGAACTGTGAACATAATGCCTTTTTATAAGCGAGGAAGGAATCTTTAGGGGTGTTCATATGTTATCGGGCAGCTAGGTGCAGGGGTGCTCATATGTCACCAGGCAGCTACGTGCAGGGGTGCTCATATGTTACCGAGTAGCTAGGCGCCTTGGGCAAGAGAGGAGAGTGGATGAAGTTTACTGAGGTTAGGTTGCCCCATGACGATTTGGTGATATAGGGAAAGGATGACGACTCTCCTAGGTGAATGGGTTACACTAGTTTTAGGGATGGATCGTGGAATACGAAGAATTGTGTCGTCGGAAGTGTGGAAATGTGAAAAATGAAAAGTAGTCTTCCTCATAGCCCTAGAGCTCTCTTATATATAGGAGAACAACTCACAGAGAAAATTACATAAAATAGACTGACGAAATAGAAAAATTTAAATAAAGACATAGAGATATGAGTATCTCAACACCCCCCTCAAGCTGGAGCATATATATCTATCATGCTCAGCTTGGAATATCAACGGTGAAAAGGACCCTTGCAAGCGCTTTGGTAAACATGTCTACAATCTGATTGCCTGATGCAACATGAGAAGTGGAAATAAGATCCTTTTGGATGAAATCACAGGTGTAATGACAATCTGCTTCAATGTGCTTTGTTATCTCTTGGAAGGTTGGATTATAGCAATGAACAAAACTGCTTGATTATCACTGTTATAAAATATGAAGCGGAAGCAAAAACATGGAAAAAGAATAAGAACAAGAAAGAACAGCGGGATTTTACGTGGAACCTTACTCCGTGAGGAGCGGGATGAAACCACGGGAGAAGCCCTCAAAGGGGCGTGTTTCTCTATTGCTTTTCTCAATGAGTACAGGAGGTCTGGGGCTCCTTATATAGCCTCTCCAGAGCCTCCAAGTCCCACCACTAGGCGGTATGGGACTAAACATTGGATGGGGTAAATGAATCTCTTCCAGGATCCTTCTACCCTGCTACAACATAATAGGCGCATACACAGAATGCTCCAACACTCCCCCTCAAGCTGGAGCATGCAATGCTCAGCTTGGACAAACATAAAGAAACTCAACTCAACGCTACAGGACACTACGGACAATATCAACCCAACGCGCACATTGCTGCTGTCGAGGACGTTGCTTCTCATGCTGTGCAGGTGAGGAGGACGAACGGGCTGGAGTGTGAGTCTTTTGAATCTCCTCGTCAGAGAGCATGTGCTCTGAACTGCGCCTGTCAGTCACTGCAACTGGAATGAGTCTCCTCGTCGGAGTACTCTGGCCCGCCACAATAATGTGGACAACTGCTCCATCTCTGAAAAGGGCCGAACTGGAAAAAGGCCGTGGCTGTGCAATCCTCGTCGGAGTCCACGGTCGCTGGAGAATGGAGTCTGAAATAAGTCTCCTCGTCGGAGAACTGGGTCTCTCCCATCTGGCTCAGAGAATGGTGCACTACTCTGGTGTACCTATGATACCACATGAAAACCCTTGCCCTCAATGGCATAGGGAATGGTCCTCTGCTCTGGAGTCCCTATGGCTCACATGAAAACTCTGGCCGAACAACAACAAGAAAGATAGGGACCTCGAACTGATGATGGCAACACATGCACATCTGAAAATGACCGCACACTCGTGTGTGTCTGAAACTGGAGACTGGAAAACAATGATCGTCGAGTCTGAACAACCGTAGAGTCTGGCTACTGAATGGTCTGGAAATCTGCATGTGAATCTGGAATATCTGAATAGACCTGTAACTCTACATATACTCCCCCTTTCTGCCATACTTGTCGGAACATGGATGTCGACAATGTTGGGAGAAGACAACAATAATGGGGAAGACAACATGAAAACTTTTTCCCGATAATGATAATAATTTTTTTCAGCTTTTGCTTCGCATTTTTTTAAATTGCATACGGTTTTTCTTTGTACGCGACTCTTTCAAAGGAATTTTTTTTACTATGCGTACGGTTTTTTTATTGTACGCGCCTCTTTTCCTCAAAACATTTTTTTTGCAAAACTTTGCGTACGACTCCTTTTTTTATTGTACGCTCCGTTTTTTCTTTTTTTTAATCAATCCACCTTTCTTTTTTTTTCTTTTTTTTTACAAAAACTTCAGCCCATTTGGGCATAAGAGATGCCTCACCTTTCCTCTTTTTTTTCTTTTTCCTTTTTTTATGGCCCCTCTCACCTTTTTTTTTAAATAGCATTCGGCCTCAGTTGGGCCCAAATATTGTAGCATGCACCCCTTTTTTTTAATACACGCACTTTGGGCTTTAACTCCCCTCCCTTTTTATTTTAGGGTTCCATGGGAACCCTAATCTTTCTCGGCTACCCGCGATGGGGGTCTCTCAATGGCGCCGCTGCTGGAGGATGGGGCTTCACCGTCACTTGGGTCTCCGGCTGGGGGTGCATGCTACAATATTGCCTGGGCTCGCGCCTGGGGGTGCGCGCTTGGGTCTCCGGCTGCCGGTGCGTCACTGGAAGAGGCAGGGCACGAGGCGCGTCACTGGAGGAGGCACGGACGAAGTCGGGGCCGGCCAAGGGCTATGTCGAGGGCGAGGCGACTGGGGCGAGGCGAGTGCGCGCTTGGGTCTCCGGCTGCCGCTGACTGGCATCGCCTGTAGGTGCGGAACGCCTCTGGGTCGTGTGTGGAGTTTTTTTTTTGTTTCGCGTGAGGAGGCTCTCCTGCTGTGTGTTGGACATGGCGGCTGTAGGAGGATGCACCAACGAAGTAGCGCCTCCGTCTGGAAGCATTCTCGCTGCATGAGGATGAGATCTTCTGGTGTTGCAATGCTTCTTGGAGTAGTGTGAAGTGCCACAAGGCCATCTGGAGAGGACCTCATCGAGGCGCAGCGAAGAAGCGCTGCGTGGAGAGAGATGCATGCGGCACAGAGACAGATCTAGGGTTCCAAAGAACCTCAAACACAAAACCTCTCGAACATAATATGAACTTGAACAATACAAAAAATACATCAACATCGAATCTCGAATAATAAACATCAAAACCTCGAGAATCGACCCGCTCTGATACCATGTTATAAAATATGAAGCGGAAGCAAAAACATGGATAAAGAATAAGAACAAGAAAGAACAGCGGGATTTTACGTGGAACCCTACTCCATGAGGAGCGGGATGAAACCACGGGAGAAGCCCTCAAAGGGGCATGTTTCTCTATTGCTTTTCTCAATGAGTACAGGAGGTCTGGGGCTCCTTATATAGCCTTTCCAGAGCCTCCAAGTCCCACCACTAGGCGGTATGGGACTAAACACTGGATGGGGTAAATGGATCTCCTCCAGGATCCATTTACCCTGCTACAACATAATAGGCGCGTACACCGAATTCTCCAACAATCACATTTGAGATGCATAGGAAGAGACACCTCAATAGTTAGGTCAGTCAAGATTGACTTGACCCACATCATTTCCGTGCTCCCTTGGACTATAGCCATATATTCGGATTCAACTCTGGATCGAGCAACAACTGCCCGTTTCTTACTCTCCCATGAAACCAACGAGCTACCAACAAACACAATAAAGCCTGAAATGGTCTTCGTGTCCTTGAGGCACCCAGCATAATATGCATCTGTACATCCAGTGATTGTAAGAGACATATCTCTTCTGAAAAGAAAGCCTGCACCTAGAGAAGACTTCAGATATCTTAAGATCATGCAAACAACATCCATGTAGGCCTGTCTAGATTGCTCCATAAACTGACTGACTCTGCTCACAACAAATGATATATCAAGCTTGGTAATAATAACATATAGTAGCTTCCTTACTAGTTCTCTGTACCATCTCTTATCCACCTCCTCAAAGTCATCATCATAGAGCCTAACATTTAGATCCATTGGTGCAGTGGCAGGTCTACATCCTGTCATGCATGTCTCAGATAGAATGTCAGTAACATACTTCCTTTGTGTCATAGCTATACCCTGCTGATTTTGTGCAAACTCCAAACCAATGAAATAACATAGCTTGCCAAGGTCCTTGGTCACAAACTACCGTCCAACGAATAGCTTCATGAATGCCCTTTTCATCGCTGCCTGTAACAATGATGTGATCAATATAAACTAGAACACAAATTGTACCTTACTGAGTTTTCTTACCAAAGAGAGAATGATCTGCAGTAGATGATAGATCTAACAATCCCGTTCTGTTCAATCACTCTGAGAGCTTCTCAAACCAGGCCCTTGGACTCTGCTTAAGGCTATATATGACTTTGTGGAGACGACATACCATCCTAGACTCCCCCCTCAGCAGTAAACCCTGGTGGCTACTGCATGTAAACTTTATCCTACATATCTATATACAAAATGCATTCTTGACATCTAATTGGAAAAGTGGTTAGTCACGTACCACATCAACATCAATTAGAATCCACCGTGTAGAGTGACACGCAACAGGATAAAATGTATCTTGATAATCCACCCTATAAGTCTGAATGAACCTATGAGCAACCAATCTGACCTTATATTTGTCCACAGTACCATCAACATGGTGTTTTACAGTAAACACCCACTTGCTGCCAACAACAGACGCACCTGGAGGAGCATGTACCACACTCCACGTACCCCGAGACTGTAAAGCTACCATCTCCTCCACCGCCAGACACAGCTGACTGTGCTGCAACGCCTCCTGATAGGACCGTGGTATCTCCACGGCAGACAGACGTACAACAAACCTCTGAAAATCCTTGGATAGATGATCCAAGGAAACATGGAAAGCAAGAGGATGCATAGTGCATGCACGCCTCTGCTTCCATAAAGCAATAGGTACATCCAAATCCTCAGTACTCGCAGAAGGTGTATTATCTAGGATATCCTGCGCCTCAAGCTGTACATGCAAATCACCAGTGCCATTAAAAGAACTCAAATGCTCAAAACATACCTTGGGTGTGTTGGATGATAGAGGAGGCACATGAACACGAGGTCAACGTTGGTAAATCTGTGGAAAGAAAGTAGGTGCGGCAAATGGTGGTGGAGAAGATGGTGGTGGTGGAGACGATGATGGTAAAGTACAGATCGGAGAAAGGGGCATATAAACCTCTTCTCCATCCTCTGAAGAAATGAGCTTGTCATTTATAGGAGAGATACATAATCGACTCAAAAAAGGTGACATCAACACTAAGTTCCTTCGTTGTCGAAGCAACGATATCCCTTTTAGCTCTTAGAGTACCCAACAAACACACATTTGACAGCTGTATGAGAGAGCTTCTTAAGAACATGAGACATCTGATGAACAAAAGCCACAGAACCAAAGACACGAGGTGTAAGTGAGAAAAGATCCGTCTCAGGAAACACAACTAAGAACGGAATCTTTTCCTCCAGAATCGAATAGAGCATACGATTTACCGGGTAACAAGCAGTTAGAACCGCATCCCCCCAATACGAATGAGGAGCACGACTCTGAATCAAAAGAGTCTTGGTAACATCCAGAAGATGGCAGTGTTTTCGTTCAGCAACCCCATTCTGTGGAGAAGTATACGCACAATATTTGATGCACAATTACATGGGACACAAGAAACTGAGAAAGCTGAGTACTGCAAAACTCTAGAGCATTGTCTGAACTTATTGAAAAAATGTTCGTCATTTCATTAATAAAGGACGGAATAATAGAATCAACATCAGACTTATTTTTAAGAAGACCCCAGACAATCTTGAAAAATCATCAACTGCAACAAGATAAAATCTACGTCCTTGATGATCCGGGACACGATTGGGACCCAAATATCAAACGAATTAACTCAAATTGACTATGACTACTTCGACCCTGACGACTCTGAAAAGTGGACCGATGATGCTTCCCAAGCTGGCAAGCCTCGCACTGAAAAATAGAGCGAGGAGAAATCTGTGGAAGACCATGACACAGCTTTTGCAGAGGAAGATGACCAAGCACCGACATAAGGAGATTGCACCAGTATGTAGAGACCTCCTTGCTCACGGCCAGATCCAATCACCCTGCCTGTGAGAATGCCCCGAAACGCAAGAGTAAATGGATCAAATATGACACAATAATGTAAATCCTTGGTGATTTGACTTATAGATAATAAATTCATAAAAAAACTCAGGTACGTAAAGAACATTCTTAAACCGCATTGTAGGAGTTAATAACTCCCCCTGATCAGTAATGGGGGAGTGTGTCCCATCTGCTATCACAATAGATCGTCCGAGCTTGGTTGGACTGAAGGCACTAACATGATCTCTGTCACCACAAAGATGATGGGATGCTCCTGAGTCCATGATCCATTCTGACAAATCTGCTTCGTAACAACTAGTAAAGGCATATGCTGTACCTGATGTAGATACTGATGCAGAAGCAACTACCTCTAAGGATCCTGAAGGAGAGCTGGTTGACCCAGGAGTAAGCATAATCTCTCTAAGCCTCGCCACAAGTTCATCAAATCTCTGATCAGATGCAGGTGAAGAACTGCCAACCTGCTGGATCTGCTCCACCACACGTGTTGAAGCTGGGGACCCATGCTTGAAATAGCATGTTTCCTCAGAGTGACCTGGCCTGTGACAATAAGTACAAGGCTAAAGAGGGGGTCAACTACCCCCTCCCCTGCCATGGCCACCTCGATCATGAAACTGTGTAGGACCACCCCTACCACGAGATGCTGTCATGGCTGAGGATGTCTGAGATAGCTGAGTACCACCCGAAGATATGGAGAGCCTACTCAACTTGCGATATGCCTCCTCCGTTGGAGGTATGGTGGCACCGTGGCATCGATAAGAATCTGTGTTCTACCTGCATCATAACGCGTGATCAAGTACCGCTAAAAAAACTCATGTCATCACTAAATCCCTATATGCCTTGAGTTGCTCTAGTGTGACAGTTAAGGGAATGTAACCATGTAACTTCTCAAACATACCCCTTAGAGAAGTGTAAAGGGTATGGAGAGGATGACCATTCTGCTTCGAAGTGAAGATGTCGTGCTGAAGTTGCAGGATCTTCGACTCATTCTTCGCTGGACAATACGTAACGGCGAGAATGTCTTACATAACCTTTGTCGTGGGCTGGCTCAAAACATCATTGGCTATCTCCATGGATACTGTTTTATGAAGCCATACACATGCATACGCGTCGTCTGCCTCCCATGAGGCATTAACCCTAGTCTTGTCGACATGCTCCTTCTGTGTGAGGATGTGCTTCTTGCTATTACATTGCATTAAACTCATGAACTGCATGGCTCACAATTCATAATTCGTTCCATCCATCTTCACAATGGGTGCTAGACCTTTGAAGGCACCCTAGGATGGAATGTCTGCTTTGTTGTCTAACAATCTCTTAAGACTGGGGTTGCAAACTGGATGAAGAATGTCTACACGGACACATAGGAAGATGGTTATGGGTGTAGATTCATGCTACAACCACTTCCATTCTTTGAAGGCTCCTTTGTGTGGCTAGAGTGTTTTAGATAATTACGTCACAACCTAGAAAACCAAAGGTGAGCCAAACTGGAACTCTGCGGCGATGCACGGGGGCGTGCGAGGGTGCAGGCTACTGCAAGGTCGCGCGGAGGCGTGCTGTTGAGGGGTCGTGCATAGGCACGAGCAGCGCTGGGGCGATGCGTGCAGGGTCGCACGTATACATGTGCGTGAGCAGCGCGAGGCGAGGGCATGCGGCTATGCGCGTATTAGGGTTTTTGTTGGGGGCGGGCTCTAGGGCACATGGTCCGGTCTAGGACCGCCACTCTGATACCATGTGGAAATGTGAAAAACGAAAGTAGTATTCCTCATATAATAAACTGAAGAAATAGAAAAACATAAATAAAGATGTAGAGATATGAGTATCTCAACATGAAGATTGAAAAAAAAGGCACACAACTGGCTCAAGAAAAAGACAAACAACCCGTCAACTTTAACTTCTCTTGGTTGGGAGGATAGGTTGGTTTGATTGGACCGGTCCGGTTTAAAATCCAATTATAAAATCAGCTTGACCTATCGGAACTTGGTTGGTTCTTGGTTGAACCTGCCCGAGTGCTGGTCCGGTTTCTAAAACCATGGTCCCATTGGTCTGTATAGTACATTCACCCTCAAGCAGCTAATGATGTTGATTCATTGTTTTTTCTTTCTGCTTATATCCCCTTGGTTTCAAACCCTTACGTCATTTTTATACTTATTTTCTCTGTGTTAATCATGATTGTTGCATAATATTAAGTTTATTTTCTACACACGTAATTCCTTACAAGGGTTTGTTCTATAGAGTTCTTGTCATTGATTCCACATCTGCTATTATTTTGGCAGATGGTAACACTAAAATATTCATATGATTTTTTCCACATGATTTGTCCACGAGCTTGAGATGTTACGTTATGCCATATTTTGTTCCCTGGATACAAAATAATTACTGAGTTGGGCCATTGTTTCAGGTTTCATGTAGATAAAATGTCTTCGGCTCATGTTTATCTTAGAATGAACAAGGGTCAGACAATTGATGATATAAGCGAGGGTTTGCTTGAAGATTGTGTGCAGCTTGTTAAGGCTAACTCAATTCAAGGTAGCTACTTATCCAGTGAAAATAATTGCCATTTACCGTTTACAATACTTCATGGTGAGGTACATACAGTAAAGAGCTTGTATACCTGTTGCTGCACTTTCTTTTTCCCCTTTCCCTTTAATTTTTTGCCCCTTAAAGGTAACGTTTTTAATATATTTTATGTGTAATTTGATAGGGAACAAGATGAATAATATTGACGTAGTTTACACCCCATGGATCAACTTGAAGAAGACTGCTGCAATGGATGTTGGACAAGTTGGCTTTCACAATTCTAAAATGGTATTTCGTCCTTTCCCCTTGTGACTTCTATTGGTAACATCTATGAATGCTGCATTTGGCATTGCAAATTAAAAGTCGTGAAGTTTCCTGCATATACCTAATTTTTTGAGGAATGTTGCAGCAATTTCCATTTAACATCCTGAGAATTTACATGTTCTAGCAGTTATTTTCTTGTTTGCCTTTACGTACTGATGGTCACAAGTTTCCAAACAAGTGGCATCAGATCATCTAATATGAAATGATAGTTCCACATTCATGATGGTCTTTGCTTGTATTCTTGTGGTTCTAGGTCCGTACGACACGAGTTGAGAAGCGCATAAATGAGGTAGTTAATCGTTTGAACAAGACTAAAGTTGAAAGAAAGCCAGATTTGAAAGGTATGCTCGAACTTCCCTCAAAACAGCCATTTTAGTTTTATTCACGCCTTTTAAGATGACACTCTTCTTTCCAAATATTAGTTGAATGACAAGGTCGATAGTATGTTCTCCTAAAATGACATCTTTTTCTCTATATTTCTATATAGCTGAACGGGAAGCTATAAATGCAGCTGAACGTGCAGAAAGAAAGCTCCAGTTAAGAGATAAAGTAAGTTTTTATACAATTTTCATTGATTAATAGTTATTTCTTGAAACACACTCGTACTTTGTAGAACATTTGGCTCAGCTGTCATTCTGCTATAAATTTTATTTCTACTGAATAATGATGATTACTTTCTAATACCCTCACTGTCTCTGAATGAATATTTGGACTTCTTCCTAAATCGGTACATAATATTGTGTTAGATTATTTTATAATTAATAGCATTTTTCCTTACAAGATAACTGGAGAAATGTTGCTCATAAAAAATACTGTTATTCATGATTTATGTTTCATTTTAAATCCCAGATTGAAGGGTGATGTTGCATGATTTCTGGAGGAATGTATCCTCTGTTTATTAAGAAATTTACGCGTATTTACTTATGACCCAATGTATTTATATTTTAGCCCATGTACGTCATATCTACATCTTGATCCTTGAAAGATACCTTACACACGCATTCTTTATTAAGTTTATTCCACTAACTTTGTAAAGTATAACTTAAAAACAATTGACTGGTAAATATAATTGTTCTCTCTTTCTATTTCCCCTCGTCCCTCCCTCTAATACACGCTATCATGCCGGGGGTTTCCTAAGAGGAAAGTCACGGTGCAGTTGCTTGTGGAGAGGAGTTCGTACTCGGGAGTTGGGGGTGGTCATGCAGGAAGGTTGACAGAGCAGAGTTCATGAGAGGGAGATGGTAGTTGATGCTTAGAGGAGAAAGATGAAGAGGAAGGGGTAAAAAACGGCATCATTTGTAAAATTGTTACACAATGAAGAGTAAATAGGTGATTTTTTAAAATTTCCCTCGACTACAGGAGTTATGCGCTAGACTTTTGCCCAGGTAAGGATGCAAGTTGAAGTATATATGGACTAAAGTGTATCTATGTTTCACCTTTGCATTGGTGTATTTTTTTAATCACGGTGACTATGGATTTCCCCTTTATTAGCTTGACTAGAAGCATAATTCTTCAGATGATGATGTCGCTAGAAAAAGGACAATTTATCTCTACTATATTAAAAAAATGGCAAATCCTTCTCCCACTTTTAAGTAGGGTCGGCCACATGGATTCTTGCTCAAATTCACGTTGAAAGATTCAACTATCTTTACGCTGGCTGTCGACTACCTAACACAATCCTCAAAAGGGAGGATTTAAATCCCGGTCTTTTGGTGGTAGGCACACTGCACGACCACCATACCATTAAATGGGTATTCCTCTATTGTATTCCTTAAAAATAATTCTCAGTATATTCACAAGATTTTTATCTTGGCTGATCCAAGTTGGCCAAGTGCAAGGAGAGTATCCACTTCATTACAGTCCATTTAATTTCTTATATAGGAGTAAACCCAGGAATCTTTTGAGATTTCTATGTACTTGAAAAAAATGGATCCAAGTTGGCCAAATGCCAGGGGAAGGTTTTCTTCTCCACAGTCCATGTGATGTAATCACTTGGGAATATACCCAGGATTCTTTTGAGATTTTTGTGTATTTATTTTCCTTCACCAACTTGCCTAGATTTTTTTATAGATGGCGATGTAGCGAGAAAATTGACATTTATTCCTAGTATCTTCATAGCAGTTTTAGTTAGACTGATCCTAGTTGCTCAACTGCTAGTAGAGGGTTTATTTCATCACAGTTTATGTAGATTCTTGTATATGAACATATCTGATTTCCATCCATAAGATAAAATGGATCTAAGTTGACCAACCACCAGTAGAGAGTCCACTTCATCACAGTCCATGTAATTTCTTGTATACGCGTATATTCAGGATTTTTTTGAGATTTCTATGCATATATTTGCCTTTCCAATTTTCCTAGAAACAAAATTCTTCTGACAGTGATGTAATGAGAAAATCAACATTTATTTCTAGTATATTCTCAAGAACTTTTTGTAGGCTGATCCAAGTTGGCTAAGGGTAAATAGAGGATATATCCAGGATTCCTTTGAGATTTCTATGCAAAAGGAAAAAATGGATACCGTCATGAATTTTAAATGTGTACGGGCATATTTGCAGAAATAAAGATTGAGTGAAAAAGAAATATTTCCTAAGTTAAAAATGTCCATGGGGGGCATATTTGCAAAATTAGATAGTGAAAAGAGAGAAGTATCTTGTAAACAGAATATAGTTCTTGTGTCTTTTGTCTTCCCTTCTTATATTCATGCTATGCATCTTTATGGTTTTTTGGAAAAAAATGTTTTACCATCTCATGTCCGGGCTCACCTTTTCCGCCATGAATTGCATTTGTTGCTTTTCATCTCGACCTTATTTATTTTCATTGTGCATTTTTTCCTCGACAAGATCAAGGGGCGGATACCCTTGGTGGGTGAGGTGGTCACCCGGAATTGCATTTTGCATTTAGTTGAACAAGATTTCATGTTAATTATTTACGAGAGTTTTTAATAGAAACGATCTTAGTATTTTTGAATCTGTGGATAAGGTGTTGGTCTTTGTGTTTGTCAAGTTTTGCTTAACCGTGTTAACTAGTTAACTTCGTTGTGTTAGACGATATATGATTATCTTATTTCGTTCTTTCTCATCCGACTTTTAGAAAAAGAATCACTATATTTAACTTTGAGATTTTAACAAAATACATATAAAATTCCCAATAGAACCATCAAAGTGGTGTGCGGTAATAAGGTGTCAAGCTTCTAAATTGCCCAAGGTAAGGGGTACTAGAAGGAAATATTGAAACAAGGTTATACTCTTTTCAAAGAAATAAGTGCATAATAAATTTGTAGTATGACATGGTTTATGATAAGCAATGTACACTATCTATTTTTTCAGGTGGTGTAAAAGTACACAACTAAATGTAAATTTACATATACAACTAAAAAATATTATTGACTCAAAAAACCTAAGAATATTATAGAATATTTTTATACATTTGATCACTTATAGTAACAAGGGAATTTTACACTCATAACCCTGAGTAATTTTTCAATAACATTCATAACCCTGCATAATCACGAATTACATGAGAAACCCCGAGTAATGGTTAACTCTTACATGACATAACCCTGTGTCATATTCCGTTTGAGATACCCGTTATTTTTGACAGTTTCCATCAAAAAAAACAAAACTATCTTTAAACTCATTCTTATTTACAATAACATGCCATTGTTGATAGAACCACCCTGTCCGCCGTCGAGCTCCTCCTGGAACCCCCCACGCCCGCCCCTACTCGAAGCCCCTCACTGCCGAGCTCCTCAACCCCCCAGGAGCCTCCCCTACTCGAAGCTTACCCTCGTTGACGAATTCCCTCGTTGACGAATTCCTTCCTCTTGGTGCTCGGTCCCTGCTGGAAGCCTCCCCCGCCCATCTTCGACTGCTCGAAGGCCACCCCCGCGTGACGAAAGCCCCCTACGCCCCTGTTGGAAGCCCCCCCGGTGCTCGGTCCCTCCTGGAAAACCCTCGCCGCATCCCCTGATCGACCCCTACCCGTGTGACGAAAGCCCCCCACGCCCTTGGTGGAAGCCCCCCTGGTGCTCGGTCCCTCTTGGAAAGCCCTCGCCCCCCACGCCCCTCCCGACAATGAACCCCCCCGACGACACCTGCACCCTCCGCCCACCCAAGGTCCAACCCCCCACCGCACTGCATCCCCCCGACTGACCACTCAGGTCCCCTCCCTGCATCCCCCGCTCGCCCAAGGTCCAACCCCCCCACCGCCCATCACCCGCATTCCCCCCCCCCCCCCCCGAATCCTGCTTCCCTCCACCGCTCCTCTGCATTCTTCCGTCGTAGCCTTCCACCATCGCCGAACAGCCGCAACTTGCTAGCATCCTCCACAAACTCCCTTCCGACTGCGTGTAGGTTCGTCAACCAAAATTTAGAGCCACAATGGATGCAGGGGATGGCTCCAGAGAAAAAGACAGGATTACTTTTTTATTTAGATTAATTTTCAGCCGTTAGATCGTTTATTGGTTAGATTAACTCAATCATCTGGTTGAGTTAACGAAGTAAAGTAACGGAAGGTTATAGGCATAAGACAACACACTTACTCGGGGTTTCTCATGTAATTCGCGATTATGCAGGGTTATGGGTGTAAAAATCCCTAGTAACAATTATTCATGACACACACACACACATATATATCAATGCTTCATATGCAATACATACAAACACATATCATATATCAACAAATTATATATTTGAATACGTATATATTAAACAAAATTTAATAGCAACTACAATTGAACCACTTTATAAACACATTCAATAAGTTGGTAAATGTTAAATTGTCAGATGCTTATTACTTTTCAAGTGACCGAGTATGCAGAGATTCTTTTCTCCTAATGGGCCCCATGGTTTTTTCGCATGGCTCAAAATTCTGATGAAAATTTCATTTTCTCAAGTTGGTGGAATCGAAAGTGCAACACCAAAATTTGATAGGACTTCTTTGTATTTTCACGATTTCGGTCGAAATGGGCGAAATATCGCCAACATGTCATCGATATCTCCATTTCCTCGAGTAACTGATATGTTAGCGAAATCAACATTTAAGGCCTTGATTTTTGGTAATATCTTATTTTTAGCAAGAGTCAGAAATGCGGTATGCATATTCGTTTGGATAGGTCACCATAGTGAGACTATGTATTATGCCGGGGAATATGCAATTTTGTTTGGTTTAGAGTAATGAAATCAAAGGGAATGGATTTTCTTTTATTAGCCACTAAAATAGCTGTTTACGGGAGCTTGTAGCCATGATAAAATGATGCGATGGTTAGGTAAAGTATACGTTACCATTCAAAATGAGCACTCATGCTAAAAAGTAATCGACCACAAAAATAAATTAGTCGACTGAAGGATCGGTAGGCTAGAAAAATCAGTTGACTGAAAATGAATCCGTCAACTGAGGATATAACACCTTGTTTTGATCGTTGGTACCTAAGTAGTTGACTGAAATAAAATTAGTTGATTGAAAGGCCAATTACTTGTTAACATTGAAGTAAGTCGACTTACTTAGTTGGACAAAAAATGTTTAGCTTTGTTTTTTTAAAAGTTGATTGATAGATTAGATTAGTTGTGTAGTGAAGCAATTAGTCGAGTTGAATTAGAATTAATAATCGATTATAGGATAAAACTTATCTATGATTGCAGATGCATTATTCATGATCTCTTGAGATTTCTTCATACCTCTGAAATAAAAAATAGATTTCTTGACTCAAGACAGACTGAAACTCAATCTTCTTAGCTTGAAGTCTTGGGCTTGGTTATCTTGAGCTCCGTGAGCTTGAGCTTGCATTTGGGTGCAGGGGTAAACTAGTATAAGAGTCATTCTTTTTTGGAGGGATAAGATGGTGGATAAACTGTTTGTTTTGTTGTTTGTATGGTGGGGTAGTTGCCAGGGGAGGGGTAACTGTGATGTGACTTATTATTAGAGTTTGGAAGGACTGATTGTTGGTTTTTTTATTGTTTTTTTTTGTAATTTTTAGATGATAAGTTGCGATAATATAATATTTTTTTGTTTAAATATAAGAGGGAGAAAAAGGAGAGAATGGAGTCCACCAGATTAAATGAGAGAGAGAAAGGGGTGGTAATCGAGATTTAATTGAAATAAGAGAGGGAAAGAGCTGATGGGTTTCGCATGCGGGGTAAAGGATTTGAGGGAGGATACCCTGATGGGTAATCCTTTTTTGGAAGGGTAATAAGTCAAGATTTGTTATCATTAAAATATGTATGCTTTTACAAGCGTCAACTATCTCCTTTTTTGATAATGACAAAACATGTAAATTGATGTGTATACTATTTTTTGAAAGCACTTTCAATTTTTATCTCCCCCTTTTTGACTTTATTAAAAAGGTTAAGAATAACAAGTTAAAGGTTAAAGATACCAAGTAATTGGCTAATTCAATTTTTGAACCTAATTTTCTATTAAAAAATATTATATGTATACATATATAGACACACGCATGTGTGTGTGTCTGTAGCTCTCCCTAACTTCAATCTCCCTTAAGATATGAGTTGAGGCAAGTGTGTGTGGGATCTACCCTTGCTTTCCTCTTGTAACAATTCTCTGGTGATTAATGACGAAGTTTTTGGGCATACACCTATACAGTGGAGGCCATTTTTTTCTTTTGAAAAAAAGATATGAGTTGAGGGTTCATCTTCAAATGCATGGTCGAGAAAAGAGAAAACGTTAAGAAGTTACATGGTTATCGTTGAGGTGGACTTCTCCAATCTTGATAATTTTTTATTGTGATTGTATCCATCCTTGCATCGGATAAGTGCTTGACCTTGGTTGGATCCATTTTGGATGCTGATATGGTCTTATTGTGTTGTTTCTCCTATTGATCTTCAATGCATGCAAAGTTTGTTTAGGCTACCCTTTGACTTTTTGGTCCTTCATTGGTAGCCTTTGCTCCATTCTTTGGAATTTAGCCTATCTACTTTTCTTTTTTACTGCTGAAATTAGTACTTTAAGGCAAAGTTATTTATCTTTTCTTTTCCATTTTCATTATTAGGCAAAAAAAGCAAATTTTCTTTTAAGCTCACTAAATTTTATTAGACAATAGTTTCATCATCGAAGCTATTTAAGTTATTTTAATCAATTCATTTTCATTTTTCACAATCTTTAAGTCAATTTATAAGAGATGCTTATCTTCTATTAATATATTGTTGATATTCTTTAATGACTATATGTCTATTTCATATTTTAAAACTTCTGTATGTAATTTTTGAGAAGCATTTTAAACTTCTATATATGTTGGTTTATTAAGATCATTGTTTGAGTCAGATTCAACTATTATCTCAACCAGTCTCATGCATGCTTCTTCATCTTCATCATTGTTGTTTGAGTCATTCCAAGTTATTTGCGTAGCCTTCTTCTTGGACCTTCTCTAATTTTTGTAGCTCTTCTTTCAAAATGGACAATCCTTCTGATACTCTAGTTTATCGCGTTGAAAGTATTTCGTTTCACTTTTTTGCTTCTTCTACCTCTAAATGAAAGTTTTGAACTTTTGTGTGATGAGTGATGTCTTCGTTGCTGTCTTTATCAGATTCTTCCTTTACATTTTGGAAGATTTTCTTCTTCATGTCTTCTCCTTTCTTCATGTTCTCCAACTTAGATTCATAAACTAGAAAGTTTCCTACGAAACTTTCCAATGATGTTGTGATGAAATTTGTTGACTCTTCAATTGTAATTACTTTGTTTTCCACTTCGAATGAGACAATTATCTTACTTCCGAGTTCTCTAGCTAACAAAATTCTTCCCAAGTTTTGCAATTAGTTTATGATCGTATGAAATTCATGTTCTTTATGCTTTCCCCCTTTCACATTTTAAATATCTTATATTCACATGTTAGCATTCCAAAATGCGACTTTTTACTTTCGTTGTTCCGTCATGAATAATCTCTAACACTTCCAAATTTTATTGTACCTTCACGAGTTCTCCGAGCACTTTCGAATTTCGTAGTCTAACTTTAAACGTGAATATTGAATTTTGCTTTTGAAAATGATAATATAATGAATTTATTGCCTATTTGAGTGCTATTTTAAGCGTTTCCACTGCGATGCATTAAGTTTCCTTTTCTTCTGTGCTCGAGAACTCATTCTAGACTGTATTTCAGACCGCAATGTCCGTCGATTGGAGGAAGATAACCGCCCTATTTTTCCAACTCGGGTAGTTCGTTCCATTGAAGTAGGGGGACAGGGTATCAAGTTTCCCTTAATACATGCTCTTCCAATGACGGCTATGTGCGTTAGACTATTACATCGCTTGCAAGAACCATAGAAGGCCATATCGCGATATATTGACGATATATCGATATCGACAGGTGGTCGATATATCGTCGATATGGTCGATATTTGGCCTTCTAATGCTATTTTATTCACAAACTCAGTTCGATATCGACGATATGGCATCGATATATCATCAATATATCGACGATATATTGTATTGACATGGTACCGATATCGATACCGATACCGATATGGCCTTCACTGTCATGAACTAGTCTCTGATATGAAATGATAACCTTGGGTCGGATCGGACGCTCGGATTGCTGCAAACATTGTAACTTAAACAAACAAAAGCATCACACAATGCTACAACTACAAAAGATATAAAGATTATGCAATTCCAAGTGACACCGAAATTTTATGTGGAAACCCTCCTAAGCTAAAAATCGTGATCCGAGTCTTCGACGTGGGCTTTTAACCTGTCGAATCACTTGATCCTTTCCACTACATACACTTGAGAAGAATGCATGAGTGCATAGGATTCGTGCAACGTATAATAAAATCGAAGGGAATGGCTTTTCTCTTATAATACATTAAAATAGTTGTTTTAGGGTGTCTGTTAAATGATTAAAGAATGTGATGATTAGGTAAGTAGACCCTGCCAAAAAAATACCCCTACCTAAAAATAGATAAATTAGTCGATCAGAAATGATATTTTAGCTTTGACACTTTATTTTAACCGTAGGAACATGAGTAGATGAGTAGTTGATTGGAACAAAAATTAGTCAACTGAAGGGTTAATTATTTAACTGTAATTGAGGTTAGTCGAATGAACTGTTTAGAAAGAAATGTGCTTGGCTTTATGATTTCATTTAGTTGATTGGTAGCGTAAATTAGTCAGTCGACTAAAATCAAAATTATTTGAATGACTAAAGGTTGCAACCTAATCTAAGATTGCAGATACACGATGATTCATGATCTCGAGGTTTACACATTTCTAAAAGAAAAAAACAAGGATTACAGAACTCAGAACTCAAAAACAGACTGAAATTCGTTCTTAGCGTGAAATCTTTGGCTTTGTTTTCTGGAGTTTCTTTGGTCTTTTGCGCACGATTTTTCTTTTGAGCTTGAGCTCTATCCTTGAGCTTAAGCTTGAGCTTGAATTTCATTTTCTTCGTTCCCTTAGATTTTAATCTCCATGACCTAGCTACAAGCTAATAAATCATATTTTGTTGTAAAAAATAAAGAATATGCATGCTTATGCAAGATTCAACAAGGTTCAATATTAATCTTCAGGTGCTTGTTTGTTGGGCTTCGACAAATTGATGGAGGAACTCTATGGGGAGGAGGGGCCTAGGAACTCTATGTTGAGATGTCATTTTCTCGATGAAGAAAGCTTATAACCTCTTGCTCTCATGCATAGATTTAAATGGGGATTCTTAATTGTATGATGGTAGTGTAGTGTGGCTACCACTCAAAAGACTAGATTTCAAATATTGGGGCGGGCACTTGTGCGTGTTTCTTCCTCTTGTTTTAAAAAAAGGATTTTAAGGGGGACCTCTTCAAGGATCACAGATTTCTATAGTAGGTGAAAGTACCAATGAAAGTAAAAATCTTTGTGGCTCTTTTGGTGGAAAGGCTGGTGATCAGAGCCTTCAAAGCATGTTTTATTGAGAACCTTACCTGCTCTATCTGTCGAGATGAACCAACATATTTTCTTAGGGTGTCACGGTTTCACGGAACTGTGTCAATGTCATAGAGCTGACATTGGCTGGCTGGGTGTATATAACTATGAATAGTTTAGGAGGAGCTTTCACGACCTCAACCTATGTTGTAGAGCGGATCATGCAATATTTTTAATAATTTCTTGAGCAATCTGGCTTGTTAGGAACAATGTAATTTTTAAAAGAGATAATATATTGAAAATGCAGTAGAGCATGTCTCCCATTTGTAAAAAAGACGAACCTCTCTTTTTCAATTAGTTTTTACTTAATGAAATGAGTTTACTAGTGGCCACATACTAATGATGACCCTACTATGTGGGAGAAGGATTTGTTGTTGTTGTGATGAAGATGTGACTTCTACGACTTGCCCGACATGAGAGATACCATTGGCTTGTTCATAATTGTAAAAGTTGATGGACTAGCCCAACTCGTCGAGTTGATGGGGTGGCTGACTGACTATTAATTAATCGGTCAATAGTCGGTCATCCAACTACTTGGCTCGACTAGTTGACTGACTAGGCCGACTAGTAGGCCAATTTTTGCATGGAGGATATGTATTTTTTTTATTTTTTTATTTTGTTAGAAATCAATATGCTTAATGTCTTATTTAAATCCAATTAATTTTTTTATTTTAAGATGATAATATAGAAAATGTATTATGTAAATATATATATGAATATATATATATATGATTTATACATTTAAACTAATTAAAAAATTCAAAATTGACCAAAGTCTGACTAAATCCAATTAGTAGCCCAACTGCCGATTAATCCTCACTCAGTGACCTCGCCGATCGAGTACCAACTACTGTCTTATGCGACCTTGGGCCTCAACCTTTTAACCTTCAACTTCAATATAATTACTTCTGGAGGATCTCAAATTAATGGGAGAACGAATAACTTTTTCTATACAAGATAACAATAAGTATTTACAATTCTAGCCCTATGAGGTAACAATTAACGCATCGGACCGGTAGAGTTGGGGGGATGAGGAGAGGTGTGCCTGAGGGGGGCTCTCATCGCCGGAGGGAGCATTTGCGATGGGAGTTGAAGGGAGGGTTGAAGGAATAGAGGAGAGCTATTGAAACAGGTGAGGAGAGGCGAGAGAGAGCTACCGATCATGAGGAGTCGGGGGGTTGGTCGCTCGTTGCTCACCGAGAAATGCGACCAACGTTATCGGTGCGGCATGTATGGTTACCGAGTGGGCTCATGCACTCTTCCATCGCATTGTTTTAACTATCATCAGAGCGGGCATCGAAGAGCGGCGTACCCTTCTTACTTCGAACTTATTGGGGTAGTAAAACCGTTAACCCTTTGTGCGTTGTCGTTTCAAAGGTGCAGTCGTCGCAGAGATCTTATGCATTTGTTATTCGTGGTGAAGTTCCTGAACGTTCGTAGGCTAGAAATACCTTTCTTTTTGGCTACTGCAAGAAAGGTGATATGGATCTACGCTCCGTGATAATCTTAGTGCAAGACCTACTGAGAGATTCATTCACAGGAGATATTGTGGAGTTGTGTCACACAAAGTTTTGTGCGAGGCTGTCTATTGCTGAATCAAGGACCCTGTTGAGCCTTGATCGTTGGCTCAAAAATCATGTGGAGGCCAACAAGATTCACATATGGAGAAGCCTCAAATGACAACCTCCGGTTGGCTCGAGTACTAGGAATCCCTTTTCTCTCTAGATCGTTACATGCCTTGAAGTTGACGTTAAGAGAGATTGGCAATGTTAAGGTCTTTGATGATGGTTTGTTGTCGAGCTTCGACCCAAGAATCACGCTCTTTGTGATTGAGAACCTGTACTCCTCCCCTTTGGAATCGGTTTGCAAGTTGAAGGTGGGAAGAGCATCATTCAATCTCAAGGTGAGGCTTCTTCCAACATCGCCATCGTCGTCGTCGGAGATGATGGTGGTCGAAAACTCCTCCTCAGCTGCTGCCAATTTTCCTCAAAAATCGAAAACGGAAGACCATAGATTATTACAATCGGTTGTTTTGGGGGATTGAAGCTTGGAAACTATTAAAAAAGTAGAAGATTTTCCCAAGAACACATGGTACGGTCCTTTCATGGAGATCTTCAAGATTTATCCCAAGAAGGAAGGTTAGACGACTGTCTCACCGTTCGTTATGGATTTTGGGCATCACCAACTGCTTCTGGGTGGGAATCCAATTGATTGCTCCTTATTAAGTCGGGTAGAATTAAACCCGATCCAGTTAGAAATTCTATTGGCTGACCCGATTACAGAGGCCTTCGTGGAGTTGAGTACTTCGGATCCTCTATGGTTCTCGGATCCCCTATGGTTCTCGGATCCATATTAGCTGAAGCTCCATTATTCGATCTTTTCGGGTCGGAGAAGACCTGATATGATCACTTTTGATCCCCTTTTGATCACTGCTCTACCGTACGAAACTTCCCATAATGGAATGGGCGATTGGGTGAGGATGTCGGACCTGATAGTTTGGTCATGGCCACAAATATTATTGCAGAATGGAAAGAAAAACAAGGGATGCACTTTGGAAAGTGGATTTCTCAAAAGCTAACGATATGGTTGATTGGCGTTTCCTGTGGATGGCTTTGGGATGTCCAGTGTGGAGGCTCAGGAGTGGCGCGATGAACCGGGCACGGCTAGTAGCTCTCTTTCGATACGCTACTTAGGTCTCCCCCTTACAGTTGGTAGGCTGAGGTTGTCTGACTGGTTGGTAGTTATAGAGAAGATGGAGAGAAGGCTATCCGGTTAGAGAAGGCGACGATTTTTCCCGTGGTACTCGATTAGTCTTAATACAGGTTGTCCTTTCTGCTATCCCCGTTTTTTATGTCGTCTAGACTTCTCCCAATTTCAACACAGATTTGAGCAAGAATCTATGTAGCCGACCCTACTTATAGTGAGAGAAGGCTTAGTACATAGTACTAGACTTCTCCCAGTTGGTATTAGACGATGAATGGGAACAGATTTTGCACAGATTTCTCTGGGGAAGAATGGTCATGAGGGCTCGGGTCTTCGTCTAGTGGAATGGGAGACTGTAACTCTTTTCCAACGATGTTGGGGGTCTTGGGATCTCACGTGTTGAATCTATAAACGATGCTCTTCTCAAAGGGGTGAGCAGAATTTGGGGTAGAAATGAAGATCTATGCTGCCGCCTTATTCGGAATATTTATGATGTTGGGACTCATGACAAAATATCTCAACACTATCTTCTACCATCGTCAGCTATATAGAAGGGAGTCAACTCTGTGATGCTCCTGCTTTCAAGATCTTTTCAGACCGGTTCTCGGTGATGGAATCTTTTTTGCATTTTGGACTAATAACTGGTCTGGTAGTGGTCCTATCTCTTCCAGATTCCCACGCTTTTTTGCTCTGGCTGCAGACCGTAATGCGAGGGTCTTGGATTGCTGGGTGGATGGAAATTGGATGCCCTCCTTGACAGAGTTTTCAGATCAGCGGCTTGAGGAATATCTTTTACTTCTCGAATCTCTCAGACCTCTTGAGTGCTCGTTTGGGGGCGTGACCACTGACTAGGCTTGAAAGTGTTCTCCAGAGGTCACTCCTTGGTTTCTTTTAGATTCATGGAATCTGTTAATTTTCTTGTAACCTCTCTTTATGTTTTAATAAATTTGGGACGGATACCTTACCGTGTTTCCCCTTCTTTGGATTCAAAAAATTCTAGCCCTATGAAACATCTGTCTTGGCAGAAAAATATGAACTTGCTTCAACCATGATTTTGGCTTGCATTTGCGGCTGAAAATGCTCTACAAGGCGAATCAAAACCTAGAATCCCAGTAGCATGTTGACTCGGTTTTATTGTCAGAGTACACAATGGGTCTGGGGACTTCATTTGTGGATTAAAACCAGCCAATGTTGTAAAAGTCACCCGACTAGCCCGACTAGTAGGTCCAACTAGTCTAGTCAGTGGGGTGGCCGACCGAGTACCGACTAATTCCGTCTAGGTCCCCTAGTCAATCAATTTTTGCTTGGAGATATCATATTTTCTTACTTTTTTAAAAGCAAACTTATTCTAATACGCGTAATGTTTTATTTAAATTCAATTACTTTAGATTCATCATGATAGTACAAAATATATAAATCTATGCAAATATATTATAATATATGTATAAAAATGACTTGTATATTTAAAAAATCAAAGCCGATTAATGCCCGACTAAATCTGATTAATCGCCCGACTACCGACTAATCCTTAGTCAGTGACCTGACTGACCGAGTACCGACGTTTGCAACCTTGAAACCAGTTTGATACATCAGAAGCTCAATTCAGATAAAACCCACAGTAGAATCGCTGGATTAATTTTTTTGAAACCAATCGCTGGATTAATTTAGGGCTCTCTGCCTTTTCTTGTTCTTTCCACTTCTTCCTTCCCTCAATTTTCTTGTCAGATTCCTAGCCTTCTGAAAGTTTGCGACTTTCTTGTTATTTCCAAGTTTCTTGACACGTCAGCGTACATGTTAAACAGCAATGTTTAAGCTCTGATATCACTTTCCTGTTATTTCGATACTCATTACACATTCTTTTTCTTATATATTTTATCTGAAATTCGCTGGTTCTATCGGCAGAAGCGACGAGAAGAAATGGAGAGACTCGAGAAGGAAAAACAGGCAGAGATCCGGAGCTACAAAGGCCTGATGGTTTCTGAAAAGATGACCTCTAACAAACAGATTGCATCCACTGCAAAATCACTGCAAGAATTGGAAGACGACTTCATGTGAGCTTCTTGTTGCGCTGCACCTAAGGAATCGAGCATGGTGCCTTTGAATATCAGCATATTGGAGGACATCAGATCATCATGTCAAATTCATATAGATTATGATGTTTGTGTTATATAGTACACATGAGATCATCCCCTGTATCCTCCTGTAGAACTTTACACATTTCACCCGTTACTGCCCACCTGTATCTATCATTGGCCTTCGGCGGTGTTGTCAGGTGGTGGATTATTTTGCTATTTATAGTCATTCTTAAGTGAATGTGTAAGAATTGATTCCAGGTATTGTATTCGGATGTTGGACTCTCTCGTGCTCACTCTGCAGTCAGTTTTGTGTGTTTTTTTGCATATTACTAAAAAAGATGGTGTTCATGTCAGACTAAGGGACGAAAATGGATTAAAATCCAGTCCGTGGTTATCTTATAATCTTTTCTTAAAAAAGAGAAGCCTTTGTTTAAAAGTGTAATGGTATTCATATGCCCTGTGAAGGGATTCTTCGTTCATAGATGTTTATTTTTATGCGTGTAGGATTTACCAAAAACCTAGCACTACAAGAAAAATGAGTTGTGGTCACGGAATGTGATCACGGAAACTTGTGGCCACGATAATTCTGTGACCACTAGTTTCTCGTAGCTACAATCCATGGCCAAAGTCTTCATACAAGAGTTGTGGCCATGACAAGTTCTGTTGCCACTTGTAGTGACCACGAAATATTCGTGGTTAGAGAACTTTCGCGATGAGACTTGTAGGTACGGCTACTGGCCACGATGTGCTGGAGCCAAAGCTCATTTCCGTGGCCACAAACCCGACATCCGTGGGCTTAATTCTGTAGCCACAACTTGTTTTCCTTGTAGTGTGGGATGAGACTAGATTGTTTAATGGATCCTTGATTTTTTTCAGTCTGTAATTAGTTGCATCCTTGACTTTTAATTTTGATAAAAGTTTTATATAGAAATGATCTTTTCGAGGATCTATATCATTTAATAAGAGAAAACGTATTTTCAATTTCATCTTGATCGGTTTTCACTTGCTCATCATCATGAGGAGATAAATTTGACAAAATCTACACCCCCCACAAGATTTGAATAGCTACATGATGATACAATGTGATTGGAATCCTTATGCTCTGTTTGTTTGGAGAACAAGCACAGGAATAATGGGTCAATTTTCTGTCCAGTGCAGTTCTCAAGAGTATAGCTATTAGGTTGTGACACATAATTGTAGGGCTTCACAAAGCCCCGAGTTCTAACATAAAATGCAACAAACTCAACAATCATTGGCGGCAGATTCAATGAATGACCTAATTCAGAATCATCAAAACAATGTACTATGTTGAATAGTTGAATAGTTTCAAGCAGAAACAATAAGAATAAATGGACCTGTATTAAAAAGATGGCATTGATGTTGATGAAAACACAATACAACGAACACAAACATTAATAAGAACACTATGTTGAAGTAGAAAGCACATTACAAAGTTTTTCTCAAGGGCAATAATTGAAGTCAAAGATGAAAGGGCATATTCAAGGGTAGAGCAGTAACAAATAAACAGGAGGCAGTGATGGAAGAAAACAAAGAAGACAGCCAAGCCAAAGTTGACAGATGGAGGAGAGGATCAAAGGGGAACAACATCTGTTATAGAGATAATAGCATAGCTTTCTGAGGAAGCAGTGAGAAGACGGGAAGGAGATACCATCCGGAGTGCTCAGTAACAATATCCAACAGTGTGTATATATCGCTTAGTAATTTGGTAAATATTGAAATGAACTCCTATATGCTCACACCCTCAAGCGAAAACTAGTCATGTTAATCTGGTAGCATTTATTCATGGAACCAGCCGGTGCAAACAAGCTCCTGATTCATCCCAGTTATCCAACTGTAACAGCTCTGCCCAAGCCGATCCGGATCCTATCCGAATGTTCCTGATAGCTATTTATGTCAATCAACACGAAATCAAGCCATCCAACATCAAATACAAAAGATTCAACGAACCACAACCAATTTCCATCATGAATGAAAGATGTCCATATATCCAACATGATCCACCTCTTTTTTTAGAAGTAACTAATCCTCCAAATAGTCACAGATCCTCTCTTTGGAGCAATCGTTTTACACATGCACCCACGTACTCACGCACGCACACACAAACAATAAGAAAATTCCACTACAAAATTGTTATCTGACATAAGAAAATACCCTTTAAACTTCTGGCTTCTAAAAAATTGTAAATGTTTGTGACTAGAGTGGTCTACATGATCGTGCAATGACTGCGTGCAAAGGGTCTATGATGCATCAAGAACATCGATTTCAACAACAAAAGTTGTCATGTACACGAATCTCATTATTCAAACGATGGGGAATCGCATTCTTCAAAAGTCAAATGTATCATTTTACATATTCAAGAGAAAGGTCCCATGTATATATGTAGGAGCCAAAGGGCCATCAATAAGTGCATTCCCTAACATGCAATGATAGCAAGGTCTCAAGTTAATGTAGATATAAAATATTAATTAAGATGGAGAATTAGAACGATTTTAAATTTAGGAAATAATTATTTAAAGATTTTCTTGCATGGGAAAACACATCGAATCAAACAAATGAACAAACTAAGCAATACAACTATTATAGATTCATATTTTAATTGGATCATTATCCTTAACGGCGACGGCTGACCCTCCACATAATTGGGACTAAAATAATGTACCGAGATTATTAACGATATATTTGCTTCAAATACTTAAAAAAATACGAAAGGAAATTGTAAGTTAAATTATTACAAGAATTTGACATACGACAATGAATAATTATAAATATTCATTATCGTATTTTCAATATACATTACAACAAAATTGATCTTAAGCAATTATAATTTAACATTCGTTGCCATATCTTCTGTAGTTAAATATATGAATACGAATACCATCCGTTACTTGATTGTCTAAATTCACAATGGTTATTCTGTTTGTTATTATATTTCTAGTAACAAATAACATACCAACAACTATCACATTTCTTGTAATCGTTATTGTAAATTCTACAATACTTAATATAATCTTTTAACAAATTAATTAAAGGATAAATCATCGTTGTATGCACCTTTACCAATGAATATGATATTCATTGCTAATTACAAGAAGAAAAGGCTAATTTTGCAGCAAATAATATTCATAGTTATATATTTAACATTGGATAGAGGGGGTGCATATTCAAATTATTTATTATCACACATCAATTTTCTTGTAATGATATAACATTGAGTATTATTCATTGCAAAATTAACTTTGTTCTTGTAATTAACAAGGAATGCTATATTCGTTGCTAAATGTACTGCTTATATAATGATGATTTATACATCAACTTATTCATTAAAATTTGTGAGAATCATTGCTAAACCTAACAACAATTAGAAGGAACATCAACGAATAATTACCATTGTTATATGATTTGTTGCAAAGAATATAATGACGAATACAATAATATTTGTGAATTTAGAGCATTAAGCAATGAATACTATTCGTTGATATAGATTTAACTACATATGATATGACAATGAATGTTGAATTATTTCGTTTCCTAATAATTCAATAAAATTGAGCGATAGTGACATTTTTTAAAATTCGTCACTAAACTAGTCGTTGTTAAATATATAATGACGATATTATTCATTGTGAAATGAGTTTTAGTACTTGAAATTAGAGACAAATAGTATATATGTCGCCATATAATTAGCAACGATCCATATATCAACGCTTACCCATTGCTATTTTTCAAAAATCAACTAGTCGTCGCTATTTTTTTATTCGTCGCTAATTTCAAGTACGAAAATCTATTTCACAACAAATTAGATCGTCATTATATATTTAACTACGACTAATTCAATGACAGATTTTGAAAAAAACACCACTATAGCTAATTTTGTTGCAGTGTAATTAGGTCAATTTTTATTGCCGTGAATAAACAGACTAAATTTTCCAATGGATGCAGACACAACTTAATCTGAAATAAATAATTTGGCTCTATCCCTATCCATCAAACATCTCATGGATTTTTTTTGCTAGGCAAACATCTCATGGATGATGATGTGCGTGGTGAATATTTTATAGTATTACGGCTGTTAGCTGAGCAAAGTCTATGAGCAATATTTTAAGAAATTCAATTTTTAAATAGTATATAATAGAACCCAAGGAGTGATATGGTAGTAGAGCAGTGTGCCTCCACTTTAAAAGATTCAAGTTCAAATTTCAGTGGACATACTCCGGACCCATGAAATTACCGAGCCTACTATTAAAAAAATATTATATAGTAGTAGAAGTAGTAGGCTCCCACTCCAATGACTAGGGGTCCAACCCCACCTTCCCATCAACCAGTAAAAAACTACTTGGGAATCCACTTCAATCGAATTTCAACAAACATGCATGCTCAACAGTTTTGCTATCGTCTATAAAACTACTGGATGGCTTCTTAATTAGTAAAATCTTCTTCCTTTGCTTGTTCTTTTCTTTACTTGTTCGACTAATACAATTCTAGAACGACTCATTTGACATGCAATCGATGCCTTCGGGCTGACAGTTATGAGAATGTCCTGTGGACTCGTTGCATCTCACAAAGTCTGCACTTTTCTATCATTAGTCGTGACTTACTGAGAATAAAATTATTGCACGACTGAGAATAAAACTATTGCCAAATTAATGGCGATCGATGACCTGACTGAGAATAAAATTATTTCCAAATTAATGGCGATCGATGTTATGGAGGATATCTATAATGGAGCACTGGAGAAATAGTGGGGGTAGTTAGGGTTACGAGGAGTAGGATAGGAAAGTTTACGCAACAGTACATGCAGGAAGACTTCTGATGTGCTACAGTATATTAAAATACAAGCATTATTGGATCTCGGTCCTCACGTTTGATGAACGGACCAAATTGCTGAATGTACAGCAGTCGCAATTTAATCCGAATTATTATACAGGTCCGCTGTATCCCTCATCATTACACATCTCGTGATTTGTGCTTGTGTGGTGAGCAACTCACAGTGCTGCAACATCGCCTGCATCGACGACTGGTTGTGAATATTTCACACAGTTGCAACTTTAAGATCTTGTTGGAATAAATTTGTAATGTATTCTCTTCCGTGCTTAAAACAACCCATGTTGTGAATCCAGCTAGAATTATTATGTACACTTCACCTTTGGCCCCTGTCCCTGGCCTTGAGGAGTGGCCAACGCAAGTGTTGCACTGTAAACATAAAAGATGCAGCATATGAGAGTAGGGGTAAGAGGAAATGATGATAACTTGACATTTGTGCTGTTTCAATCTTTGGAAGAGGATCGTCTGCTGTGCCATGAGCTGCAGCAGACTCTGTTGCACGTCCGGGAGTCGCTCGATCATGATCGAACGGTTTCCATGAATTCGCATGATCCGGGCCCACAAAAAGTGCAAATTCGTGGGAACCGCTCGATCAAGATGGAGCAGTTCTCGAGCGTGCAGCAAAGTCTGCTGCAGCCCATGACACAACAGACGATCCACTTCCTCAATCTTAACCGCTGTTATATTTCAAATTTAACAAGCTTTCACGATCAAAATCCCTCTATAAGGATTCGGGGTTTAGATTCAGATGGATGAGCACAACCTGTGTCAGCTGTTGGCTTGCTTCTTTGAACTCTAAATTCCATGGTGTCTTTGAGGCAATAATAATGGGAAATGAGAAATCCCCTTTCCTTCAAAGAGCGCCACAAAAGTAGATCGACAAATGAATTGAAGTGTCACGATATATTTGAGCAAGCAAACCTAGCAACAAAATACTACCATACAATAAACATGGAAGACGTCCAAAATGATAGGGTTAAAATCACGGAGCCTACTTGAGACCGAAACCAAATTAATATAGATGATTATAAAATGTTCTCCCACACTGAACTATACAAAGCCAACCTTTCAAGATGGTATATCAATCAAATTTCCACCACCAAGATGGAATAAGGGTGGAGAAACATCACATAGTATAGGATGCCCATTTCCACTGACCACTACGATCTCGCAGCAACACCTTCTATTGGACCCTTCAGCAGCAATACCTTCTAATATTTTTCGGGCATAGGTTTCTGGTCCGTTGTCGAGCAAAACTGCTGACAACTTGTTGGGTATGGGTCCAGATGGACCTGTTGACAACCACCCAAAATGCTTAAGCTCAAGTTGTCAAGTAGTAATCCTCATCACTTATAACCCACTTTCACACTTTGTGAGTTTTAGATGTGGCACTATATTTGGGGGTTTGTAGTGTTACAACCTCCCCCACTTATATTTGTAACGTCATCGTAGCGACATGGCCCATTACCTCTTCCTAATGACAGTGGTGGTTGCACGCACCGGGTAGACATTTCCTCCTATTACTTTATAGGGGTGCTCCACCTCTCCAGTAGCCCTTTCCATTATCAGAGGGAAATTAGCTCTGATACCATTTGTAATGTTTTGGGCTTAGGTCACCGGTCCGTTATCGAGGAAAACTGGCCCTGACAACTTGTTGGGTACGGACCTAAATGGATCCGTTGGCAACCACCCAAAATGCTTAAGCCCAAGTTGTCAAGTAGTAATCCCCACCACTTTTAAACCACACCCACACTTTGAGAGTTTTAGATGTGGCACTACGTATGAGAGTTTGGGGTGTTACATCCTCCCCCACTTATATTCGCAACGTCCTCGTTGCGACATGACCCATTACCTATTCCTAGTGACAGTGGCGGCTGCACGCTCCGGGTAGTCATTTCCTCCTATCTCTTTATAGGGGTGGCTCCACCTCTCGGGTATCCCTTTCCACTACCAGAGAGAAATTAGCTCTGAATCCATTTGTAACGTCCCGAGCTTAGGTCACTGGTCCGCTATCGAGGAAAACTGACCCTGATAACTTATTGGTACAGACCCAAATGGATCCGTTGGCAACCACCCAAAATGCTTAAGCTCAAGTTGTTAAGTAGTAATCCCTACCACTTATAAACCACACCCACACTTATTAATCAAAGTTTTTCAATATTTTATGTAATCTTCGCTAATTTTTATTTCAAGATTCAATGACGATTAGTTTAATTTTAAAAATTGCAATAGATAAACATTGTTATATAGACCGTCGCTAATGAATGTCACACACATATATAGGAGTGATCCTATGAGAACAAAAAATGTGAGAGCATGAGGGCATGCATTCTGTACCACATGATCTTATCTTCTCTCTCCTCATTTTCTCTCTCCTGGTTGAATCATATGGTCCAGAATGGATGCTCTCATACTCTCATAGATTTTGACTCTCATAGATCACTCATATATGTGTATATATATATACATATATATATACATATATATATATATACACATATATATATATACATATATATACATATATATATATATATATATATATATATATGGGTAAAATGTGTATGCCCCCTAGGGGGAGCTAACTTAGCTCCCCCCGCCCTTTTTTGACATAATTTTTTTTATTTTTTTGAAATCTAAAATCGTGTAAATTCATTATTAAATCCCTATATTATGCTATTAAAATTTCGCGTGAAACAGAGACTCCTACGACCTCCATCCAAACGGGGTCGATTTAAAAAATCCTGTTACCGTTAAAAAAATGACTGTCTGGATGGAGGCCGTAGGAGTCTCTGTTTCACACGAAATTTTAATGACACAATATAGGGATATAGTGATGAATATTCATGGAAGAAATTTTCAAAAAAAAATTGAAAACATGGAGAAAATGGGGCGGGGGTAGCTAAGTTAGCTACCCCCTGGGGGCAGCCCCATTTATCCTATATACACACACACACACACACACACACACACACACACACACACACACACACACACACACACACACACACACACACACACACACACACACACACACACACACACACACACACACACACACACACACACACACACACACACACACACACACACATATATATATATAGCAGCCCCATTTATCGTATACACACACACACACACACACACACACACACACACACACACACACATATATATATATATATATATATATATGGTTAAATGGGGCTGCCTCCTGGGAGTAGCCAACTTGCCTACTCCCACCCCTATTTTTTCCTTATTTTTTTATTTCTTTGGAAAATAAAAATGTGTAAATTCACCGTTATATCCCTCTAACATTCTATTAAAATTTCGTCAGAAATAGAGACTCCTACGTCCTCCATCCAAACAAGGTCGATTCAAAAAATCCTGCGACCGTTAAAAAAATGACGTCTGGATGGAGGGCTTAAGAGTCTCTATTTCTGACGAAATTTTAATAGAATGTTAGAGGGATATAGTGATGAATATACAATTTTTTATTTTCCAAAGAAATAAAAAAATTAGGGAAAAATAGGGATGTGAGTAGCCAAGTAGGCTACTCCTAGGGGGCATCCCCATTTTACCCATATATATATATATATTCACGGCGAATAATTGACTAATTTTCATTATTTTGTTCTTGCAGTCGATGGCCAACCTATCAATGCCCGTCACTTAAATGATTTCATTAATGACTAATAGTTACTCACTAAACATGTCATGCAACTGTATCCCATCCGTGCATGTGGTGATGGTTGGACAAGTGGCTGTTGTAACTCCACTTGATGTGATAATTAATCCTATGGATTCGTACGTGATATGACAAAGAATATATTTAATGCCCTCGTCTGTCCTTCATTATGACTGACAGAGAATAAAATTATTTATATTGAGCCACATTCTCTTTATTGATAGCCGGGGGTTGACTATAAAGCTTTTATATATAAAAAAAGTGCATGTTTTGTCTGTGGCAATGACGGAAGAATCAAAATCGTCCTCTTTTTGTGCAATCGATCGGTGTCGATGAATTTGATGTCGACCTTCTCGTCGCATGAAAGTCACGTGAAGTGAATGGACCAAATCGTTGAAATGCACCACAGCCGCAACTTAATCTCAATTATATATGGGTTCGGGGCATCTCATTTTTCCAATATATATATAGAGAGAGAGAGAGAGGAGAAAGTGAGTATACAATATGAAGTAGGTATTTTTACCTACTTAAGGTGCTTTTCGGCTAGAGGGGTAAATCCTTCTTTGAGGGGTTTACCCTCCTTACCTCATATTTTCTCATTTCTACGTGGGTCCCACTTTTTATTTTTTTTAAAAATAAATAAATCAATTCTCCATCATCAATTCCATCAAAAAATAATATACTATACATCATATCATATGAAAATTATAAACTACTCTACTTATACTCACTTTTTCAAACTTCAATACAATCACATCACAATAACTATTCACTTTTTCAAACTCCAATACAATCATATCACAATAAATCCACTTCTAACCCACCCCCAGTTTAATCATCTATCCAAATATCAAAACACAAAAATGGATTATCTGGTAACAATTTAACCCACCTAAACCAACATACCAAACACACCCTAACATTTATTTTTAGTAATTTTTATTTGTTTTAAATAACACTGTAGATTTTCATAACTATATCCAGGGCCGTCCCTGAGGGTAGTTTGTGAGTGCAACCGTCCAGGACCCATCAATTTTAGGGGCCCATTCTTACATGTTCTTCAATATTTAGTTCAGGAAAAAAAAGTATATGTCCTATTGTACTCTTATAGAATCAAATTTTTGGTTAAAGAACTCACTGAAAATAGGCCCTTATAAAATCAAATTTTCGATGAAACAACTCACCGAAAAATGAGCCCTTATGGAATCGAAGGTGAACAACTCAATATGAAAGCTCAAAATTTAATGGGATTCCATAAAGGCACATTGTTCTCTGAAAAATTGTTAAGGGCATATTCTTTTCTTTTGCCCAGGGCGCACGAACTGTCAGGGACGACATTGCTATATCCCTATAATACGTCATTCGAATTTCGTCGGAAACAGAGACTCCTACGGCCTCCATCCAGAATATGTGTTTTTAAAAGTTATTAGATTAGTTGTAAATTACCTGTTTGGATGGAGGCCGTAGGAGTCTCTCTTTCTAACGAAATTTGAATGACATATTAGAGGGTATAGTTATGAAAATCCACGGTGATATTTAAAAAAAAAATAAAAAATTGCTAAAAATGGATGTGAAGTAGGTAATGTTACCTGCTTCACAAAGTATGCTCTCTTTCCTCATATAAATATGTGGGTAACATAGAGTTGTTCTTTTTCATTTTTTTCTATTTCTATTTTTATTTTTTAAAATAAATTCTTGAAATTTCATCACTGTATTCATATATTATGTCATTCAAGTTTCATACAAAATAAAGATTCCTGCGATATCCATCTAGAATTAAAGGAAGTGCTAACCATAATTCAATTTTTCATCAAATTATCGGGTCTTGAGATGAATGATACCAAATTAGAACTTTTTGGACTAAGCCTAACCCACTCTGAGCTTGAGGGGATTAGGGATATTCCGGTTTGGTCTATGAGAAATTTCCCAATGAACTACCTACGATTCACCATATCTTCAACTAGACTAAAGACTAAAGATTGGGAGCCTTTGATTGCAAAATTTACTGTCAAACTGCAGGGTTGGAAAGCAAAGATTACCTTTACTAGCGAGGGTGGAGACTTTAATAAATTCTTAGCTAATTCCTTAGCAACTCACATGATGTGTTATCTTAAGATTCCAATTGGTATCCTTGACAAGATAAAGAAAATCCATAAAAACTTTCTTTCGGGTGGAAATGCATGATATTCGTCATGCCGATGTCTAAGTTGTGCGAAATCTATATTTTTTTCATTTCATTTCATCTCATTTTTGTGCATATTCCACATTTCAAACATATAAATATATGTATGACATCACTTATTACCCTCCTGTGAATAAGTGGATGTTTGGTTGGTTAGGATGGTTGGAGAAGGTTGGAACAATATGGTGTAACATTGATTATATATTATATTAATTTTTTTTATGATTATAAGATATATTTTCAAAAAATATTTTTTATTTAACAAAAAATTTGTGGGATTTTCCCATTAAAAATACAGAGTAGGGAATGCCAGCAAACAAACGAGCCAATTTGAATTATTATTTGTAATATGCAGGTAACTTCCGTCGTGGACCCCACTCCACACGGCCCATCTCCTTCATCCTGACGGACGATAACCATCGACCAAGGTTTTAAAAATCGGACTGGACATTGAACCGGTTAGTCTTCGGTTTGGTCCAATCGGGTCGGACTGTCGGTCCAAACCGGTCGGACAGATGATGATGTCAGTATGATGCCATCATTCATATCGACTCGGAAAAAATTGGACCGGGCTTAATTTATTGGTCTGACCGGTCGAACCGGTTTTTTGAACCGATAAAACCGGATAGATATATGTAAATATGTATTTATATATCATTGAACTAATCATTTAAAATGTCAAATATTTCAATATAAAAACATGATTGTCTATTTCGAATAAAACTCTACAAAAGGTAGTCACATTTTCTAGCATTATATATGAATATAATATTGTAATAATTTTTTTATAGTTGCTTTTACAAAATTACCCCAAGAAAGTAGTGGCACAAGTTATATTCCAAAAAAGAGAGGGAAGTAATTGAAATTATAGAAATTAAGAAGGGTACAAGTGATAAAAACCCTATTATTTCATTATTTAAATCTTTATTTTTTAAAAATATACTAAACCATCAAATCTGGGTCAATCCGGGTCAACCCGGTCCAACCGCCCGGGTCAACCCGGTCCGACCACCGGTCTGACCCGGTTTTTTATTTGGGATTTTTACCCAGCAGACCCTAGAAACTTTGCAAATTACCTCTATGACCTTTGAAACATCCTAATTCCTCCCTCAACCCCGTAAACTTGCTAACCCTTACCATATAAACCCTGTGGTTAACCTCCATCTATTTACCCGTTAAAAGTAACCGGATTCCGTTATACTCTTTGATATTATGCCTATTTTATTTATTGAATTTACGTAAACTGCCACTCCCTCTCACCTTCATCCATCTCTCCACCACCCAGCACCAACCATGTCGTCGACCTCCATCGTCGTCGGCGCTTCACTCTCCTTCCGGCACTCGACGCACTGCTATTGATTCGTCGTCATCTTCCTCTGTTCTTTGTTGCAAACAGGTCGTCTTGCTCTGCTGTCCTTCGTGGGGTTCTGCGTTCAGCAGTCGACGTACCCGGGGACAGGTCCGCTGGAGAACCTTGCGGTGCACCTCGCCGATCCGTGGCATATCAACATCGGCAACATCATCATCCCCAGAGACATCCTGCCATGAGAGATTGATCTGTATCGGGATTGTTGGGCTTGCCCTGTTTGATCTGTACAAGTGAAAACGGAATGGGATTGTGCTGCATCTCTGCTGGTAAACCTCCTCTTTTTCCGATGTAATATGATGCAATATATTGTTTCTTTGCAAAATTTGCGATTGATTTGTTGGATTCTTTGGTTGAGCGTAAGCCGAAGTAGAACGCGGATCGAGCAATCGAAAAACGAGACGCCAAGGAAGCTTACGTTGAGATTCACAAACCCCAATACAAACAACTAGACCTACGTTTTGAGATGGTCAGATTCTCCTACCAGTAAGGAGGAAGCAGCCGAACCCCCCCTCCCCCTCCCGCAGCCCCCTCCTGCTCCGAGCAGCCGAACCCCCCTTCCCCCTCCCGCGCGTGCGACCCCGCCGACGATTGGAGGCCCCCCCTCACCGCACGCACGATGGAGCCCCCCCTCCCCCCACCCCGCCGACGATTGGAGGCACCCCCTCACCGCGCGCGCGATGGAGCTCCCCCTCCCCTCACCCGCCGGCCATGGAGGACCCCCGCCCCCCTACTGCTGCTACCCCCCCCCCCCCCCCGCCCCCGCCGCCGCTTCTCACTCGCCGGCTGGATCCAACTTCTATACTCCGTCATCCTAGGTGTCAACCTTTACTGGCTCGCAGGCAATCTTATTCCCCCGGGCATAGTGATGAATCCACATTTCATCATCTTTATTTTGTCATTTTGGCCTAAAAAACCCTAACAAATGCATGTAAATACCATTAATTAGTGTATCTTAGCATTCATGCAGGAGTGTGTAAATAATATATAAAATACGGGTTTTAACACCAAAATTATAGAATAAAGAAAAGAAAAGAAAAGGAATAAAATATTATAAATATTTTATGACCCGAAACCTCGAGACCTAGGCATCTAGATGAATAGGTCGACAAGGAAAAAAGTAGGGGGAGATAAGGGCCAAAATACAATAAAAATACCTTTTATTTTATTCATTCTTTATTCATTTAGGGACCTATTTTTGGTTCCACTGTTTATACCTCAAATAAAGAAACTTTGCACATAAAATTGTAGATAATTAAATAAAAGAAAAATACAAAATTAATTTCACACAAAAATAATGTACAAATAAAATGTTATGATCTGAGTAAGTTTCTAGAATCCCAACTTTCCAGACCCGTATCTCTCAAATAAAAACTCGAAACACGTCAAACTCACTTTAATTGTATATAATGTTAAATGAGCTATTTAATGAAGGTAGTTTAGTATTTTTCGGAAATACGGTTTGAAAGTTGAGTTTTGGACCCCTCTTATATACTTGTACATATTAAAATATTCATTTCCTTATTTATTCATTATTTTTATAATTTATTATTTTCATAATTTTGTAAATATTATTTATAATATATGAGTGTATTAAAACATGAATAAAAATACACAGAAAACAAAAAAATGAAATATTTGTATTCAATACCTAGATGAATTACCTATACTTATACCTATATGAATATTGCTTCTATTTATTTACTTGTACAAAATACATCATAAAAATAAAATAAAAATATATTTAAGTGTATAAAAATGAGTTATAAATTTGTAAAATAATAAATCAAAATAATTAAATCAAATTCACAAAATAAAAATAAAATATTAAAACGTAGAGATAAATATACATATATAGGCCAAAAATGGTAATTTGTATTTTTGTACCTCATAAAAATAAATAAAAATTGTAGTAAAATACTTCATAAAATAACAAATATTTTTTATTTTATAACATAAAAACAATAAATTCATTTACTAATTCCAATTGATTTTTCTAATCATTTTTAGGGATTTTTCCTGGTTATTCCACGTGGACCAACCAGGTGACAGTCCACGTTGACCTCGGTCAACTGGCTGTCCTCCCCTCCGCCATTGTGTCAAGACGTTGTTTTTGTCCCATTTCGCGAATTTTTCGAGGTCAATCCTTGCACCATCTCATGGTAGTTTCTTCACGACTTTTGTGCCTTGTTCATCGCTCTTTCACGTCCTAGGCTCTCCTTGGGCCGAGGGCCGACGATTGTGGTGATCTCTCTCGGTCTTTAGAGCTCGGTCGTCAACCCCATATATTGCACCTCGACTTTCCCTTTCAAGTTTGAACCCCTCAATCCAGGTAGGGATTTTCTTTTCCCAGATGTGCAACTAGTTCAGGGAAGCAAGAAAGAGGGGACCCGTCTTGACGAGACGTTAGATATATAGTAGCGAGGCCGACCATACATCATTTGATAGGCTTCTCCTACCGGTTCAGAGGGAGAGGCAGAGTACTTTCCAGCTAGGAGGGAGGTTTCCCATTTCAAAAGCTATAGAGGCGAGAAAGGCAGGTGCAAAAGAAGAAGTCTTGTCTTCCGTCGAAGTGAGGGAGAAAGAAGTGAGGCAGACGTCAGTTCGAGATGCAGAGATGCTCCAGAATAGGTCACTTTTCTCCGTTGAGGCCCTTCCACTCATGTGCTTTCAACAGTAGTGCTCGTAGCTGAGGCCGACTTTCGTACCAGGCTCTTGCAGTCAAGCTCCCTTTTGCCTTTGCACTCAAGGGCCAATCTCCATCCGGCCCGAGGAAACCTTTGCACGCCTCCACATCCTTTCTTCCCAGACGCCTTGTCATTCTAGTGGGAAAAAATGCACAAAATGCCCGCGATCAATTTCTTCTCCTTTTATCGGTTGTTTTGTATGGGAAAGAAGAAAAGAAAATGATCCTTAGCACCGCATCGAGTAGATCTAAGATCTACTGAAATGATTGGAGAAATTGGCCGGAACCATTCTCATTCTCTTGGCTAGCTGTTGAGTTTTGTCCTGGGAAAGAGGCAATAAGTGCCACGAAACGATGCGCTGTGACTGGTCATTGGCGTCGAGAGGAAGCCCATATATATTCTCGTGGGGGGTCTGAGGGTCCTGTCAGGTTCGTCAGTCAGCCTTGTCTCCCTCGTGTTGTATGAGCAAGCAAAGCCTTTGACCAGGAGCAAAATGGAAGCGAATCCCGGCAAGTTTTTCATAATACATATACCCGTAAACAAGTGAAGTAAATGCACGAAGCAAGTCCGCCCCTAGTTCTGTAGCTAGAGCTAGTCTGTCCCTTGTAAGCAAGTACAGATATCGTCAGGAATGGGAGCAAAAGTGGAGTCAGCCAATGCGTTTATGGAGTTAGCCTCGTCGCCCTACCCTATGTATTATATTAGCCTTTGTTAGTCATCCTCTCGAGACCCTATCATCTTTCTCATATTCTTGCCCCTCCCCGGGAGAACAATCTGGCTAGTGTCGCTGCTCTGTTCTCCGCTGCTTTTAGCTCTCACATTTGCATTCCGGAGAATGCCATTTGGGCTTTGTAATGTACCAGCTACCTTTGGGTTTCTGATGGCCATTTTCTCGGATATGGTTGGTGATTTTCTCGATGTTTGGATGGCAATAAAGCTATCGTCGACTATTTACGCATTCTTTGAGCTTTTTTGATAGAGTAGATATTAGAGGCGGCTTTCAATCTAGACTGATTTCTAGAATGACGCCTATATATCCGGGGCTCGACTTCAACAGCTTTCTGTGGGACTCAAACTTCCGCTTTTATGATCTCGATCCGTCCTATAGTCTTCCCGTACCCCGGGAATCATTCTCTCTTCTGCTTTCCAATCAGCGTGCAAAGCAGTAAGGAAAGTAGGTCCTACTAGCTCTGATCTGACAAGCAAGGACCATTCGAGGGCTTGCGGATGCCCATGGTATGCAATTTCGGTGCAAAATGACCAAATTAATAGCTTTTTTGCCCTGCTCGCTACCATGAGATTTTCGATTCTGACTCAATAGGAGTCGAGAAGTAGCTGCGAGAATGCCCTCAGTATATATAGGAAGAAGAAAAGGCAAGTAGGTAGTGGATAATTAAGGCTTTTCATTTTCCTACTAGCATTCTATATTCCCCTTTGTCGAACTATTATCAGTGCTGCAGGTTGCGACCAAAAAAGAAATACATGCTCTGATGTACCCTCGACGTGATCAAAGCCCACTTGGCTGTGGGGGGAACAACAGACCCTCACATGCTTTATTCCCACTATGCTGGTAATTCTCATGGATGATTCTACTACTAGGGGAACTAGACCTCTTTATGAACGCCCTCTTGTCTGTCCTCTCCTCGCTTTCGATACAAACCCAACGAGACCTCGTTCACAGTATATCCTTATAACCATTCAATCCACCCTCATGAAAAGACTCAAAGGAAAAGGTGCAGCAGCTTTTTCCCCGGAGACTCATAGGGGAGTCGTCGGGACCAGAAAATCAGTCAGGAAGCCCCTCGAGACCCACGGGAGGTTGGTTCGTCGACGTGCCATAATATGAAATAATCCAGGGCATTTTATATACTAGTTGAAAGGAGGGATCACAGAAGAGAACACAAGAAAGAAGAACGCCGACATGAGGGTCCAACTACATTGCATTGCCAGAATCCATGTTGTATATTTGACAGAAGCTTACCTCCTTGCTTCTCTTCTCTCAGGGCTTCGATTAAGAGTGAATTCCATCAGAAAAGATGATTCCTCGAGAAAGAAATGGGTTTCTGACGAGCCCAAGGGGTGGTCTCCCTCGGATTTCTATGGATGACGACATGCATGGTTCACCCAAAAGGAACAAACATCTTAAAAAAGGATTAGAGCCAGTCTTTGACTTCAGTTTGTAAACCCATTTTACTTTTAGGAGTAGAAAATAGACTCATTAAAAAAAGGAAGAACTTGGTTAGTTCCCCACTGGCAAACTCCTTGGTACCAGCGCCAGTCTGAAAACAGGATGTTTAGGTTAGGGGAAATCGTCTAACTGGGGTTTTGTTTAGGGGATCCCAGATTGGACGAATCCTTCCTCTAGATTAGAAGAAGAGCATCTCTGGAATGGAATCTCTGGAAATCCTTTATGAATTTGTCACCTACCTTGTTTTCTCACGGAAACCAATTGGTAAAGAGACTGAAAGGACTTTGTTCTGGCTGCTTGCTTGAGTGATGAACTGGACTCAGAATGAAGTCAAGGGGGGAATCAGTCTCATCTTCTCAGTTGGCCTGAGGTATGTTTGCCGAAATGAAGGAGGATGAGGTCGGAGGGTGGATATGGATCTGGCAGTCGCACGCAAAAAGCATAGGAGCTGGCTTCCGAATCAGAATCCATATTTATCGGTGGAGAAAAGAGTCTGTCATCTTATAGTCTAATTCTACATCTCTTTGTTTACCTGAAAATGTGTATCTTGTCATTCAGAAAGCATATTACAATATCTCAGGCAAGAATCCTTGTTCATTCATATCATATTCAAATGGTAGTATTTACGAGAAGTAACCAACTGGTAACGTACCATAATCTTCTCACTTTCATACGAGAAGTACCCCCCCTTAAAAAGCTCGTCGACCAAAGAATGGGCCCGTAAGAAACAAGCCTCTCCTACGTCCTTGATGAATACCCATTCATCACTCTTTATTCTATTATTTTAGCTACAAAAACCTTTGCAAATACATGTAGATATGTGTAAATACAAATAATTACCAAAAGCATGCATTGTGTAAAAACCTATAATTAGCATGTTTTTGTGCAAAAATAAAAAGAATAAAGAGCAAAAAGAAAAAGAGGGAAATATTTAGAATAAATATTGAGCAACCTAACTCAAGGGAGGGCTCAGCATGGGCCTGACCGCATAAAAGCCAAAGTAGAGGGAGATAGGAGCTCATGTGTATATACTTCTGTAAATACAATAAATTATATTTTCCTCACCCAAAAATATGTTGTAAGTATTTGTATATATCTTATTAAAAACAAAATATAAATAAAAAATCAAAAATTCAAAAATATACCTTCACCATGTGCATAGACCATCACCCATGTATTTATTTAACCTTGTAAATAAATTCAATTATTTTCTAAACTTTTTGTAAATATTCTATGTTACATTTTGTAAATAAAATAAATAAAAAGAAACAAAACAAAAATCAAATAAAAATTACAAAATTAAAATACAAAAAATACATTGTATAAATACCATGTATATAAATGTATACAACCATTTATTTCACCCTTGTATAATAAAAATAAAAATAAAATAAAAATATTCTTTTATTCCATATTTCATGTTGTAAATAAATAAAATACAAAATGAGCATAAAAATACATAAAAATAACAAATAAAAAAATCAAAAATAAAAATCCATATAGTGTACATATACCTATATATAGAGCTACCCTATTTTTATTCCCAAAAAATTAAATAAAAATCACCAAAAAATAGAAAAAAATAAAAGAAAAATATTTCATGTTTTGAGTTTTCTTTAATTCGGCCTATTTCTGCCCTAAAATAAATAAACAAAAATCAAGTCCACGTGGCCGCTCCTGATTGGTCCACGGGGGATTGTTGACCCCGGTCAACTCCCCCGCGGTCTCCTTCCTTTTCTGGAAGACGCGCGCCGCCCCGCCTTCTCCGAATTTCCCACGCGTCTCCAGGCTGTCACCCACTCAACCCCCGTGCTCGGATTCTTCGCTGTTCATCCCTCTCCCTCGCCGGATCTTCCGCCATCAAATCCACGCTTTCCATCGCCGTCGAGCCTCAACCCTAAACGCCCCTGTCACCTTATATATTCTCACCTCCGCCGCCTCCGCGCCCCATCTTTGGATCGACATCCTCGTTCCCGTGACCTCCAGAGCGAAGCCCGAGGTGACAGCTCGCGTTTGCCCCTGTTGCAGTGAGGTGAGGGTGTCCCTACCATCGATCCGGCGTTTCTCGCCGCCTTGCTCCGCCACCGGCGTTGAGCATCGAGCTTCAGGCCTTGACGCCCTTCGAAGCTACGACCAGGAGCAAGAGCAGCTCCAGCATAGTCTCCAGCATCCATCAGGTATCCGATTAGATCTTCCATTTAGTGTAATTTTAGATTACGCCCAAATCGACCCATCGACGCATCTCCTTGATTCCGGCCATTTCACGTAACATCTCGATCCTCCGACCCGACCATCACCTCCGCCAACCCCTCACGCACCTTCTACGCCCTTTCATTCAACCCAGATCGCACAGGATCTGGGAATCGAGCTCCACCGTCCTCCGCTCGCCGGAGCTCGTCCGCCTCACAGCACCGACCACCTTCACCCCGCCTTCTTGGGTCGAGGCAATTTGCCCTCGACCCGCGAAGCTTCTTGTTTACTTTGCAGGTCCAAAGGGAGCCGTCTGAGGCTTCCCAACTTCAAGCCAGGAGCTTCTCCTCCGCCGACCTCGCCGGAGCCTTCCAGGGCTCGGCTGGGGCATCGGAGACCCACAGCAGCTGCGCAACTTCACGCCGGATCTTCTCCGACCTTCAGGCGCAGCAGAGGAGGACCGGAGTCCACGCACGAGGCCGGCGAAGTTCGCCGGCCATCAGTTCTTCCTCCATCTTCCAGAGCCGTCCGATGAAGCCCTCGCTCCAGTTCTGATCGCGTCCGTCCATTCTTCGAGGAGCAGCAGCCGTCGATCCATCCGAGGAGCGCATCTGGACCATTGATAGCTGAGGAGAGAGGCGCCAGCGTTTCAGACGTCAGATCCTCCACGTGGGCCTCTCCCCACCGTCGATCGAGCCGAAGGGACGAAGAGAGGAGTCGCGCCGCCATCCCAGCCGTCAGATCACCCACGTGGCGCCTATCCGACCGTCGGCTAATAAAAGGGGTAAATATCGTAGGGCCCCCTCGTAGTTTGTTATTTTCTTTTTAGTCCTGTAATTTTTAATTCAAGTTGTTTATTTTCTGGGATATTTGCACCAAGGACCCCGTACTTATTTTATTTGCACTTATACCCCCGCCTGTTGTGAGCCACGTGCGTCGTCACGTGTTATTCTGGGTTATTTGCAATATGTGCCTTGTAATTCTGGATGTTATTCATTGAATAAAAAGTTTTATTTATTTGCATATATACCCCTGTGAGCATTGATTATGCGCATGTGCGTTTTATTTTGGGATATTTGCATATAAGCCCCTGGACTTTTGATACGAGTTATCAATAGGTCCTTGGAACTTATTTTTATTACATTTAGGTCCTTGAGTGCCCCAGGCACGTGCTTGGTACGTGACTTCTTGGGTATTTTGCACCAGGACCCCAGAACTTTTGGGTATTTGCACTTAGGTCCCTATGCACAGTGCCCCACCTTTATTTTTGAATAAAATATCAAACGACCTCCAAATCCAATGAGATTTTGACACATGGCTCCTGCCATGGTGTAGGAATTTCTATGATTTTTGGGGACATTTTTGATTTCATTTATTATTTTTAAAAATTCAAAAACACATATTTTTGCCACTGTTTGACTTTAAAAATACCAAAAAATTATAAAAACTCCACCAAAAATTCTAAAAAATTTGGTTACTGTTTCTTGCTTGTTGCTTGATTTTCTAGCCAATTTTGGCTATTTTTCATCAATTAAAAACCCTAAAAATTGAAAAACCCCTAAAAACTCATAAAAATTATAATAAATAAATTAAAAATCCAAAAACAATAATTAGGGTGCCTAAATTTTCCTTATTCTTTCTAGATTATAGGAAAATTACCTTTAGGGCTTTTTGAGATCCAAGAGTATTTTATTTTTGGGTCTTAAGCCTTGCTGGACAGTATCCTCTGTTTTTCGCATTGTTTGATTTTTAATAAATAATTTACTCATTAAAAAAATTCCAAAAATTCACCAAAAACAGTAAAAAACATTTAAAACATAAAAACAAATTTTCTTGAATTTTTGTATCATTTTTGGTGTGTGTAATAAATTGTTGAAGTTCCCTTGTATTTACCTTCTTTCATTTTCTCATCTTTTAAAAAATCTAAAAAAATTATAAAAACAAATAAAAACATTAAAAAAGATTCCCTTGGATTTCTGACTACATCGTAGGCCGCAAGGCCAATCTGTGCTCCTTGTGTTCGACCCTGGGAGCTATACCAGGTTAATCCTCTAGCAGGACCACTTCTCTGTGTTTCATTGATTTATTTTCATTTGTGGTTCATTTTTCTTGATTGACTCAGCCCGAGTGATTGAGGTCGCAACGACCTACTTCATTCTACACCTTTACCTCTGTCGTTCGGGCGGTCATCAGAATGGCGCCGTTGCCGGGGAGCACGGCTTTGTAGTCATTTTTTTTATTGTCTCTCTTAATTATAACTGTTTTCTGACACTCTCTCTCTTTCTAATTTTTGTGCGAGGTACTGCGTGGAGAACTTGGAGTACACTTTTTGAGGACCCGCACGGGAAGAAGAGCAGGAGGAAGAGAGAGAAGAAGGAGTTTTCATTTCTGAGAGAGAGAGAGAGAACAATATTTTTGTAATAACTTAGGACTCAAACTTTGAACTGTGGACACTTGTAACTTAACGGGTCTGTTTCGCCGAGCACCGGTGTGCTCGGGGGACCCATTCGGATTTTCGCGGCTTTTATCGTGGTTTTGATAGCTAGCTGCCTTTTCCGGTGTTTACGCGGTTTTTCTCGAGCCCCTAGATTTAGGAATTTCTGTTGATTGTGACGTAAATATCTAAGGCCCAACACTTAATAGAATATCTGTTCCTATAGAACGTAATTGGACTTTGATAAAATTCACTGAAAAAGTTAGTTTAATTGGATTTGAGACCACGTGCCGTGAGGAGTCACATACAGCGCTGGCAGGACCCGTTGTGGCGGGCACCGAGTGACTCCCAAGATCGGACTCCGGACTCGATTCGGTTAGCTAACTATTGTTCTTCACGATCAATAGAAATTGCTCAGCTAAGACTCGGTTTTTCCTCGTTGCATCATTTAGGTAGTTTTAATTCTGTATTTAAATTCTGCGCGGATCACTTGCATGTAGAGTGCTGGAGACAAGGTACGCATTTCTTTCTCTGCATGCATCATTGATTTTCTCGCGCATCGGCTTTTTCGTCTTCTCCCCCTGTGTTTGGCTTAATCATCAGGAGAATCGGAAAAATCGCTAAGCCGCTTGTATTTATTTTGAAAAAAATTAAAAAGAAAAACAAAAAAATTGGGACTGGATAACACTATTGACCCTAAAAGACACTCACATTAAAAATTTGTCTTGGGGAGAGCAACCCCCTCATTGTTTGGTTTGATTGTGCGAGAGAGTGACCCGAACACTAGGTAAAGCCCTCCGGTGCTCATCTCGACTGATTACCGACTCTTCTGTGCGGGACAGTCGGTTGAGAGAGTATCGGGTATCCCAGCAGGTCACGTAATCGCTCTGATATCTTGTGTGTTCACCAAATAAAATTGACAAGATAAATCGACCGAGCTTTCACGGTCTTCAGATTGTGTTGAGTTGGTGAACAAGGGGTTTGCTTTGCGATCATATTTTCTCCAGATCCCATCCGCCCAACTCGCCAAGATCAAGATGATGGGTAGACGATCTCTTAGGCAGCCTCTGGCTGCATCGCTTTCAGGCGCGTCGACTCCATCATCTAGGTTGGCCCGTGAGAGTCGAGACCAGCTCTCCGGGCCCGAGTTCGATTCCACCCTGTTCCCCCTCGATCCCCTTTCTTCTGCTACTGAGAGACATGAGCCCGAGGAAAGACGAATTAATTTGACAGAACCTGAGTTAGGCTCATCTGATTTTGCAGACATCCCTATGGCTGGAGCCGGCAGTTCAGACGATCGCCAGCCCGAACATTTTGTCTTAGACCAGGGGGCGATCAACTCCACCCTGATCGCATCATTAGAGACGGTTCAGCAGCAGTTACGCGATCAGGGGGCATTTATGATTGAGATGAGAAGGGAGATGGAGCGACTCCGAAGAGAGCGAGACGAGCCGAGCGAGCCTGAGGACATTCCTGACGCTGATGCAGAGGCAGCAGCCGCAGCAGCAGCTGCCGCAGCGGCAGCCGCCGCCGGAGGAGGACCACCGAGAACGATGCGGGAGCTACACAACCCCGGATCTACACTGATGCATCATTGGGTGGTGGTACCTGCTATCGTGGGGGATTTCAAGTTCCCTCCGAACACCCTGCAGATGCTTCCTCACTTTCATGGACTTGCCACTGAGGAACCCCATCTCCATCTCCAGGAGTTTTTGATGATCTGCAGTACTGTCCACGACCGTCATGTGGACCAAGATACGATTCGAATGATGGCCTTCCCTTTTTCACTGGCAGATAGAGCAGCCGCCTGGCTGAAACATCTAGGGAAGTTTGTTTACACCTGGGATCAGCTCCGCACTGAGTACTTGAACAAGTACTATCCACTCGGGCGGACGAATGCAGCGAGGGCCCTGATCAACAACTTCTCCATGCTCCCTAATGAGCAATTTCACGAAGCATGGGAGAGGTTCAGAGAGCTTCTGGATAGATGCCCGCACCACGACATCTCGAAGCCGAACCTAGTTCAGAGCTTCTTCAGTGGGATGACACCAGAGCTTCAGGGTCTGGTGAATGCTTCTTGCGGCGGGTCCTAGTTTGCCAAGGACCACAACCAAGTCTGGGCCATCTACGAGGAGATGGCAGAAAATTACATGGTGATGTCCCAGACTCGGTTGTACACTCAGAGATCTCAGCAGCCGCCAGGACCCGTGCAGTATCAGCGGATAGCACGGGTTGATGCAGGTCCATCCAGTTCGTCCACAGTTGCGGCCGCACAAGCAGAGTCGGCCACTGCGGACATGGGGATTATCAGCGAGAAGTTGGACCGCATGGAAATCATAGAGAAGAAGCAGTGCCAGGGCATAACTCAGATGGAGCAAATGGCACAAACTCTGAGCGACATGAAGACCCAGCTCTTGTGTCTTCAGGAGGCACAGACGGCTCCTCAGCCCCGTCTTCTGTCGCGAGGCGATTCCGGCGGCAGCCGCAGCTCGTCCCAGCGCTCCAGCTCCTTGCAGCAGCCTAGACAAGTTCACCTTGTGCAGGCGGAGCCGTACCAGCAGCAGCAGCCCTCTTACCAGTCACCACCATCTCCAGACTTACAGATGGTGGTATATCAGCCGGATCAGCCTCTGGCAGCACTGCCACCAGACCCCTTTGATGCTGAGCCGTTGATGGATGTCAACGGGATTTGGTATGACCGTCCTCAACCTGGAATCCGACGAGACCATCCCGGATTCAGGTGGGGGAATGGGGGTAACCAGTCCCAACAGCAGCCAGCCGGTCAGGGAGGGCAGTACTCCCAGCAGAGAGATCACCAGCAGCCCCCTGCATATCAGCCACATCAGCCATCATCCTTCGTACCTCGTCCCTACCAGCAGCAGGGACAGAATTGGAGACGTGAGCAGCAAGCTCACCAGCAGCAGCATCATTCCTCTTACCCCTCTCAGCCACAGCAGCACCAGGTCCATCAGCCTCATTATCAGAGAGGCAACCCGTCGGGCTCCCATGAGAGCCCCGCCATGGATGATTTAGCCCGCCTCTTCACAGAGCAGCAGGCTACATTTAGACGGGAGATGGACGAGTTCCGCCAGGAGATGCGGGACCTGATGAGAGGGAAGGCCGCCATCCCTGCACAGATCGAGCCTAATCCGAATAACTTGAAGAGGAAATCTGAGCAGGTAGTTCACACTGAGCCTACCACTTCTAGTGACTCATTTGATGTTATCTCGTCGGATCTATTTGATGCTGATTTTGTCACACTTAGGAGCGGTAGAAGACCAGCAGGAGGCGCCTCATCTGAGCGACCACACGAGGATCCATCTAGAGTGCCAGATGAGGAAGAGGAGAGCGGTACTGAAGCCGCACATCATGATGACGGTGGTACTGAGGCCACCAGAGATGCTGATTCCACCGGCGGTACTGAGGCCGCCATTTCACCACATCGAGGAGGTGGTACTGACGCCACCAACAGAGCCGAGCCAGCCCGCGGTACTGAGGCCGCAAGACGTCTAGTTGTAGAGCCAGCTAGAGGTGGTACTGAGGCCACCAACATTTATTCTGATAGAAATGTTGTCTTTCCTCGCATGAATGTATCTCAGAACTTTAATTTGAATAAAGGAAAAGGTTTAGTTTCTTCTGATCCCACTATGGTGAATGATGTTTGTGAGGATCCGGTCATCGAACCGTCTAGGCCTATTCCTAGTCCTTCATCTGAGAAGGACCCTGTGATCCCCTTTCCTAGAGCCCTTGAGTTGGGGAAGGGGAAGAAAAAAGAAAAAGATCCAAAAAAGAGAGAGCAGGAGGAGTTCAGCCAGAGCATGATAGACCGATTTCCCATCCAGCTGACCCTCAATGAGGCTTTGCAACACATCCCTCTTCTTCAGCGATCCTTGAGAGATAAGACCACAGTCAGAAGGACGAAGAGGAACAAGACCGCAGAAATTCATGTGTTAACAAAAGCCACGTGTTACGCGATCCAGAACCATCTGCCGACTAAGAGGCCAGATTTAGGGGCCCCGTATGTCAGATGTCAGATTAGTGAGCAGAGGTTCAACCGTACTCTACTAGATAGCGGATCGTCGATCAACCTTCTTCCGGCAGCCCTTCTCGACCACTTAGAGTTGGGCACTCTTAGACAGAGCAGGACATACCTTCAGTTTGTTGATCGGTCTGTCAAGAGGCCAAAAGGGTTGTTGCGAGACGTTGTCGTCACGATTCAGGGTTTGCAATTCCCCGTGGACTTCGTAGTGCTGGACATGGAGACCCCTGACTCGTTGACCGATTCCCCCATTATCCTCGGTCGCCCGTTCTTGGCCACAGCCAAAGCGGTGACTGACCATGACAGTGGGAAGGTATTCTTTCACGTCCAGGGCGAGAGTATACAAATAGAGACGGTTAAGGACCACAGAGCCAGAGCTAGATCCCGCTCAGAGGACAGTACAGATTCAGAACAGCTGACAGACGCAGGACCAAACATCCACCAGGACTGTGATTTTGTGGTCACAGATGATGAGGCAGTTTGGGCAGATCCTGCAGCACAGACCATCCTCTCATATTCAGATACAGTTGAGGCAGAATTGATAGCAGAGGATAGTCTGGAGAGCACAGCCTTGGTTCAGGATACTATTGAGTCAGCAGAGTCGGACCGTGATCGCGACACGATTTCCAGTGATGGTGGTACTGAGGCCACCCTGCTATATGGTGGTGCTGATGCCACCTTGTTCTCCGGTGGTACTGATGCCACCGAGTCTGATATAGATCCCTCGGATTCAGAATCTGATTGGGCCGATTGTGATGATCAGATGCCAGATCTGGATCCACCTGAGCCTATAGATGAGGAGGAGGTAGAGGCAGAACAAATCAGAGACAATGCAAAGGACCCGCCTTCTCCAAATCCAGTTTGTGAGAGTTCGTTATCATTTTCCCAGGTAGATTTGGCAGAATTGTCCGCATACACACATCTTCTTCAGAAGCCAGATTTGCCAGCACCCAGCTGTCCAGAGCTAAAGCCGCTCCCTACTTCGCTGAAGTACAGATTCCTTGCGGGAGAGTCTGAGATGTACCCAGTCATCATCTCTGCTGATCTGACTGAAGAGCAAGAATCCCGTCTGATGGAGGTTCTTGAAAAGAACCGCAAGGCAATTGGATGGAGCGTAGCAGATCTCCATGGGATTAGTCCCTCATTGTGCTCCCACCATATCTATCCCGAGGAAGGGGCGAAGCCGTCGCGTGAGTTCCAGCGGTGACTGAACCCCAACCTAAGAGAGGTTGTTATGAAGGAAATATCAAAATGGTGGAGTGCAGATTTTATTTATCCCATTTCCGACTCCAAGTGGGTGAGCCCCTTGCATGTGGTGCCCAAGAAGACGGGCATCACGACTGTGATCAGTGAGTCAGGAGAGGAGATCGCTACACGAGTACCCACCTCTTGGCGGGTCTGCGTTGACTACAGGAGACTCAACCAGGCCACCAAGAAGGACCATTTCCCCCTGCCCTTTATAGATCAGATCATTGAGAGACTGGCAGGGAAAAGCCATTACTGCTTCCTGGATGGGTACTCGGGCTACAATCAGGTGGCCATCGCTCCTGAGGATCAGGAGAAGACCACCTTTACCTGTCCCTTCGGTACATACGCTTTTCGACGCATGCCATTTGGGCTATGTAACGCCCCTGCGACTTTTCAGAGATGCATGCTGTCGATATTTTCGGACATGGTAGGGGAGTGTTTGGAGGTCTTCATGGACGACTTCTCGGTTTACGGCGACGGATTCGATTCCTGTCTTGACTGCCTAGACCGAGTGCTCCAGCGATGTATTGCTACCCGCTTGGTTCTGTCTTGGGAGAAGAGTCACTTCATGGTGACTCAAGGGACGGTGCTTGGCCACATCATCTCCAACAGAGGCATGGAGGTTGATCCCGCCAAGGTCGATGTCATTAGGAAACTCACACCGCCGTCCAATCTGAAGCAGTTACGGTCATTTCTGGGGCACGTTGGTTTTTATAGGAGATTCATTCATGATTTCAGCAAGATTGCCCGACCGTTGACTGATCTCTTGACGAAAGACACCGAGTTCCTTGTTGATGACAAGTGTCTTTCGTCCTTTGAGACTCTCCAGCAATGTGTAATTGAGGCTCCTGTCCTTCAGCCACCCGATTGGTCTCTCCCATTCGAGATCATGACGGACGCCTCTGATTTTGCCGTAGGGGCCGTGCTAGGACAGAGGAGGGATGGAGTGCCATTTGCCATACACTATGCTAGCCGCACATTGGATTCCGCCCAGCGGAATTATACAGTCACAGAGAAGGAGATGCTAGCAGTAGTGTTTGCCCTAGATAAATTCAGATCATATATCATTGGATCTAGAGTGACCTTGTACACAGATCACACCGCCATCAGGTACCTCATGTCAAAGAAGGATGCCAAAGCCAGACTTACTAGATGGATCCTTCTACTCCAGGAGTTCGACATTGAGATCAAGGATAAGCCTGGAGTCAAGAATGTGGTGGCAGATCATTTATCCCGACTAGAGCAGCCTGAGGATTCTGAGCAGATTGATCCCATTTGTGATACCTTCCCAGATGAGGCGATCCTTGCTATCGCCTCACTCCCGTGGTATGCCGATATTGTGAACTTTCTCGTTGCTGGGAAAGTCCCACAAGATTGGCCCAGGCAGAAGCTTGAGACCTTCTTTGCGAAGGCCAAGTCCTACCACTGGGAGGATCCCATCCTTTACCACGAAGGAGGGGATAGCATCTGGCGTCGGTGTATTCCTCAGGAGGAGCATCATAGTGTCCTCACTTACTGCCACAAGCTTGAGGCAGGAGGACATCATTCTGGGAGGAGAACGGCACAGAAAGTGCTCCAATCCGGCTTGTGGTGGCCTACACTCTTCAAGGACTCTGATGAGTTCGTGAAGAGGTGTACTGACTGTCAGAGGATGGGCACTTGTGGACAACGTGATATGATGCCGATGCAGCCCATTCATTTCTGTGAGGTTTTTGACGCATGGGGCATCGATTTCATGGGTCCATTCCCTAAGAGTCAGGGATTTGAGTACATTCTGTTGGCCGTAGATTATGTTAGTCGTTGGGTTGAGGCTATCCCCGCCCGAGCCGCAGATGCAAAGACAGTTTGCAGATTTTTGAAGAAGCACATCATCATGCGGTTCGGGGTTCCACGAGTTCTGATTTCTGATGGGGGATCTCATTTTGTCAACGACCAGGTGAAGGCACTTGTTAGAGAGTTCAGTATAGACCATCGTGTTGCCACACCATACCATCCACAGACGAATGGTCTAGCTGAAGTGTCGAATAGGGAGATCAAGAATATTTTGCAGAAAGTCGTCCGCCCTGACCGAAAGAATTGGTCACAGCTTTTGGACTCGGTCTTGTGGGCATATCGGACGTCTTTCAAGACTCCATTGGGTACATCTCCTTTTCGCCTCGTTTATGGCAAGCCATGCCATCTACCAGTTGAGCTGAGGCACAAGTCACTTTGGGCAGTCACAGACATTCTTATGGATCCAGATGATATAGGAGACCAGAGGAGGGCAGAGTTAGCCGCCTTGGAAGAGCTTAGAGATACAGCTTTCTCAAACAGCCTACATTATAAGGAGAAAGTCAAAGAGTGGCATGATTCTCATATCAGCCACAAACATTTCGAGATTGGACAGAAAGTATGGTTGTTTGATGCAAGGCTACGATTATTTCCAGGGAAGCTACAGAGCAAATGGAAAGGACCCTATTTGGTCAGAAAGGTACACGATAACGGTAGCATAGATATATCTGAGTTATCTTCTGAGAGTACCTTCCGAGTGAACGGCCAGCGGCTCAAACCATTTCTAGATCATGAGCCGCGGGACGTTATTATTGCCGCTATTCATTTTGCGTGAGATGTGGTCTTTTGACTCACATCTTTTGCATCTCACGCCTGATTTTCACTGTTCCTCCGCCTGTATAGATCCAGTTGTCCATATCATTCTATTCTTTAGTCCCACATCCCATCTCTCATCTTATGATTATGCTATACTTAGGGTGTACTTTACCCTAAGTATAGGGGGGATGTCGGACCCGCGAGTATTCTTTTCATTCTTTCTGCTCCTGTTTTTGCTGCCTATACTTAGGGATATTTCACCCTAAGTATAGGGGGGGCAGATTCTGTATCTTCTTCACTCGGCTTTCCCTTCATGTACAGCTTTCTATACTTAGGATTAGTTAATCCTAAGTATAGGGGGAAACCATCGAGTTCATCTCATTTTATTCATTTATTCGTTCCTGTACTTAGCCATTCCTTTTCACTTCCCTTTTACTAAGCACGAGTTATGTCTTCTTCATCGCTCTTGATCACTCTGAGGACATCGTTCGAGCTAAGTATAGGGGGGGTGTGTATATATTTCATATATACTTTAGCCATAACTCGTACTTTGTGTGAGTGTGTTAATAAATAAAATGGCTAAAAATCACAAAAATTAAAAATTTTTCATGAACATAAACTTCTTTTATTCTTGCACATACATAGCTAGTGTATAAAGTATTTTTGTAAAAATGATTTCAAAAATCTTTTGAGTAAAGCTTGTGTAAATATTTTGTATCAAAATTATGTATATAGTACAAATTTTTTTCAAAATGTTTTGAAAATCAAAAGTTTGCAAAAACCTTGTGTAAATGTCTGTAAATATCTTTTTGCAAAAACTTGCACTTCATGCATCATTCATTCATGATTTCAAAACATTTTTCAAAAATTTTTGCATGATTGTAAAATATTTGTAAATAGCATCTTGTGTACATATATGTATATAGTTTTTCCTGGATGAGAGTTGACATTTAAACTAAGCCTGAAATTAAATTGATAAATGGAGCTTGAATAAGATCTTAATCCACTTAACTTCAAGAGGAACCTTGTAGGACTTAGGGTTAAAACTTTCAGGTCCATAAGGACTTAATTCTTTGAGTCCACTAGGCTATGAGCATATGTCATCTTGATGAGCCTAAGTAGAGCACTTAACAACACACGCATGACTCTCAGAGACAATGGCTTCACTTGCACCTGCACTTTACACATGGCTCTCCATGGATGAGGTAGTGAGGAGGCAGTTTCCTTTGGCTTGGGGTAGCATATGAGGGTAGTACTTCTAGGCGGAACCTCTCTTCTTCTTATAGTGAAGGAAGTGCACCTCAACTTGGTCTAGTGGTGTTGAAAGCTAAAGACAGAAGCTGTGGGTTGCAATAAAGCTTCAAAAGAGGGATAGTCTACTGGCTCAAGGAGAAATTTCTTATATGCTGCACCATGTAGATATGTTGTACAGAAGTCCTTGAAAAAAAAAATGCAAAAAGAACTCCAAAAAAGTGGTGGGTCGGATTGAAAATTTAATAACCCCACCGGAGTGAAAAGCAAAAGCTTATGGTATCATGTTACATCTCATGAAGCTTGCAGCGGGAGACTTAGCTACACTGGCTAAGCTTCCAAAACTCTATACTTCTACCCCCTCTCCTTGAGCCGGTTGCACTTGAACTTAGAAGGGAATACCCCGCTTCTCGAGGAAAGAGTTGCTAGACTGAGGCATTAGAGTTACCAGGTTGAGGGAGGTTGTTTCCTTGTTACTTCTGAGGTGGGGAGCCACATATCACTTACACTGCATGGAAAGATTCATGGTCATTAGAGTTTGTGTATGTAGACTTGTTCTGATCTGGTTTATTGAGGAGTCTTGTCCATAGACTGGTGGAACTTAGAGGCTGTTGAGTTTTAGGCTTAAGTCCAAATAAGGTTCCGACACATTAATAATCCAAAGATCTGATCAAGCTCCATATTTCAATTTAATGAAGGAAAATTTAATAAGTCAACCTTGATCCATGTACATCCTCTTTTTCTTTTTCTTTTTCCTTCTTTTTCACTTCTTTTTCAAATAAGTGTTTGCTAAGGGACTAGCAAAGTTAAAGCATAGGGGGTGATGAATACCCATTCATCACTCTTTATTCTATTATTTTAGCTACAAAACCTTTGCAAATACATGTAGATATGTGTAAATACAAATAATTACCAAAAGCATGCATTGTGTAAAAACCTATAATTAGCATGTTTTTGTGCAAAAATAAAAAGAATAAAGAGCAAAAAGAAAAAGAGGGAAATATTTAGAATAAATATTGAGCAACCTAACTCAAGGGAGGGCTCAGCATGGGCCTGACCGCATAAAAGCCAAAGTAGAGGGAGATAGGAGCTCATGTGTATATACTTCTGTAAATACAATAAATTATATTTTCCTCACCCAAAAATATGTTGTAAGTATTTGTATATATCTTATTAAAAACAAAATATAAATAAAAAATCAAAAATTCAAAAATATACCTTCACCATGTGCATAGACCATCACCCATGTATTTATTTAACCTTGTAAATAAATTCAATTATTTTCTAAACTTTTTGTAAATATTCTATGTTACATTTTGTAAATAAAATAAATAAAAAGAAACAAAACAAAAATCAAATAAAAATTACAAAATTAAAATACAAAAAATACATTGTATAAATACCATGTATATAAATGTATACAACTATTTATTTCACCCTTGTATAATAAAAATAAAAATAAAATAAAAATATTCTTTTATTCCATATTTCATGTTGTAAATAAATAAAATACAAAATGAGCATAAAAATACATAAAAATAACAAATAAAAAAATCAAAAATAAAAATCCATATAGTGTACATATACCTATATATAGAGCTACCCTATTTTTATTCCCAAAAAATTAAATAAAAATCACCAAAAAATAGAAAAAAATAAAAGAAAAATATTTCATGTTTTGAGTTTTCTTTAATTCGGCCTATTTCTGCCCTAAAATAAATAAACAAAAATCAAGTCCACGTGGCCGCTCCTGATTGGTCTACGGGGGATTGTTGACCCCGGTCAACTCCCCCGCGGTCTCCTTCCTTTTCTGGAAGACGCGCGCCGCCCCGCCTTCTCCGAATTTCCCACGCGTCTCCAGGCTGTCACCCACTCAACCCCCGTGCTCGGATTCTTCGCTGTTCATCCCTCTCCCTCGCCGGATCTTCCGCCATCAAATCCACGCTTTCCATCGCCGTCGAGCCTCAACCCTAAACGCCCCTGTCACCTTATATATTCTCACCTCCGCCGCCTCCGCGCCCCATCTTTGGATCGCCATCCTCGTTCCCGTGACCTCCAGAGCGAAGCCCGAGGTGACAGCTCGCGTTTGCCCCTGTTGCAGTGAGGTGAGGGTGTCCCTACCATCGATCCGGCGTTTCTCGCCGCCTTGCTCCGCCACCGGCGTTGAGCATCGAGCTTCAGGCCTTGACGCCCTTCGAAGCTACGACCAGGAGCAAGAGCAGCTCCAGCATAGTCTCCAGCATCCATCAGGTATCCGATTAGATCTTCCATTTAGTGTAATTTTAGATTACGCCCAAATCGACCCATCGACGCATCTCCTTGATTCCGGCCATTTCACGTAACATCTCGATCCTCCGACCCGACCATCACCTCCGCCAACCCCTCACGCACCTTCTACGCCCTTTCATTCAACCCAGATCGCACAGGATCTGGGAATCGAGCTCCACCGTCCTCCGCTCGCCGGAGCTCGTCCGCCTCACAGCACCGACCACCTTCACCCCGCCTTCTTGGGTCGAGGCAATTTGCCCTCGACCCGCGAAGCTTCTTGTTTACTTTGCAGGTCCAAAGGGAGCCGTCTGAGGCTTCCCAACTTCAAGCCAGGAGCTTCTCCTCCGCCGACCTCGCCGGAGCCTTCCAGGGCTCGGCTGGGGCATCGGAGACCCACAGCAGCTGCGCAACTTCACGCCGGATCTTCTCCGACCTTCAGGCGCAGCAGAGGAGGACCGGAGTCCACGCACGAGGCCGGCGAAGTTCGCCGGCCATCAGTTCTTCCTCCATCTTCCAGAGCCGTCCGATGAAGCCCTCGCTCCAGTTCTGATCGCGTCCGTCCATTCTTCGAGGAGCAGCAGCCGTCGATCCATCCGAGGAGCGCATCTGGACCATTGATAGCTGAGGAGAGAGGCGCCAGCGTTTCAGACGTCAGATCCTCCACGTGGGCCTCTCCCCACCGTCGATCGAGCCGAAGGGACGAAGAGAGGAGTCGCGCCGCCATCCCAGCCGTCAGATCACCCACGTGGCGCCTATCCGACCGTCGGCTAATAAAAGGGGTAAATATCGTAGGGCCCCCTCGTAGTTTGTTATTTTCTTTTTAGTCCTGTAATTTTTAATTCAAGTTGTTTATTTTCTGGGATATTTGCACCAAGGACCCCGTACTTATTTTATTTGCACTTATACCCCCGCCTGTTGTGAGCCACGTGCGTCGTCACGTGTTATTCTGGGTTATTTGCAATATGTGCCTTGTAGTTCTGGATGTTATTCATTGAATAAAAAGTTTTATTTATTTGCATATATACCCCTGTGAGCATTGATTATGCGCATGTGCGTTTTATTTTGGGATATTTGCATATAAGCCCCTGGACTTTTGATACGAGTTATCAATAGGTCCTTGGAACTTATTTTTATTACATTTAGGTCCTTGAGTGCCCCAGGCACGTGCTTGGCACGTGACTTCTTGGGTATTTTGCACCAGGACCCCAGAACTTTTGGGTATTTGCACTTAGGTCCCTGTGCACAGTGCCCCACCTTTATTTTTGAATAAAATATCAAACGACCTCCAAATCCAATGAGATTTTGACACATGGCTCCTGCCATGGTGTAGGAATTTCTATGATTTTTGGGGACATTTTTGATTTCATTTATTATTTTTAAAAATTCAAAAACACATATTTTTGCCACTGTTTGACTTTAAAAATACCAAAAAATTATAAAAACTCCACCAAAAATTCTAAAAAATTTGGTTACTGTTTCTTGCTTGTTGCTTGATTTTCTAGCCAATTTTGGCTATTTTTCATCAATTAAAAACCCTAAAAATTGAAAAACCCCTAAAAACTCATAAAAATTATAATAAATAAATTAAAAATCCAAAAACAATAATTAGGGTGCCTAATTTTCCTTATTCTTTCTAGATTATAGGAAAATTACCTTTAGGTCTTTTTTGAGATCCAAGAGTATTTTATTTTTGGGTCTTAAGCCTTGCTGGACAGTATCCTCTGTTTTTCGCATTGTTTGATTTTTAATAAATACTTTACTCATTAAAAAAATTCCAAAAATTCACCAAAACAGTAAAAACATTTAAAACATAAAAACAAATTTTCTTGAATTTTTGCATCATTTTTGGTGTGTGTAATAAATTGTTGAAGTTCCCTTGTATTTACCTTCTTTCATTTTCTCATCTTTTAAAAAATCTAAAAAAATTATAAAAACAAATAAAAACATTAAAAAAGATTCCCTTGGATTTCTGACTACATCGTAGGCCGCAAGGCCAATCTGTGCTCCTTGTGTTCGATCCTGGGAGCTATACCAGGTTAATCCTCTAGCAGGACCACTTCTCTGTGTTTCATTGATTTATTTTCATTTGTGGTTCATTTTTCTTGATTGACTCAGCCCGAGTGATTGAGGTCGCAACGACCTACTTCATTCTACACCTTTACCTCTGTCGTTCGGGCGGTCATCAGTCCTCGCTGCGCACGCACCCTCGTAGCCTTCGTCCCGCTACGCACCACCTTTCCCACTCTACTACTATGTATGGTCGACTCATTTACTCCGCTTTCGCTCTTCTATTTTGGGAGCTGTCTCGATAGCAAAAATGACGTCAAAGTGACTGAAAACCGCTTCTTAGAAAGCTTTCATCGAAAGCTGCTCTAATATATAAGTTTCATCATTTAAGCTTCACACACGCATTTTCTTCCTGAGGCGGAGCGCAGAGGCCTCGAAGACGGGCCGGAAAATCTGCCCTCTTTATTCTGAGAACCTCATCAAATTTTCCCTTCCATCATCAATTTGCGAAAGCCCACCTCTGGCTTCCCATGATGAATAGGAAAATGCACTCTCAACCAAGCCCGGCCGGTCAATCTGAGGCTGACGATGGATAGCGCTTATACTGAGTCCCCCTTAGGTTGTTTCTGCTTATGTTATGGAAGGATCGAGAGGTCGGGGAAAGGGTTTCAAGGAGAAAGATGTTTGTCCGAGCTTATAATAGAGTAGGGCCTCCGCTCGTCACCTCTCTTCGTTGGTGATGAATCCACGATTCATCATCTTAATATCTTGATCTTAGCAAAATCCCCAAGTAAAATCCCAAATAAATATCCATAAAATCCATAAATTAACAAAATGATTCTTGTAAATAAAACACACTAATTATTGTATATTAGATGTACAAAATAAATTACACATAAAAAGCCGCAAAATCAAAGGAGTTTTATACATGTAAACAACCCAAAACTTTATGTATTTTTAATAATTTCATATCAACTCCTTTTTGGCTAATTCTTTCTCCAACATGTTCATATCAATGTATATAAAAATACAAAAATACAAAACAAAATTTACCTCAAACAAATACTCCTAGATCCCAATGGGAAAAAAGCCGTAAAGACCAACTTCCAAGCTAAATTCCCGCTCCGTATGAACTCCAAATTTACCAAACTCACTTTTAAAGTTCAAGTTAGAAAATTATCTATCCAACGGAAGTGGTTTCATTAAAATCGGAGCTCATTTGCAAAAGTTGGGTTTTGGGACCTAGATGTACATTGTATATTATGTATATATTCATTCTTTCTTTAAATTTTTATTGTATCTTTCTTAATACTAAAAATACAAAAAAATCATATTTGTGTTGTATTTTAATTTTAGTATTTTATTATATTTTTCCATTGTAAATATCTCTTATTAAAAAGACAAAAAAAATTACATATTAGAAAAAATGTGTACATGTTGTTTGTCTTCCCTTGTAAATTCTCCACTATTTATTTTCTTCTTTTTTATTCTATTGTAATTAAAGTAGCCAACTTTATTTTATTTATTTATTTATTTTTCATTCTCTACAATAACCACCATTCAACTCTTTACCACCAACCTCCATTCAACCCCACCATTTTTTTAACTTCTAATTCAACTCCACCATTTTATTAACCTCCATCCCACTCCATCTTAATTCTAACTTCTATTTTTTCCATCTCTTTATATACATTCCATCCTCCTCAATTTGCCTTTGATCCATCTTTATGTGAGGAGAGCCTAGTTCCCTGAGTTGAATCGGTGACAGCGACGCAACCGCGGTCGAGCAATGACGGCCCTTTCTCCGGTGTGATCCGTTGGTTTTTTTGGCCAACATCGCAGCCGCAACCGCGCGCTGCTCGAGCTCATCGCACGCTGGCGATTTGAGCGAAGACCGTGCTCACGAGAGCACTCCATAGGCGATCATATCATCGTAGGTAAATTTTCCCTTCATTTTACCATATTGTCAATTTTTGCAATTTTTTTAACACATCATATCACCACCATCTCCCATTTGTTTCTACTCCATCTTATTACCATTATCAATTTTTCCCCATCATGTTCATTCCCTGTTTTAACAAAATTTAAAAACATATAAAAAAATTAAAATTAAAACAAAAAAAACCTTTTTATTACAGCAGTAAAAAAGTTCAAAAAAATTAAAAAAAAAATAAAAAAAGTAACGGAAGGAGCAGCGGCTACTGCCGCCGCCCCCTCCCTTCACCGCCGCCACCACCGTCAAGCGCCGCCAGCCGGCGACCTCCTCGCCATCAGCGGCCGCTCTCCGCCGTCTTCCCTTCATCGCAGCCACCCGCGCGCCGCCGCGCGCACCGTCGGCCCCTTCCCTCCTCCACGTGGCCGCCGAGCTGATCTCCACCTCGACAACCATCGCGCCCCCGCGTCGCCTCACGCCGCCGCCTGCGCACCCGCCGACCCCCGCGCGCGGCTGCGCGTGGCTCCCCTCCTCTGCTTCAGCCGCCACCGACGCCCCTGCCCTTGTTGGGTTCTCCCCACCTGGGAACGAAGGGGAAGAAGAAGGACCTCTTTTCCGTATTTTTTTATTCTGTAAAAATTGCATCTTTTCTTTCTCATGTTTCCGTAATTACAAAACATCCCTGTATATAAATGCATGGTAATTCTAGTTTCTTTATTTGCAGAGATACCCCTATGTTTGTACTCGAATTTGGACCTTGTTTTGGCATCCTTTTATTTTAAGAAAAATAACATTGTGTTGAGCAACTAATTGCCTACATTTTGATTATTTATTTGTATTTTTTGTGAGTTTTGAGTAATTTATTAAAATTGTGTAACTGAAATTCTTGATATTTTACCTAATATGAACTCTTAAATTTATATCTCACACACAGTTGCTCTAAAAATTTCATAAAAATTATATATGGTGCCTTGAAGAGTGTTTAACGTACTGTCCAAATTTCATCCAAAGTAGAGTTGTCATGTGCCCAAAATAAATTGTAGAGTGATTGTAGTATTTGATTTTTAGTTAAATCAACGTATATCTTTTTTGTGAAATTTCAATTTCTCCTGGATTCTACATGAAAATATCTATTTGAGATAATTCGCACTCTGATTAACTTGATAACGTTGATTTAATAGAAATTATTTACTCACTGTTGCTCTGTTTTCACTAAAAATCCACAAACAATTCATACTTTGTCAAAAAATTCCAAAAATATTACTGTAGCTTCCTTGCATCATGTTTTAATTCTACTAAAATTTTCATAATTTTTGCTTACTGTTTTGTGTGATAAATTGCGGAAAAACCCATAAAAAGTGTGCATTTTTCCTTGTTGCATTTTAACCCTAAAATTCCAAAAAAATGTGTTTTGTGTTCATCTCTGGATTAGTATTCTAGGAAAAATATAATCTAGCTGAATTGAACTGATTTGACTTTAAACTTAATTTGGCTAAATTGTATGCTTTCTTAGTATATTAGTTCACTTGAATTGTGCATTTTTCATCCTATTTGCATTAAAAATATATAAAAAAAACCGCGTTGGAAATCTAGAACTTAATTTTCAAATTATTACCGAAGTTGTTCCTTTGCCTCCCTGAGTTCGACCCCGGACTTGCCCGGGATATAAATTAAGCCGAGACACTCTTCACGGAGATCTTCTCTCGGTTCTGACCGAATCGCTAAGTACACGTATTACAACGTGATCAAATTAATTATCGTATTTAGCGACTCGTCAGATGGCGCCGTTGCCGGGGAGGCAAACGGCTTAGGGATTAGTTTAAAAATTTGGTTTTAGATTTCATTTACTCGGGTAGTCTGACCCCCGAGCCACTTTGTAATTAATCCATTTTTTGTCATTTTTTCTCTTCAATATTTTTGTATATATTTTATTGTTTATCTCTCTAATATAAATTTTTATTTTCCTTGCGAGGGTCCGGTGGACTTGGAGTGCATCGGAGGTCGACAGACGCGACGCGCGCCGACTGCTGAAGAGCTTGGAGAATTTATTTATCTTCGAGAGAATTTTTGTAAAGTGTTGTAATTATTTAGTAGTTGCTCCTTTATAGCGGCTCTTGTTTGAGAGCTCGCGTGTGTAAAAGAGACTTGGACATTATTTGTGGTGTGTCGAGCCTGTTTCACTCTCCGGCGAGGGTGGGGCTTGACTTGAGTGACGAACTTAAGGATTAGGCACACGGTAGCTTAGAATCAAAATTTGTTTGTGCCCATCGTAAGTTAGGCCACACATATCTTAGAAGATTCACATATCTTATAAGATTCATAATGAGACGCACATAGACACGTACTACTTAGTTCAAAATTCAATCAATTCTTCCCCGCTAATAGTATACTGTTTAGGTGCGGTTTTTCTCGATCTGCATGCATTTAGTGTAATATTTACAAATTCAGTTTTGCATAACGCATGAAGAGTGCTGGGATTCACTGTAAGTATAACTTCTTCTGAGCATGCATCATAGTTTCTCGTTTGCATTCTGATTTCCGATTCCCCTCTTGTTTTATAACTTAAGGTCAAAAGGAAATTGGGACTGAACGGTAGACGTGCTTGTGTGTTCACATAAATTTCAAGTGATAACCTAACTCTAAAATTGGGACTGAATTGAGCAGGTCGATTTAAAAAGAATGGAATAAAAAGAACCCTTGTTCTCGGGTGCATAAAGCCCTCATTGTTTGTTTTACTTGCAAGTGAGAGAGGACGACCCTAGGATAGAGCCAAGTCTGGATTCTTACTTACTACTGGTTCTTTATTTTCAGGCGACACTAGTCGTAAGAACCGGGTCAGTCTGTAGGAAAATACGGACACCTAACAGCTCGTTAATCTTTCCAAGATTGTATTCTCACCAACTAAAATTGACAAGATAATTCGGCCGAACTCTTACGGTCCTCACGTGTTGAGTTGGTGAAACCGAGGGTTTGAATTGTGTTTGTATTGTGTGAGTTTACTCCGCACATTTACGTGCACCGTAGAACTAGCGCCTCATTGAAATATCGTGTTCTAATCGGTTCTTTTGACATCGAAGATGACTGATTGGGGGGATAATTATTCGGACCTTGCGATTTCCCGTTGAACCCTCCAAGAAGTATGTCTTCAGAGGTCCATGCGCAACATGGACCAACCTGGACTCATGACCCTCTTGAGCCCAGGATCACCCACTCTCGGGATGGTTACTCTCAAACCATTCCCTTTCTCTCTTCCCACCTCACCGAGGAAGACCTTCGCCTCGATGAGAATATCTTGATTCATAAATCCTCTTCTAATCAAGAACACATTGCTGATTCAGGCCATATAGAAGACTCAAGTAAAATGCCTCCAAAGAAGAAAGAAGAGGAAGAAGAGAACAATGAAGACCCAATGAGAATGATACTTGCCAGATTAGCTGCATCTGAGCAGCAACAAGCATTATTGAGAGCTCAGTTAGGACAGTTAAATGTTGGGGTCCAACTACCAATGGATGCGGCGTATAACCCCGGACAATATCAAATTCGGAACTACTTGAATCCGGTCGAGCCTGAGGTTGATTTTGAATTGAAGCCGCACTTTCTGAACCTGCTGCCACATTTTGATGGGAATGCTTCTGAGGAGCCATATGCATTCCTAAGGGACTTTGAGCTCATCTGCGCTAACCTCAAAAATCATAATGTTAGCCAGGATTATATTAGGCTCAAAGCCCTTCCATTTGCCTTGGGTGGCAAAGCTGATTACTGGGTAAAGAATCTTGGGATCGTTGTCACCACATATGCCCAGTTCAAGGACCTGTTTTGAAGAAGTTCTACCCTTTGAGTAGAACTAACATGATGAGGACGCGAATTACGAGTTTTTCCCAATTACCCCATGAAGCCTTCTGTGATGCTTGGGAAAGATTCAAGGACATCTTGCAGAAGTGTCCTTGTCATGGATTAGATGACAACATCTTGGTCCAATCATTTTTCACTGGTCTCAACCCTGAGATGCAGGGTTTAGTGAGCGCTGCCTGTGGAGGCAGCTATACATCACGAGGAGCGGATACCGTCTGGAGGGTATTCGAGCAGATGGCTGAAACTAGCCGCTCACAGATGGCCAGCAGGGCCTATACACCATCCCCCAGTTCACTCTCACTTGGAGGGGGAAAATCAGCTGTAGTTGATCTCTCTCAGGATGTGATCCCTAGCATGGGACTCCTTGCTGACAAGCTTACTGTAGTAGAGAGGATCGACAGGAGGATTGATGAGTTAGACCGGAGCGTCTCCAAGATCCCAAAACAAATGGAGGAGTTGACTGATAGGGTATCTAAGATAAAGATACCTGCCGTGACTGCACCCTCTGCTCCCGTATACCGAGTTCACCATGTTCAGGAGCAGTTGGTGTCAGGGCAACCCCAGCCGTGGGAGCAGGACCAATCCTACACCCACTCTTTCCAGCAGCTACCTCCATTAGCAGAGACAGTCCAGGAGGAGCCTCCACCGGTTTGGGAGGTGAATGGAGTATGGTATACTCAGGACCCTGCCAGGCAGGGAAGTACGGGAGACCGACAGTCCTATCAGCGTCCCCCGACCTTTCATAACACCGCATTCACCTCCGCACCACCTCCTTCACAGCAGAGCCCTGGATTCCATCCATCCCAGCAGCAGAGGCAGCAGTACCAGCAGCATGGCCGACAGGGCCATTACCAGGCGGGCCAGCAGGGCCCGCAACCCCAGCAGCAGCAGCAGAGGCAGTACTCTGGCCAGCAGGGCCAGTCTTCCCGTTCTTCTTCCCAGTCTTATCCACTTCCTTCTTCGTCTAGTTCCGTGGATATACAACAGCAGATACTCGACGAGCTACGTTCCTACAGGAGCGAGATTCATGACTTACGGGTGGATGTCAACCGCCTGTCTAGATGGCGAGACGAGCAGACTGCACCTTCTACCTCTATCCCAGCCCAAGTTCAGGCTAACCCCAATAGCCTGAACAGATCTAGTTCTCAGCAGCATTTTAGTCAGGTATACTATTCAGCATCTCCTAGATCTGAACATGAGATTCTTTCGTGTGACGAGGCTAACCACATGTCACTCAGGAGCGGAAGGACCGTGACCGTACCTGACCGGGCGAGGGATACGAGGAGGGGCATCTCTGGAGCTCTACCTGAGGAGTCTTCAGAGGACGAGGAGGAGAGGCATCATATTTCGGAGCCCCATCAGCACCATTCGAGGATTTCTATTCAGGGAGCCGAGAGGAGGAGGAGAGCACGTATGCAGCATCGTCAGCATGGATATTCTTCTGAGTCTACGGAGGACCTTGCATCTCCGATTGTGGCGGATACCACTCCTGCTTCTATCCCACAACCTATAGTAGATAGATTTGATTTCGATTCCATGTTGCATCAAAAAGATTCATGTATGAAGAACTCTGTTTCTGTTAATGCCAAGAATGATCTTTCAGTTCATGATTCAGACTCTTCATCTCCAGCTTCTCTAGCTTCCATCCCTTTCCCCCGTGCTCTTACGGCAGGAAAGCGCATCAAAAAGATTCAGAAAGATGACCCCGATATGGCACGGTTTTGTAAAGAAAATATCACAGTCAAGGTGCCATTTGATGAATATGTGGCTAACCATCCTGCCTTCCAAAAATACCTTAAGGTGAGATGCACACCTACAAGGGTTAGCAGGAAGAAAGATAACCGAAATATAAAGACACATGTCTTATCGGTAGCCACAACCTATTGTCTCAAGAATCAGACTTTGCCAAGGAAAAAGAGAGACATGGGTGCTCATTATGTGGAGAGTCGTATTGACGACATTGCGTTTGCACGCACACTCTTAGATAACGGTTCTTCGATCAACTTACTTCCCTTAGCATTATATCAGAAATTGGAGTTGGGACCACTTCGCAAATCTAGAGCCTTACTCCAATTCGCTGATCGATCAGTGAAGAGACCTAAGGGAGAAGTGAAGAACGTAGTTATCTCGATTGAGGGGCAGAACTATCAGGTTGACTTCACAGTCTTGGACATGGAGACCCCCAATCATTGGAGAGAATCTCAGATCATTCTTGGGCGGCCCTTCCTTAGGACCGCAGGCGCAGCTTTCGATTATGGTACGGTAATGATGAAGTTCCGTTCTCCAGGCGGAGAAGTGAACCTTGAGATGAAGCAAACCAAGTGTCAGCGACCCGATTCAGAGAGTAGCACAGAGTATTCATCTTCAGAGGCAGATTGCAGTTTGATTAGCACAGTTGGGATTTGGGGACAGATTCCTTCAGGACAGAGCGAGTCCCTTTCATCTGGAAAGGGTATAGTGGATGATGCAGTTTGCCAGGTGTTGTCTGATCTTGTGAGAGATGCCTCTATCTATTCCCATGATGAAACAGAGATCCATCTGGATCTGTCAGTTCCATCCCCTTCGGAACGATCATGGGATATAGAAGATGAGTCGGACGCGGCTTTGGCCGAACTACCGCATTTCTTTGGCGATCCGACTCCCTTTACTTCTGATTTGGTGGCGAGTACTACTCAGCTTAGCCCACCTTCATGCAGCACAGAACCAGATTCAGATTCAGTTCAGCCAGATCTGCTTGATGATACCACATTGCCAGAACTGAAATCACTACCTCCTACACTTAAGTACGCCTTTCTTGCGGGACCCAAAGAGAGATATCCTGTCATCATTAGCTCAGACTTGACTTTAGAACAGGAGTCTAGGTTGTTAGAGGTCTTAGAGAGGAACCGCAAAGCAATAGGCTGGACAGTGTCGGATCTCGTGGGCATCAACCCCGCTCTCTGCTCGCACCACATTTTTACTGAGGATAATGTGAGACCTTCCCGTGAGTTCCAAAGGAGACTTAACCTCAATCTACGGGAAGTGGTGAAGAAAGAGATTGAGAAATGGAGCAAAGCAGGGTTTATATACCCTATTTCTGACTCCAAGTGGGTGGCCCCACTCCATGTTGTCCCGAAGAAGTCGGGAATTCAGATGGTCACCAACGAGGAGGGGGTAGAGATCGCGACACGAGTACCTACGTCGTGGCGTGTCTGTGTTGACTACAAGCGCCTGAATGCTGCGACCAAGAAAGATCACTTTCCCTTGCCTTTTATTGATCAGATCTTGGAGAGACTAGCAGGGAAAGAGTTCTTCTGTTTTCTTGACGGGTACTCAAGCTACAACCAGGTGGCCATTGCCCCTGAGGACCAGGAAAAGACCACATTCACATGTCCATTCGACACTTATGCTTTCAGGCGCATGCCATTCGGGCTCTGCAATGCCCCGGGCACATTTCAGCGGTGCATGATTGCCATATTTGCCGAGATGGTGGGAGATTTCCTGGAAGTGTTCATGGATGACTTCTCGGTTCATGGTGATTCTTTTGATACATGTTTAGCGCACTTGGACCGAGTCCTCACGAGGTGTAGAGAGGTGAATCTGGTACTCTCCTGGGAGAAGAGCCACTTTATGGTGACGGAGGGTATCGTGTTGGGGTATGTCATCTCCAAAAGAGGAATGGAGGTTGACCCTGCCAAGGTGGAGGTGATCAAGAAACTCGATCCACCTACCAACGTGAAGTCAGTGCGGTCATTCTTAGGGCATGTTGGATTCTATAGAAGATTCATTCAGGATTTTTCAAAGATCGCCCGCCCACTGACTGAGCTCTTAGGGAAAGACACAGAGTTCATTGTAGATCACAGGTGTCTGGAGGCCTTTGAGCTCTTGAAGAGGAAGATTTGTGCCTTGCCTATCCTACAAGCTCCTGACTGGTCTCTCCCCTTTGAGATCATGACTGATGCTTCAGATTTTGCTATAGGAGCTGTGTTAGGACAACGGCGAGAGGGGATTCCGTTTGCGATTCATTATGCGAGCAAAGTTTTAGATCCTACACAGAAAAACTATATAGTGACTGAAAAGGAAATGCTCGCAGTAGTATGGGCCCTCGAGAAGTTCAGATCATATATTTTGGGCTCTAAGGTGACAATTTATACAGATCACACAGCCATTCGATATTTAATGGAAAAGAAGGACGCGAAGGCGCGTCTTCTTAGGTGGATTTTACTCCTCCAGGAATTTGATTTGGAGATAAAGGATAAACCTGGAGTGAAGAATGTTGTGGCTGATCACCTTTCTCGGATTGAACTTAAGGATTCTCCTGATTTTGAGCGGATTAGAGAGACCTTCCCAGATGAGTCAATTTGTGTTATTGACTCACTCCCGTGGTATGCCAACATGGTGAACTATCTTGTCTCCAAGCAGGTTCCCCATGGTTGGACTAGGAGCAGCATTGACCGACTGAAGTCGGATTCGAGGAGATACCACTGGGACGATCCTTTCCTTTTCTTCGAAGGACCAGATTGTGTTTGGAGAAGGTGTATTCCTCAGGAGGAATACCAGAGTGTCCTCACATATTGTCATTCACTTGAGGCTGGAGGACACCATTCGGGAAAGAGAACCGCTTACAAAGTACTTCAATGTGGATTGTATTGGCCGACCTTGTTTAGAGATGCCATTGATTTTGTACGGTCGTGCCCGATCTGTCAAAGGATGGGAGGGACAGTTGGACAGAGAGATGAGATGCCCATGCAACCGATGATTATTTGTGATGTTTTTGATGCATGGGGCATAGATTTTATGGGTCCCTTTCCCAACAGCCAAGGACATGAGTACATATTGTTGGCGGTTGACTATTTATCCAGGTGGGTGGAGGCTATCCCAACCCGAACCGCAGACAGCAAGACTGTCTGTAAGTTTGTGAGATATCATATTATTGCTAGGTTCGGGGTGCCAAAAGTTTTGATATCTGATGGGGGTAGCCATTTTGTGAATCGAGATATGAGATCTTTAGCTAAGGACTATGGATTTGAGCATAGAGTTACTAGTCCTTACCACCCACAGTCCAACGGCATGGCAGAGGTTTCGAACAGAGAGGTGAAGAGTATTTTGCAGAAATTGGTTCGTCCCGATAGGAAGAACTGGTCTCAGCTTTTGGACCAAGTTCTGTGGGCCTATAGGACAGCCTACAAGACACCATTGGGTACTTCACCATTTAGAATGATCTATGGCAAGCCATGCCATTTGCCCGCAGAATTGATTCATAAATCCGAATGGGCAATTAAGAAGATTAACTGGAGTTGTCACCTAGGGAAGCTTTGTCGAGACTTGAACTTGAACGAGCTCGTGGAAATCCGAAACAGGGCATATGACAACAGTTTGATTTATAAGGACAAAGTAAAGAGATGGCATGATCAGCACATTAGGTGCAAAGACTTTGTCCCTGGACAAAAGGTATGGTTGTTCAATGCCAGGTTGAAGATGTTCCATGGGAAGCTCAAATCTAAATGGACGGGTCCCTTTGTTGTTAAGAAAGTGCACGAGAATGGAAGTGTAGAGATAGCTGATCTCACAGATGGTGCACAAGCTCATGTGGTGAATGGACAACTGTTGAAGCATTTTGTTGATTCAAAAGAGCAGTTAGTCCAAGTCGAGGTCATCAACTTCATGCAGAGCGAGCACAGAGCAGATACATCATATTACTCATCATGAAGATGCAGCATCAAGATTCAACATCTTAGAAAATTCAATCACCCTTGTGCATTCTCCCTTCTTTGTATATTCTCCAGATCACATCGGTTCTCACTCTTACTCTTGTCCTATACTTAGGCTTACCAAGAGCCTAAGTATAGGGGGAGTCGATGCCCGCCGTGTGTACATACTCATCCATTTCTACTCTTGACCTCGTCCGCCCCCATTTTTTGCTCTTCTTCTACACTTAGGCTATCCAGAGCCTAAGTATAGGGGGGGGGGGCGGATCGACTTCTATTCTGTTTATTATTTTAGCCATCCTACGCTTAGCACGAGCTATGTCTTTTTCTCGCTTCTTGTGCCATGAGGACATAGCACATGCTAAGTATAGGGGGGCGTGTATACATTATATATATACTTTACCCATAGCTCGTACTTTCACGTATTTTTGTATATATTATACAATAATTATGGGGTGGGTAAAAAAAAACTTTTTCAAAAACTCTTAAAAAAACTTTTCAAAAAAAATGTTTTTTGTTCTCTTTTCTTATTTGCTCTAAAAAAAATTTTCAAAAAAAAAGTGTCCTTTCTTATTTATCTATATTTTTCAAAAAAAAGTATATAAAAAAAAAGCTTTTCAAAAAAAAAAACAGCAAAACTTTTCTAGAAAAAAACTTCTTTGCCTTTGTTTGTCAGAAAAAAAACTTTTTGAAAAAACCTTTTTTGTAAAACATAAAAAAATAAAAAATCATAAAAAAATACTATTAAAAACTAACTAATAAGTTGGTTTAACCCCTGACACAATTCACCTTCACAAAAGACTAATGATGTTCAAGAACACTTGGTTTATGAGGTCTTGATATTTTGAGTTAACCAGCCTTAGTCATTAGGGTCCTTGACTTAATTATTCACATTTCCCTACTTTGAAAGATTTGTATGCTATATTGCATGCTTAGTCTCTACCTTAAGAATATGATCAACACCTCACATACACGACTGCAGTTATGATGAGATGAGTTGAAACTTCACCTGAGGAGCTGGGATGGGGGATTTGAGTTTGGACTTGATTTAATGATGCTCGAGGATGGGATAAAATCAATGAAGGCTTCATGAAACCTGAGTGTCAGCATCTTTAGCCAGTATGAGAACATGGTTCTTGTACTATCTCTTGACATTTACCTATGTGCCAGGGTGTGATAAAATAAAAAAATGTTGATCAGTGTGCGCCAACTCTTGGTAAAAGCAGTGGAGCTAGCCAAAAATACTACAAATCAATGAAATGTCAAAGAAAAGCTCTCATTCCTTACAAAGTCAATTATCAAAGAGCTTCCACCAAAGGCGAGCGCTCCCAACCATTTCAAAGTGTCCACTTGGACCACCGCTATTAGGACCAGGAGTCGGGCTTGCACCAAAAAAGGGCTCTGCATCGTAAATGCTACAAGTCTGGGTGTAGAAGGTATAATAGATACTCAAAAAAGACACACCCCGGTGTACTCCCAGGAAAACAAGTGCAGACGGCTCCAACTTCTCTTGACGGACGCACTGATCAACACCAAAAAAAATGTGTTGAGTAATAAGGCACTCGAGAGGATCCTTGTTCCAATGAGAGGGAGAGAAGAAATGACACAATCCTATGCCCTCCATCAACTGGCCTTCCATCTACACTTTCAAGTCTGACAACTAAAGAGACAGTGGATTGGATGCAAGAAATGATTTATTCCCTAGTGTTGAGGATTGGGTCCATAGGAGAGTCTCTTGGACTGGAACCTTGGGTGACGTTGTGACTCTACTCTTGTAACTGCGGTCAACACTTAAAGTCATATCCCTACTATCTATGTATACAAAGAGAGTCTGATGATTAGGGAAATTGGATACCTTTTGACTAGAGCTTGGTTCAGCTTAGAATTTTAGGATCTCTAAAACCGAGAGTTCTTGAACGGATCAAGTCTTGTATTCACATGCACAGTCAGGGGTAAACCCAACTTAGTCATTCTTTATTTGCTCGAGGACTAGCAAAGTTTAAGTATAGGGGGGTGATGAATCCACGATTCATCATCTTAATATCTTGATCTTAGCAAAATCCCCAAGTAAAATCCCAAATAAATATCCATAAAATCCATAAATTAACAAAATGATTCTTGTAAATAAAACACACTAATTATTGTATATTAGATGTACAAAATAAATTACACATAAAAAGCCGCAAAATCAAAGGAGTTTTATACATGTAAACAACCCAAAACTTTATGTATTTTTAATAATTTCATATCAACTCCTTTTTGGCTAATTCTTTCTCCAACATGTTCATATCAATGTATATAAAAATATAAAAATACAAAACAAAATTTACCTCAAACAAATACTCCTAGATCCCAATGGGAAAAAGCCGTAAAGACCAACTTCCAAGCTAAATTCCCGCTCCGTATGAACTCCAAATTTACCAAACTCACTTTTAAAGTTCAAGTTAGAAAATTATCTATCCAACGGAAGTGGTTTCATTAAAATCGGAGCTCATTTGCAAAAGTTGGGTTTTGGGACCTAGATGTACATTGTATATTATGTATATATTCATTCTTTCTTTAATTTTTATTGTATCTTTCTTAATACTAAAAATACAAAAAAAATCATACTTGTGTTGTATTTTAATTGTAGTATTTTATTGTATTTTTCCATTGTAAATATCTCTTATTAAAAAGACAAAAAAATTACATATTAGAAAAAATGTGTACATGTTGTTTGTCTTCCCTTGTAAATTCTCCACTATTTATTTTCTTCTTTTTTATTCTATTGTAATTAAAGTAGCCAACTTTATTTTATTTATTTATTTAATTTTCATTCTCTACAATAACCACCATTCAACTCTTTACCACCAACCTCCATTCAACCCCACCATTTTTTTAACTTCTAATTCAACTCCACCATTTTATTAACCTCCATCCCACTCCATCTTAATTCTAACTTCCATTTTTTCCATCTCTTTATATACATTCCATCCTCCTCAATTTGCCTTTGATCCATCTTTATGTGAGGAGAGCCTAGTTCCCTGAGTTGAATCGGTGACAGCGACGCAACCGCGGTCGAGCAATGACGGCCCTTTCTCCGGTGTGATCCGTTGGTTTTTTTGGCCAACATCGCAGCCGCAACCGCGCGCTGCTCGAGCTCATCGCACGCCGGCGATTTGAGCGAAGACCGTGCTCACGAGAGCACTCCATAGGCGATCGTATCATCGTAGGTAAATTTTCCCTTCATTTTACCATATTGTCAATTTTTGCAATTTTTTTAACACATCATATCACCACCATCTCCCATTTGTTTCTACTCCATCTTATTACCATTATCAATTTTTTCCCCATCATGTTCATTCCCTGTTTTAACAAAATTTAAAACATATAAAAATTAAAATTAAAACAAAAAACCTTTTTATTACAGCAGTAAAAAAGTTCAAAAAATTAAAAAAAAATAAAAAAAGTAACGGAAGGAGCAGCGGCTACTGCCGCCGCCCCCTCCCTACACCGCCGCCACCACCGTCAAGCGCCGCCAGCCGGCGGCCTCCTCGCCATCAGCGGCCGCTCTCCGCCGTCTTCCCTTCATCGCAGCCACCCGCGCGCACCGTCGGCCCCTTCCCTCCTCCACGTGGCCGCCGAGCCGATCTCCACCTCGACAACCATCGCGCCCCCGCGTCGCCTTCACGCCGCCGCCTGCGCACCCGCCGACCCCCGCGCGCGGCTGCGCGCGGCTCCCCTCCTCCGCTTCAGCCGCCACCGACGCCCCTGCCCTTGTTGGGTTCTCCCCACCTGGGAACGAAGGGGAAGAAGAAGGTCCTCTTTTCCGTATTTTTTTATTCTGTAAAAATTGCATCTTTTCTTTCTCATGTTTCCGTAATTACAAAACATCCCTGTATATAAATGCATGGTAATTCTAGTTTCTTTATTTGCAGAGATACCCCTATGTTTGTACTCGAATTTGGACCTTGTTTTGGCATCCTTTTATTTTAAGAAAAATAGCATTGTGTTGAGCAACTAATTGCCTACATTTTGATTATTTATTTGTATTTTTGTGAGTTTTGAGTAATTAATGAAAATTGTGTAACTGAAATTCTTGATATTTTACCTAATCTGAACTCTTAAATTTATATCTCACACACAGTTGCTCTAAAAATTTCATAAAAATTATATATGGTGCCTTGAAGAGTGTTTAACGTACTATCCAAATTTCATCCAAAGTAGAGTTGTCATGTGCCTAAAATAAATTGTAGAGTGATTGTAGTATTTGATTTTTAGTTAAATCAACGTATATCTTTTTTGTGAAATTTCAATTCTCCTGGATTCTACATGAAAATATCTATTTGAGATAATTCGCACTCTGATTAACTTGATAACGTTGATTTAATAGAAATTATTTACTCACTGTTGCTCTGTTTTCACTAAAAATTCATAAACAATCATACTTTGTCAAAAAATTCCAAAAATATTACTGTAGCTTCCTTGCATCATGTTTTAATTCTAGTAAAATTTTCATAATTTTTGCTTACTGTTTGTGTGATAAATTGCGAAAAAACCCATAAAAAGTGTGTATTTTTTCTTGTTGCATTTTAACCCCTAAAATTCCCAAAAAATGTGTTTTGTGTTCATCTCTGGATTAGTATTCTAGGAAAAATATAATCTAGCTGAATTGAACTGATTTGACTTTAAACTTAATTTGGCTAAATTGTATGCTTTCTTAGTATATTAGTTCACTTGAATTGTGCATTTTTTCATCCTATTTGCATTAAAAAAATATAAAAAAAACCGCGTTGGAAATCTAGAACTTAATTTTCAAATTATTACCGAAGTTGTTCCTTTGCCTCCCTGAGTTCGACCCCGGACTTGCCCGGGATATAAATTAAGCCGCGACACTCTTCACGGAGATCTTCTCTCGGTTCTGACCGAATCGCTAAGTACACGTATTACAACGTGATCAAATTAATTATCGTATTTAGCGACTCGTCAGTTGGTTCACCGTCTTTCCTTTGCTATCGGTCCCTGTCCCTAGGGAGAAAGTTGACATGAATTTCCTAGGACGGGAGTGAATCCTACAAGTGAATAGATATGGAAGGCAGGTCTCCGGGGTCGCTTCCCTAGCGGAGCTGGACCGATTCCCTAAAAGCCTTCTATATGAGCCTAGTGACATCGACTCTCCCGTTTGCGCACCCAAGAGCTCAAGGAAGGTGACAGCTTCCTTTTCAGAGCCTCAGGCCGGTCGAGCAACGCCCGAGGAGGCTCCACCAGCTCTGCCATCTCCGGCGTCGAGGTACCCCCTACCTCAGGTTCATCCCCTTCGACCCATTTCGTTCACTGTAGTCTTAGGAATCGAACCCCCCCTCTCCGCTTCGCGTCTCACCCATCAAATCACCAAGTCACTCCCCTTCGCCGGAGTGGCTCCGGCCAACTTCGATTATACCGTCGCCCGCACCCATTTGCTTCGCAAACCATCGAGGCATTTTGCCCTCGACGGTGTCACCCTTTTTGCGCAGGTCATTGGAGCCCATCACGTGTCTGGGAATTTTTGGGAGCTTGCCGGAGGCAGTTGGTGGTGCTCCACTCCTTCACCTTCGCCGGTGCGCTCTGGTGGACAACGCCGCCCTTTGACGTCTCCTGTCGACTGCCGACACCTGCCGGATCCTCCCGGACCTTTTTGCGAGCTTCAACTCCGTCAGAGCCCGGAGGGGGAGCTCGAAGAACTTCGCCTGGCCGGAGCTCCTCCGTGTTCTTCCTCCGACGTCGTCAGCCGTTGGATCTGTTCTGGGATCCAGATCGCACGCCCACCGTTGGATCTCCTTGTATCTCCACCGTCGGATCATCCTTTGGGGATCTAATCGTGGCCGCCAGCTGTGAACCGTCATCGACCGTCAGATCTTCGACACGTGGCAAGTGGAAGTACGTCAGTTGTTGGATCTACAGGTGTTGATTATTTTGCACTTTAACCCTCGCTATTTTGTGTATTTATTTAATAGTCAGAAACTTTCATTTGTAGTTACATATATTCTGTAACATTTGCATCTAGGTCCCCCGAACTTTCTTTAATTACATTTTGGTCCAGTCCACGTCACCTCACGTGCCTGTGCGCGTAAGGGGACTGGGTATTTTGCAAGGACCCCCTGGAGGTTTGTTTATTTCGCTTTGGTCCAGGAACTTTGCTATTACGTGTAATATTTTTGGATATTTTGCATGACAGCCCCTGGGATTTTTCTATATTGCATTTAGGTCCTTCCGAGGCGGGTGTACACCACATGTGGGGTTGGAAATATTGCAGGCGTGCCCCCGCGGTTTTATATATTTGTTTTTGGACCTGGAATCTTGTTTATTAGTTATAAATTTTTGTGAAAACATTGCACTGCAGCCCTTGGATTTCTGGATATTTACATATATGCCCTTGCTAGTAGTGTAGTTTTTCTTTGTTGTCTCTATTTATTTTGTGCATCTATAAAATTCCAAAAATCACTAAAAAAATAACTTAGCTTCTTGGGTAGTTATTCTTTCACGCCATATTTTTGATATTGCATTTTTATTGCATTTTGTTATTTTTAAAAATTCAGAAACATGCATTTTTAATACTGTTTGCATTAGAAAATACATAAAAATTATCAAAAGTTTTTGAAAAATTCCAAAAAAATTATATTTTGATTTTTTTTGTGTGTTTTAACTTCAATCCAAAAATAATTAAAAATTTCAAAAGAAAACCCCTAAAAGTTACAAAACCCCTAAAATTCTCATAAAACCTTAATAATTCTACAAAAATCCTAAAAATACATTTTCAGTTTCTGAATTTTCTTTATTTTATTACCTTTATGTTAAAATTAATTTGAGGAATTTTGGACCCAGATTTATATTTTTCATCCTCATTTTAATTTCTGCCAGCAACATTTATTCACTATTTTCAGTATTTTTGACTTTAAAAATACCAAAAAAGGTAGGAAAAATATAGAAAAATCACAAAAACATTAGAAAAATATAAAATTCACAAAAACACTTAATTCCTTGGATTTTGGGTAATTTTCCCATCTTGTTCTGTCTCTTATCTCTCTTGTATGATATATTCTATAGAGTTTTATATATTCATTAAAAGAAAAAGAAAATACAAAATTCAAAATATAAAAAGAAAATACAAAATTAGTAAATTAAAAACCATATAAAAATATAAAAATCAAAAATCAAATAAAAATTATAAAATTAAAAACCCACAAAAACAGCATTGGTAGACACATTATCACATTCATTCTATTGCATTATTTCCTTGTTCTATCATGCTTGCTCCCTGAGTTCGACACTCTACACATACTCGTACTATACACACTTATTGTAGAGTTATAATAAATTTTAACTCCAAACTTTGATTTCATTGCTTGATTTATCTATTCTGGGTTAATTGTTGGTTTAATCGAGATTTACCAAGGGTCGCCGCAACGACTTTGTCTCCGCCTTGTGTGAGACATTTAGACCCTCGTATTTTTCGGCTTATCACATAGCGTGATCGATTGATAAACTTTGTGCAGACTTTCTTTAGGGGCGCACAGGCACGACGTTGCTTGGGGAACAATATGTCTGCCCAAGATGGAAGGAGGCCTTGGGCTGAGGGATCTTGCCTCTCTTCGTGCAACAATGGTGGCCTCCTGGACGTAGAGGTTGATATCCTCTAACTCATCCATTTGGGCAATTTACATGCGACAAAAATACGTGCATACTTGTGCATTCTGGGAACTCCAACATTCAAGTTCGGATTCCATAGTTTGGAGAGAAGTCCTTAGGAATAGGGAGGCTCTCCGTACTGCAATTAGTGGCGAGACACCTCCTTACAGATGAACCCACTCCCCCAGGGGCTTCTCCTTCTCGGATGCCTACGATCTCTTACGGCCTCGAGCCAAACCGCAGCCTTGGGCGCCCATTGTTTGGGCAAAAGGAACACCACCAAAATTCTCTTGCACGCTCTACCAGGCGACTCTGCAATGCCTTCCCACTACAGATAGACTTGCCTCCTGGGGAGTATGCGAGCCTGCTACCTGCCACCTCTGCTCTAACAATTTGGAAAGCCATGCCCACCTGTTCTTCATCTGCCCCCTGGCCTCATCCCTCTGGACTCGTGCTTGTGATAACTTTGGCTTGTCTGCTCCTCCGACCATTTCGCTCATGGACACGTTCACCTGGATTTCAACAATCCCGGACTCAGTCTGCCGCAATTACATGGGCTCGCTCCTGGCAATAGCGGTGTGGTTCATTTGAAATATCCTCCACACAATTTACTATTCACAGGAGTATCCAAACCCAACCCAACCCAGTTACCAAACTGGCTCTTAGGGCCTATTTGGTTGGTGGGTTGAGGTACACCGGTATACTCTCCTTCCAACCCTCCTCACATTTTACTATTCACAGGAGTAATCCAACTCAATCCAACCCAACAACCAAACAGGCCCTTATATATTTTAGCCACCCGCCCAATATATATTTTGGTACTTCGGTGTTTTTTTGGAACTTATGAGGCTAATTATGCCTTCCGTACACCTTTTGGTTTTTGAAATATACAATTTACTTATAAAAAAAGTGGCGATGTGATTTCAGCGTGTATGTGCATGAGGTGATAGTTGGGCAAGTGGCTGTTGTAAGTCCGTTCGATGCGATAATTAATCCTACGATGGATTCGTCTGATCTGACATAGAATATTTTCAATGCCCTCGTCTGTCCTTCATTATGACTGACTGAGAATAAAATTATTTATATTGAACCACATTCTCTTCATTGATAGCCGGGTGTTGACTATTAAAGCTTTTGTCATAAAAACAAAAAAAAAAGTGCATGTTTTATCTCTGGTATTGACAGAAAAAATCAAAATCTTTCTCTTTTTGTGCAATCATCGGTGTCCATGAATTTGATCTCGACCTTCACATCCTGAAATCCACGTGAAGTGAATGGACCAAATCGCTGAAATGCACCACAGCCGCAACTTAATCCGAATTATATATGGGTTAGGGACATCTCATTTTTCCAATTGGTTACTCACACTCATTTTCTCCTGATTTTTTTATTTTTTTAGAAAATAAAAATATGTATATGCGTTACTATATCTTCCTAATACGTCATTCTAATTTCGTTAAAAACAGATACTCTTATACCATCTATCTAGAACATTTACGGTTACAGCAGTTCTAAAATCATTAAAATTACATGTCTAGATGGAGAACATAGGAGTCTCTGTTTCTGACGAAATTGGAATGACATATAGGAGAATATATATATATGAATATAAATAGTAATATTTTTCAAAAAAAATAAAAAAAGTCAAAAATAAGGGACGTGGAAACCTCGGGGCAGCCCCATTAAATCCATATATATATATGGGTAAAATAAAGCTGCCTTTTTATTTTTTCCCCTATTTTTAATTGTTTTTAAAATGAATTCTTGGAAATTCATCAGTATATTCATATATTATATCGTTCAAATTTCATACAAAATTAAAGACTCCTACGACATCCTTCCAGAATTGAAAGAAGTGCTAACTACGATTCGAATTTTAAGCAAATTATCCAGTCTTGAGATGAATGCTATCAAATTAGAACTTTTCGGACTAAACCTAGCCCACTCTGAGCTCGAGGGGATTAGGGATATTCTGGGTTTGTCTATGAGAAATTTCCTAATGAACTACCTAGGGCTCACGTTATCTACAACTAGACTAAAAACTAAAGATTGGGAGCTTTTGATAGCAAAAAATCTATTGTCTAACTGTAGGGTTGGAAAGCAAAGATTTTACCATTACCAACGAGGGTGGACTTTAACAAAATCTTAGCTAATTCAGTTAGCAACCCACATGATGTGTTGGCTTAAGATTCCAACTTGTATCCTTGATATGATAAACAAAACCCATAGAAATTTTCTTTCGGGTGGAAGTACGTGATGAATCGTCAATTCATTGATGTCTAAATTATTCGAAATCTAACCTTTTTTTCGTTTCATGTCAACTCATTCTTGTCCATATTCCACATTTCAACCATATAAATATATGTATGACACCACTTATATCACCTAAATTTATATATCAACAAAACATCGACACATCACAAACAAAACTTCTACCTAAAAGTTATTACTATTGATAAATAATTAGGGTAAATTATAATTTGGCTCCCCATCTATTTATGGGTCCGATCCCAGAATGGGTTCCGGTCTTCAAATTGTAACGATTCGGGTCTCAGGACCATTAATGTAAGAAACTTTTTGAGGCTAATGACGAGTATGCCTTTGTTTAAAAGTTGGAACCCAACCCCCATCCCTTTTCAACAATGGCATATTCGTCATGAACCCTAAAATTTTCATTTCCTAAATGTAACATTTTTATCTATTATATTATTTTTTATGATTATAAGACACATTTTTATATTGATTTTTTTATTTTAATGTAGCTAAAAATATTATAAAAAAATTGTGTGATTTTCCCATTAAAAATACAGAACTGGGAATACCAGCAACCAAACGAGGCAATTTTAAATTAAGCTATAGTGACGATTTTTTCAAAATCTATCACTAAATTAGCCGTTGTTAGATATATAACGACGACATTATTCGTTACGAAATGAGTTTTCGTACTCAAAATTAGCGACGAATATCATATCTGACGTTATATCATTAGCAATAGCGTCGCTTATCCGTTGTTATTTTTCAAAATATCAACTAATCGTCGTTATTTTTTTACTTCAAAATTTAGCAACGTTTAATTAGAAGTTTGAAAATAGCAATGGATAAGCGTAGCTATGTGGACCGTTGCTAATGATATAACGACATATATGATATCCGTCGTCAATTTTGAGTACGAAAAATCATTTCACAACAAATAATATCGTTGTTATATATTTAATAACGGCTAATTGAATGACGGATTTTGAAAAAAACCGTCACTATAGCTCAATTTTATTGTAGTGACAAAAAATTCTAGTCTGAATCCTTTGACCCAGGATGGCGTACTTTTTGTGGATGTTGGCTCTAAAAAATAACAACATAAGACTATCTACACAAATTCAATATATCATTTGTGAATCGTTATTATTTATGTCTTCAACATTATGAAAACATTCTCCTTCTATTTAGCGATTGTGATTTCCCAATAGGCCTTCCTAGGAGTTTGATTTGACCCCAAATTTTTATGATTTTTTCAAAAATTAACAAACCCAACGACACTTAGGGGTCGTTCCGTTGGGAATGGTCGCACATTTCTCTTTTTTTTAAAAAAAATACATGAATCAATTTATCATCATCAATTCCATCAAAAAAAAATATTATACCATCATATCATATAAAAATTATAAACTACTTACTTCTACTCATTTTTCCAAACTTTAATACAATCACACCACAATAACTACTTACTTTTTCAAACTTCAATACAATCATATCATAACAAATACACTTCTAACCCTCCCCCAGTTTAATCCTCTATCCAATCACCAAAATAAAAAAAACGGGTTACATTCTACCAGTTTAACCCGTCCTAACCCGCGTACCAAATGCACCCTTATGGCTCGTAGGGTAACCAGATTACCCGGGTTTACCCCTCTTTTTTCTTGGATTGGAAATCCATCACAAATCATAGTGACATCACAGTCATTATTCCAACTCTCTCCAACCCTCGTAACCATCCCAAAACAGCTACTATTTAAATCAAGTTACCCCAACCCACTCCAACCCGGCAACCAAACAGACCTTTAGTGATTTTAGATTGGAACTATCCCGCATTGAGAGCAACTTTATTCTGGTCCACCAGGAAAGTTTCGTTGTAAAGCTTCTACTACTGAAACATTCCTCCAATCGTCAAAGATGTGGTTCGAGAAATTAAGCTCATTGTATTTACTAGAATGAATCTCAGCCTAGATGATGACGATACTTAGATATCGCAAACAACAACTATCAATGTTAGAATATTTTTCAGCGTTGTGATCAGGTCCAATGGATCTTTCGTCTGCCTCAGCTGGAGGCCATCGGGAGCACGAAGTCAATAAACCTATTACTGGTAGCAAACGATCCATGCCGAGCACTACGGGCAAAAGAAACCGAATGGCTATATATTTTTTTAACCTCAAGGATATTAAAAACTATTTGGAGCACGAAGTCAATTCCTTTTGGAAGGTTTAAAAACTTTTTGGAGGACATCGGGAGCACGAAGTCAATTCCTTTTGGAAGGTTATATGATTTGTTTGATGCAACTTTTTGGAGGTAGCCTAAAAACCATGTTTTTCTACTATTTGTGCATTGCGTATTGCAGGCCCCCGTACCTTTTGCGATGAACTGTCTGCTTGATGTCTCTTTGGAATTAGTTCCTGCTACTTTGAATAAGATAATGAACTATGATCGTTTTATTTTAAAGTAGATTTAGAGAATGAACGCACCTGGACAAAGCATCCAGCAACTCACAATTCAATTCTTTATAACTGAACAATACGAGAAATAACATTGGACTTTAGCATTACTATCTCGTGTATTATAAGGTTCATGCCAATTTTCAAGTGTGTGTAGGAAAACCACACATCCCAACCACTAGACGAGACGAGGTGTGGAGCTGTTGACATGAATTAACGATTATTATAATTTCGTACCATTATTTATTATTGCCTCGTTGATACGGACATTTTGATAGCTACCTCTTAAGATACACAAGAAAAAAAGGCGGGTAATTGTAACATTTGGAATGGAACAGATGGGATGAGGATTGCGGTATAAATAGATGGAGGAGTCACGCTAGCATGCTACATTGAGAGCAAGCTCCTTCTGAGATTTGCTCGCAATGGCAGGGGTTCGATTCTCGATATCGATCATTGCGATGGTCCTCCTCGCTGTTGCTACTAGGACCTCAGCGGACAGTAGTAGGATTCTCGCGAGCCCTATGCCACTTCCTCCTGAGAAGAACACCACTCAAGTAACACCTAAGAGTGGTCGTTCTGGTTACGTCCATACATGACCAGTAATCATACTGATGATCTCATAGTTTTCGTGCTTTGCATGGTGATGGATTGAGGTGATCATATTTCCTGTGTTTATTTCAGGGGTTGAGGTTTGGATGGAAGATTGTGGTGGGATCCATAATAGGGTTCATAGGAGTTGCTTCTGGCAGCGTTGGGGGTGTTGGAGGCGGAGGGATCTACGTCCCCATGCTTACCCTCCTCATCGGATTCGATCCCAAGTCCTCCGTCGCCCTATCCAAGTGTGAGAATATGTTCATCCTAGAGTTCAATGGGATGCTCCTTGGGAGAGTTAACTTGGCTCCTCCCATTCCATTTCGTTCTGTTTTTTTTATTTCTTCCGTGGAATTTCATCACTATATCCTTATATTATATTATTAAATTTTTGTGCAATATGTAAACATTAATAATCAGGCATGATAGTTGGTGCGGCAGCTTCTACGGTGTATTACAATCTGAAGCTCAGGCATCCGACCATCGAGATGCCGATCATAGACTACGATTTGGCAATGCTCATCCAGCCGATGCTCACTCTCGGCATCAGCATCGGGGTCGTCTTCAACGTCATCTTCCCCGACTGGATGCTCACTGTTCTGCTCATCTGCATCTTCTTAGGTCTCTACTTTTAACTGTTTCATCCCATGTCTGGTCGATAAATATGAAACGATACAACTCTATCTCCTCCTATTGTTCTATATCTTAAGCAGATTAGTTTCTTCCCCATGCAGTCATATCGACTAAGTCCTTCTTCAAAGGCGTGGAGACCTGGAAGAAAGAGACGATTACCATGCGAGTCCGTAATTAACAAGCTTTGTTAAACAAGCACATGTATATTTGTTTCATTTCTAATTCCGTATAAATTATTGTTTTCAGGTGATGGAGAGCCGTGTGGTTCCAAATAGTGGTAATTAAATGTCTGCTGTACATGTCCACATGTTTCCGTTATTTATTATATTTTTCCCGTGATCACATTTATTCTATTTTATTTTTGCAGGTGGATCTGAAGATGAAGGTGAGCCCGCACCAAGTTGTCCAAACAAGGCAGATCGGGAGGTAATTATATATGAACAATTCAAAATTGGATCTTATATAACGATAATTGATTAGTTTCCTCGCGCGTGTTCCACTAAGCAATTCTTTATAAATGCTGTTTAGGTACCAATTCTTCAGAATATTTACTGGAAGGAGCTTGCCATTCTTGTCTTCGTTTGGGCTGCATTCCTTGCAATCCAAATTGCCAAGGTATATAATATTTGATTACGAAAATTTTAAGCATATATTATGTACCAAACAATATATGTTCTTCGATGCGTGACACTTCTGCTTATAAATGTTTGATGCAGAATGGTACAAGAGATTGCGCAGCACTGTATTGGGTCTTAAACGTACTGCAGGTAGGTTTCACATCATTACTTTTCTTTTTGTATATGTATGTAAGAATATACATATACATATACATATATACTGTAAGCTGAATTTGTTAATGCCATGAATACGATGTAGATACCGGTGGCCGTAGGCGTGACTGTGTACGAGATCGTCGGGCTATGCAAGGGGACGAGAAGGATCGGATCTTTGGGAGATAAACATAAAAACTGGAAGCTCCGGCAGTTGATAATGTGCTGCGTATTTGGGGTGATCGCAGGAATCATAGGGGGTCTGCTTGGCATGGGGGGAGGATTCATTCTTGGTCCTCTCTTTCTCGAGCTCGGTATTCCACCACAGGTAAATATAGTTTCAACGAACTAATTGATCAGGATGGAGAGGATCGTCTGCTGTAGGTTCTGCAATAGCTGCGTGCATCGCTCGATCACAATCGAGTGGTTCGCACGATTTTGTACTTTTTGTATACCCGTATCATGGAAAATCATGTGAACTGCTTGATCAAGATCGAGTGGCTCACGCCAAGGTTTTTGAAACCGAACCGGACATCAAACCAGAAACCTTGTTGAAATGGTCGGATCGGGTCGAACCATGTAATCAAACCGGTTCAACCGGATGATGACGTCATCATTATTTAAAACCGGATTAAACCAAACCGGTGAAAAAAAAGTGGTTGAACCGACTAATCAAACCGAAATGAAATAATATATATATATATATATAATATACACTTAATATACTTGTGATAATATAAAATACATAGATAATGTATATATTTCACAGTATACATAAAGTATTTCTCTTATACACCATCAAATATCATAAATATCATATACATATATATTATTTGGACTAGATGCTCTATAACATGATAATAGTTTAATTAATTTTAAAATCCAACACATGCAAAAAGTTGTGTTAGTGTAGTTGGTTGGAAGTGAGAAAAAGGTAAACAAAGGTCATGGGTTCAACTCCCATTATCAACAATATTTTTAAATAATTTAAAAATTAATTGCGGTTCTGGTTAAACCGAGTTAAAAAAAAATAAGTTGAACCGGACAGGTTAATTAAAATTTGAACAATCGAACCGAACCGGCATAACCGGTTAACCAGACCGGTCTAAAACACTGGCTCACGCCATGACAATAGGGATAACACCACAGTAGACGATCCGCCTCCTTTATTAAGTTTCATCGAATCATTTACTTCAAGTTGACAGATCAGAAGAATTCATGCAGGTCTCAAGCGCCACCGCGACATTCGCCATGTTGTTTTCCTCCTCGATGTCCGTCGTAGAGTATTACCTACTGAAGCGATTTCCTGTGCCATACGGTACTGTTTATTCAATGAATTTCACATGAATGGTATGATCTTAATATGCCCGATTATTTGTTAATTTGCAGCTCTATACATGCTCGCGGTGACAACCATGGCGGCACTTGTTGGGCAGTGTGTTATGAGAAAGGTTATCAGCATATTGGGGAGGGCATCCCTAATTATCTTCGTCCTCGCCGGGACTATCTTTGTTAGCGCGTTCTTGCTTGGTATGATCATCGAGATCATATTCAAATTCGATTCATATCATGAAAAGGCGATCACTCGTTCGAAATGATCTAATTATGTTACACTTTGCAGGTGGCGTCGGGATGACGAAAATGGTACACAGGATCAAGCATCATGAGTACATGGGTTTTGAAGATCTTTGCAAGTACCACCGTTGAGCTTTCATGCAAAGGAGGGAGCAATCGAAGAAGGGTAGAAGAGATCAATCCGAGCATAAAATTTATTTTATTGATTTCATGTACCAAAAGTTCATTAATTGATATCTTTTTTCTCTCCGAATCGTTATATTCTGATGTTAAGAATGATCTGCGTTATAGACATCTATATATAAACACCGATCAGATCAATGGTTAGGTCTTCAAGGATGGCATCAAAGTCCTACATCTGAATGATGAGCGGTTAATATCTCGTCTCTGCCGTTTTTGCCTGTCCAAATCCGGTTCAGCGAAATCCCAGACAAGAACTGTCTTAAAAGAAGTGGATTCCGTAGGAATGATGATGGATTGATTTCGTGAGTGAGGTCTTGATGGTGGATGCATTAGTTATAATTAATATTATTTCCTGATAAAGATTGCAACCGAACACTTCCACAATATAAAAAGGCTCCATAAAATATATAAAATCAAATTTCAAAAAATAATACCCGTGGTCGATCCTCATGGAAGGTTATGCAGGTGATAGAGAACTTATCAGGCCAACTGAAAATTTACATTCATTAATTAGTTTTGTTAACCAAACAAAATTTGAGATTCATCGGAATGCTCATACATTATAATGTTAATTAGAAAAAAAATCACCCGCCCTTTTCTGTTTTGAAGGAAGAGAAATTTGGGATATAGTTTAAAAATAAATAGGACAAAAATCAAGTTCATAAACCATAAAGTTTTGTAGGTCATACAAAAAGTTAAGATAGAAAAACCCACATAGATGCGGGCTTAAACAAAAAGTTCTGAAAACCGACCAAACAGATTAGGGCTCAACATCATCTTCCAAACATTGAAAGAGCAAAGAGACCAAAAAATATTTTTTAAAATAAAAGGAGGGGTGAAATCCCAAGATGGGATTCCAAGAGGCATACAACACCTTACAATGCTCAATAACATTCTCAGAGTTACGATACGCCTTACGATACATCTTCTTCACCGAAAATCTGCCATCCCCACTCAATGGTCTCGGCCAGCCGAAGGACCCTCCACCTCCGCCAACTCCCGCCGCAGCCTAAGGAGATTCTCTACCTACGATTAGAGATCAAAAAAACTAACAAAGCTAAATACCCAAGTCAAAAAGTTTTCAAGTAGACAAAAAGGTGCGTAATGGTGCCTGCTTGAATCATGACGAGCCGACAGACAGGGGATCCAGAGCGCAAAACCTCTAAATCCGTTATGGATTGGATAAAACACTTGTAGTCCGAGACATGGTCCGCACTCTATCAGTGTCAATTCTTGGATGATCTTGTAATTGTCATCAAGGAACTAAATGAGACAAATCGCATATTTATTATACTAACAAGCAGCAACATAGCTGCAATCAACCATAGATCACATCGTCTTCATTTGACACATTGCACTAACACTCTGAAAACTCTAAAAACATTTAACCCTAAATACACTAAGAAACCATAATCATAATTAAAGTCGTCGTACATGTGCATGCATGCACACGTACATATCATTTATATGTCACACATATATGTACCACAAACATAACATTTATATGCATGCATGCGGCGTGTCTGGCATGCCCCTTGAGGAATTTTCTCATTACTTACCTGGGTCTCCCTTTTGTGGCCGACAGACTCAGAAAAGCGGATTGAGATGTGATTCTCCGAAAGATTGAACATAGACTGGCAGGTTGGAAGGTGGTGACGCTCTCAAAGGGCGGGAAATTAACGCTTTTGAAGCATGTCTTGTCGATGATACCCGTCTTTTTCATCTCAAATCGCCTAATGTCGGCGGGTGTAAGAAAAAAGATAGAGCTAATGATGCGAAGGGTTTTCTGGTCGGATGAGAGGCATCATGTGTTTGGCATTCACCTTGTGGGAGGAGATCACGCAGAAGAAATGCAAGGGAGGACTGGGAGTTAGAGATATTTGCAGTATGAATAAGGTCCTTCTGGCCAAGTGGGTGGTGCAGATCTGGGGCAGCAATGAGAGTTTGGCCATCAGGTTACTTCACAGTATCTACGGAGTTAGGGGCTCACTTGAGTCTAGGAGAATAAGATTTGAATCTTCACTTTGGAGTGGTGTTCGTGACATCCTTCCAACGTTGCGAGAGCGATTGATGCCTAAGGTGGGGGGCGGGGAGGATTTCCGATTTTAGTAGGATGATTGGACTAGCGAGGGGTTCCTTAGCACTAGGTTCCCTAGGCTTTTAGCTCTGTCGGCGGACAAAGGTTGTTCTGTGACAGATGCTTGTGAATCTGGTTCGTGGAACCCGAGGCTCATTTCTGTTATCCCAGAGAGGAGGTTCGAGGATCTATCCAGACTGCGGGCGGAGTTGCCATCCCCTTCCTGTATCACGCAAGGGAGGGATCATTTTCTTTGGGAAGGGGGCAGATTCTCGGTGAAGAGGGCCAACAAGATATTCAGGGTATGAAAATTATTTGGGCTAGCAAGGTCCCTAGCAGGATGAAGGTTTTCATCTGGTGTCTCAGGAGGGGTAGGATTTGTGACAAAGCAAGAAGAAGAAGATTGTTTGGGATTGCTGACACGAGCTGTGATAGATGTGGGGAGCTTATTGAGGACGCATAACATATTTTCTTTAAGTGTCCATGTTTGGCGCAGGTGTGGAAGGAGGTGGGGGCGCCATGGGCCGTTATCAGTGGTGAGTCTGATTTCTGGAGGCTAGCAAGGTCGCTTGGGGGAAACTCGACGAATGACTGTGCACTTCCTTTTGCGGCTTTATGGGCCATTTGGGAAGGAAGGAATGATCTAGTTTTTAATAACCAGTGGTTTTATTCTGAAAATGTAATTGCCTTGTACCTCTCCCTTTATCTCTTCTGGTCTGCAAGATAATGGAACTCTTTTGATCTAATTTTAATATATTTTTTACGATGGGTCCCGCTTTGGGACTTCACCCTCTTGCTTCTCAAAAAAAGTACCACAAATTGATGAACATGGGTTCATCCACCATAGGCTAGAAAATTGAGCAAACTTGTTAGTAACTACACTCATGCATACATTAATATGGTATTATTATAAAAATATGCATAAATATAAGGTGCATCTTAATGCCTAAAAGTCACTAAAAATGTGCAAAAGAAAAGGAAAAAAGGAATAAGATCAGACATGCGAATGCAAGTATCCAAGAAATCAAGAGGAAATAGACCTTCAACTCCCGCCCATATATCAAGGTCATGGGCTTCAATCTACTCAATAAGAAGTAGGAAACACGAGAGATACATAATCACAAACTCGGATGTACAAAATACACAAAATTTTAAAAAAATTCTTTTTCACAAGTCTAATTGACTTAATTCTTTTTTATTAATTTAATAAAAATATGGAAAATATACAAAATGGTATCCTGCACAAATGACCAATGAAACCATACCATAGTTTTCTATATGCACGCATTTTTTTATTTTTCTTCTAGAGCATATGAATTCAAAATAGACTAAACTCATCGTTAAATTTCACAAAATTATTTTTTAATCATAAAAAATTTAAAAGTTGAGATATGTTCATTTGGAAAAGGTCGATTTCGGATCCATTCTACAATTGTGTTGTTATATTATTTCTACACGAACACATATGTAAATTATTTTATTTGATTTTAATCTTACTAATTAACTTGTATATTTAACTTTATCCCAAAGTTCTAAAATAAAAAACACAAAATTAAACATATAAAAAGATGGACTTCATGTTATAGGTATAATTGACCTAACAAAAAACGTTATGCATTTTCTAATCAATCATCTATTGCATTTAAAAATCCAACAAAAATATGCACACATGTATTATACTTTCTTTTATTTTGTAAAAAAATAAAAAATAGTATTTCATTAAAATGAAGGAAATAATATAAAAATTGAAACACATGTCAAAAATACATGTAACTCAATTCCTATTTTGGGAAAACAACTTTCTACAAATGGTATATCTCAAAACGTTGATCAAGATTCAAATAAAAAATCAAAAACCAAAACAAAAAACATTAAATTTTCAATAGAAAAATCTATTTTATTTTATATGTTCTCATTTTTTTGAGAAAAACGGGGTATGTGTATATCACGTAGATACATGTCACCTAAAAAATACGAAAAAGACCCTTTAAAAAAGACAAAAAAAATAAAAATTCCTTGTTTATTTGAAAAATCATTGAACTTAAAAGCATACAAACAAAAGTCCACTAACAATCTTAAAAGATTAAAAATATTACAAAAAACCTTTGAAAAGTGGAAAACGCCAAAGTATATCCCCTCTGTTTTTGTTGGAGCAACGGAAGATTGGTGGTGTATAAGAAGAAAATTAGAGGGGGAGGATATGGATCAATGCACAAAGTAGATAAGATCTCAAGAACTTCTTTTCATTAAAAACTTGAACTTGCATACAAGTCTTGGACTTTACAGGAAGAGGACTTACAATACTTAAAATAAAAGAAGAGGGACTTACAACACTTGAAAGGAGGAGGACACTTGAGAGACTCTTGTGTTGGTAGAGAACTTCTTGTTTTTGTGTGTAAAATGAGGACATCTTGGGGATATTTATAGGCCCCCAAGAGTGTAGAGATATTTTGGAAGATGGATCTAGAATCCTCTTCCTTATCTTTTAAGTGAAAATATCAAGATATTTTGGTGGGAGGTGGAGAAGTATCTAGATATTTTCTCCACCTCTCTCTTTTCTATAATATTCTTCCAAGTGCATATTTTCATGAAGCTTCTTATGTTGGTGGAAGATATAGGCCCACCTCTTTTCATATGGTGGAGGATTGTAGGCCCATGTATCATAGCTCATTACAATAATACTTCATGGGCTAATTACAAATTACATTTTCAATACTCCCTCTTAATTTGTAATTTGCATTATTCGTCTGAAGTGAATTTTTCTGTTGGAAGTGGCTTTGTAAAAATATCTGCAACTTGATCCTCTGTGTTGATGAACTCCAGCTTAATGTCGACATTCTCCACTAGCTCTCGAAAATAATGGCGACGAAGTTCTATACGCTTCGTTCTTCCATGAAAGACTGGATTCTTTGTCATAACAATGGCTGTCATATTGTCACATAATATAGTTGTTCGAAGAACATTCGCTTCTTGAATATCATGAAGAAGTCTTCTCAGCCACACAGCTTCACATGATGCACTTGTTACAGAAATATATTCGGCTTCAGCAGAGGAAAGAGCTATTGTCTTTTGCTTTTTAGAACTCCAAGATATAACTTTAGATCATATGCAAAATAAATAACTGATGTACCTTATCTATCATCTATAGATCTGGCCCAATCACTATCTTAATAGCCTTTGAAAGAGTTATCTTCTTCTATAGTATATTTAATTCCAAAATCCTTGGTACCTTGAACATAACGAAGAATCCTTTTTGCGGCTGCATAGTGAAGCTTGCTGGGCTTGCTCATAAATCTTGATACAACACTAACTGCATATACTATATCTGGTCTTATATTAGTTAAATATAACAAGGAGCCTACAAGACTCCTATAAAGAGAGCCATTAGCTTCTTGAGCTCCATCATTTGCAGAAAGTTTTGTATTGGCAGGCATAGGAGTTGCTTCTGGCTTGTAGTTCAACATATGAAATTTCTTGAGAATATCATAAACATATTTTTCTTGAGAGATAAATATTTCACCTTCTTTCTGTTGAACTTGAATACCAAAAAAGTATCTCATAAAACCGAGATCTGTCATTTCATATTCTTTCATCATTGATTTCTTGAATTTTTCAATCATCTTGAAGGAATTGTTTGTATATATAAGATCATCAACATAAAGACATACGATAAGGAAATTCTGCGTACCTTCTTTCTTCACATAATGAGATGGTTCATTAGGACTTCTTAGAAATCCATTATCATGAAACTATCCATCAATTTTATTATTCCAAGCTCTTGGTGCTTACTTTAAGCCATACAAGGCTTTGCGGAGACGATATATCTTTTCTTCATTATCTTTGGAGATATATCCTTGAGGTTATTCAACATAAACTTCTTCTTGAAGATCTCCATTAAGAAATGTAGATTTAACATCAAATTGATAAACTGATAACTTCTTTTGAGCAGCAAGTGCAAGCAAAGTTCTAATTGTCTCCATACGAGCAGCAGGTGCAAAAGTTTCATTATAATCAATACCTGGTTGTTGCGAATAGCCTTTAGCCACCAATCGAGATTTATGCTTGTGAATAGAGTCATCTTCATTATATTTGACTTTTTAAATCTATTTAAGACCAATGACATCTTTATCCTTAGGACGGTCCACGAGCTCCCAAGTGTGATTTTTATTAATGACTGCAATTTCTTCATTCATTGCTTGAATCCACACTTCTTCTTTAGATGCTTCTTCAAATTTTTGAGGCTCACAAGCAAATAAAGCAATAGCAGAAGATGATGTATAAATTTCTTGAAGAGACCGTACCTTTTGTTGTGGATGTTCTGAGTTAGAGACATTTGGCCCAACTGGTCTTTGAATTGAAGGAAAAATATCTTCATCATTTGGATTGTCTTCTTCAGCTGCAGCTTGCTTTTGTGGTACTGAAAAACGAGAAAAGCTAGAGCCGCTAAGTAATGGTCTGACAAATCAGACTCACTGTCACTGGGGCGACTACTCAGGCCTTCACGTTGATCAACAATTAACCCACACAATCAATAAAGCAATCAAGAGAAAGGATTAAAATTTATTATACCCTACTAAGAATATATAATGACAAGCAAGTAGGGGTCGAACACAGGAAGCAAGGGAGTAAAGCAGACTACGTGAAAGTCAAATACCTTATGTCTTGTAAGCTACTTAGCCAATGGGGATTTTTGTGGGTTTTTTATTTTATATATTTTTTTGATTTTAATTTTTGATTTTATATTTTTATATTTTGATTTTCAATTTACTGATTTTGTATTTTCTTTTTATATTTTATATTTTTATATTTTTTCTTTTTTTCTTTTGATAAAGATATAATATATATATGGAATATATGTACACGAAAGATAAGAGAGAGGTAAAAATAGGGAAATATAGTCAAAATACATGAAATAAAATATTTTTGTATTTTTTATATTTTTTAATGTTTTTGTGATTTTTCTAGATTTTTCCTAATTTTTTTGGTATTTTTAAAGGCCAAAATACTAGTGAACAGTGAATAAAGTTACTGGCCGAAATTAAAATGGGAATAAAAAATATAAATTAGAGTCGAAAGTTCCTCAATTTAATTTTAAATCAAAGATAATGAAACAAACAAAATTCAAAGACAAAAAATAGATTTTTAGGAATTGTATGGAATTTTTAATATTTTTATGAAGGTTTTTGGGGTTTTATAATTTTTAGGAGTTTTCTTTTGTATTTTTTAGTGAATTTTGGTCTGGAGCTAAAACACATAAAAACAAACAAAATATAATTTTTTTGGAATTTTTCAAAAAGTTTTTAATTTTTATGTATTTTCTAATGCAATCGGTACTAAAAATGCATGTTTTTGAATTTTTATAAATATGAAAATACAATAAAAATGAGAAACAAAAATATTGCGAGGAAGTACAATGCAACATGAGGCTATGATATTTTTTAGAAAATTTTTAGAAGCTTATAGATGCATGAAATAAATAGTAGCAACATCAAGGAAATACATACTAGCATGGGTATTTTTGTAAATATGAAAAAACTCAGGGGCATGTGTGTAATTTTCACAAAAAATATATAACGTACTAAAAATGTTCCAAGACTAGAGGTAAATACACAAAGTACAAGGTCCTTCCCTGCAAAAATGCCACACCTACGTGCATTGAACACGTGACTAGCAGGGACCTAAATGAAATTAAAAAAAACCTTAGGGGTCCAACTGCAATTTGTCCACAAAATAATACTCTGAAATAAAATATTTCGGGACGAGAATGAAATAGCGAAACCCACAAGGGGTACCCTGCAAAAATGCCCACACCTCACGCGCACATGCACGTGAGGTGACGTGTCCAGGGACCTAACTGCAAATATTAGAAGTTCAGGGGCTAGTTCCTAAATATTACAAAAACTATTGAACTGTGGATGAGAGATTTAGACTTCTTTAAGAAATACAAAAACTTGCGGGGGTTTGAATGCAAAATTACCCCGCCTAAGTGCATCCAACGACCGGCAGCATTTCACTTGACACGTGGCGGGCTCTGGAAGCACGATACCCCTTCACGATCGGACGGCTACGATTAAATGGTGGAACGGTGATCAACGGTGCAGACGAAGTGGATCAGACGCTAACGAAGGACCTGGGCCCCTGTTCTTGATCCAACGAATGGGAGGGTCCGTCGACGAAAAGGGATGAACTCGCGAGGAGCGAGGTTCCCCGACATCGATCGACCTACTCTGTTGCTCGATGAAGCTCCGAGAGGGCCCTAGGGAAGCCTGTAGGTGTCCTGAAGATGCTGGAGGCAACGGGAGGCGACGAGGTATCCTATTGCGCTCGCACGGAGGGGGCAGAGCTGAGGGGCCAATGAACCTCCGGCGAGCGCCAAAACTTGGCTCCAGGCGATGCGGGCACGTTGTACCTGCAATGACAAGTTACAAGGGTCGCGGGCAAACTACCGCGACCCTCCAGAGGGATAAGCAAAGCGAGTGGCAACGTGGGGGGTTTCGTCATTGGCCGGCAAAACTCGACGCATGGCCAACGGCGAGATCTGAAGATTTCACGGTGATTTGGCGAGAGGCGATGAGTGCGAAAAGCAGGGCAATTTTCTAGCTAATCTAAGAGCTAAAGACACGACAGAACCAGGGGAAAAGAACCTCACCAAGGCGCGCGGGCAGAGAGCTCCGGCGAGACCTCCGGCGAAGGGATGTGCTCAATTAAACGCCGCTCCGACCTCTCCGATGCATGAGAACGTCTCCTGCTGTCACCAGGAAGAGCTTCGATGATCTAGGTTGGGGTTAGAACGGAGGAAGAGTGATCAAATTTGGAAGGGAAGTCGGGGAGCCCTATCTGAAGAGTTGATGAAGTGGTGGACGTGGCCCAAAGAACGAGGTGTATCTTTGCGAATCGGCGTTGCAATCCCAGAGGAGAGCTAAGGGCGTGTATCCTCGATATGTGGCGAACAAAAGTCAAGAAGGAATCGAAGCCAAACGATGAAAGGCACGGCCTACAAAAATCGTCAAAAACGGACGAAAATCAATGTCTAACAAGGTCCAGACCTCGGTCAGAGAGTTGACCGAGGTCAACCAACGGAGTCTTCTGGTTGGTCCACGTGGACCAACCAGAAAATTCCTTGGTAAAAAGGATTGTTAATTCGATTTAAAAAAATAAATGATTTTATTAATTTTTGGTTATTGAATAGAAAATCTTTATTATTTTATAAATTATTTTATGGTGATTTTTATTTATTTTTTAGGGTTATAAAAATACAAGTTACCTTTTATACCCTTTATAGGTGTCTTTATCTATATTTTTTAATATTTTATTTTTATTTTGTACATTTAATTTTATTTATTTTGTTTATTATTTTATATATTTATAGAATATTTTTATACACTTAAATATATTTTTATTTTATTTTTCTGAAATGATTTGTATACTTAATAAAATAGGAGTATTGAATATACAAGTGTATTTATAGGTATTATACCTAGGTATTATATACAACTTTTTTATCTTTGTCTTTTCTTTAGGTTTTTATTCTAATTTTAATATACAAATATATTATAAATAATATTTATAAAGTTATAAAAATATAAAATAGTGAAAAATAAATAAAATAAATATTTTAATCTGTACAAGTATATAATAGGGGCCCGAAACTCAACTTTCAAATAGTAGCTCCGTTAATGTGAAACAACCTTCATTAAATAGCTTATTTAAAATTATATCCAATTAAAGGTGAGTTTGATGCATTTCGAGTTTTTATTTGGGAGATACAAGTCTGGGAAATTGGGATTTTGGAAACTTATTCAGATCGTAACCTTTTATTTGTTCATTATTTTTGAGTGAAATCAATGTTGTATTTTTCTTTATTTAATTATCTACAACTTTCATGTTCAAAGTTTCTTTATTTGATCACAGTGGAACCAAAAATACGTCCCAAAAATGAATAAAGAATGGTTTAAATAAAAGGTATTTTTATTGTATTTTGGCTCTTATCTCCCCCTACTTTATTCCTTGTCGATCTATTCATCGAGATGCCTAGATCTCGAGGTTTCGGGTCATAAAATATTTACAATATTTTATTCTTTTTCTTTTCTTTTCTTTATTCTATAATTTTAGCTTCAAAAACTGCATTTTATACAATATTTACACAATGATGCATGAATGCTAAAATGCCTAAGTTAAGCCTATTTATACGCATTTACTAGAGTTTTTAAGGCCAAAATGACAGAATAAAGATGATGAAACGTAGATTCATCGGGTAGTGAAGAATCATCCCATTTTCATGAAGATATTTCATAAAAAATGACATCTCTAGATATGATTAATTTTCTTTCTTTTGGCTCATATAATCTGTAAGCTTTAGATTCATCACAATATCCAATGAAGATATATTTCTCTCCTTTTTCATCAAACTTTTCGTGTCTAACTTGAGATGAGGTGTTCTATCCAAAACTGCTTTGGTAGGAGATCTATTCAATATATAAACCACGGTATTTACTGCCTCCGCCCAAAGTTTATTAGGAAGACCCTTACCTTTCAACATGCTTCTTGCCATCTCAACAATAGTTCGATTTCTTCTTTCAACTACTCCATTTTGTTGAGGAGTGTATCTTCATGTTAGCTCCTTCTTGATTCCTTGAGTTATGCAGAAGTCTAGAAATTCTTTGGATGTAAATTCTCCTCCACGATTTGATCGGAAGACTTTTATTTTCTTCCACTTTGTTTTTGCACAAAAGCTTTAAACTTGATAAAAGTAGAAAAGACTTCTGACTTTTCTTTCAAAAAGTAAACCCACATCATTCTACTGTAATCATCAACAAATAATAAGAAGTACCAGCATCCATTGATAGAAGAAGTTTGAGTTGGTCCACATACGTCTGAGTGTATCAACTCAAGTGGAGGTTTTGCTCTCCATGACGTCTTTGTGAATGGCAGTCTATGCATCTTGCCATATATGCAACCTTCACATATATTTTCGTCTTCTTGATGAACGGAAGCCTAAGAACCAAGTTCTTCTGCTTTAATAATATGAGACTTCTAAAATTTAAGTGTCCATATCGTAAATGTCATAATAAGGGATTATCTTCATTTACAGCTTTTAGAGCATAAACTTCTTTTAAAGGCATTGATAATGGAAAGACTTTATTTGGAGCCATTTTAATGTCTGCAATCAGTAGCTTTCTTCTTTTATCAAAGATTTTGCATACTCCATTATCAAATCTTAGAGAATGGTTATTATTCATAAGTTGACCAACACTTAGAAGATTTTCAGTTAAGCCTGGAATATAGAGAACATCATGAATGAGTTTAGAAGTACATTTCTTTGTTTATACTGCAATAACTCCTTTGTCTTCCACATTTTGCAGCTTTCCGTCTCCAAGCTTAACTTGTGAACTATGTCTTTTTTCAAGGCTCACAAATACATCTTTATTTCCGGTCATGTGGTTACTGCAACCACTATCAACACACCAAATGTCTTTAGATACTTCTTTAGTATTCATGCAAGAATAAAGTAATGGATTGTAATCCTTATTTTTTGCAATATAATTGGACTTATTCTTTTCGAACCAGCAGTCCCTTTGAGAATGATTTACAATTTTGCATCTTTTGCAAGGGAATCTACAATCCTTGGATTCATGATTATCTTTCTTGCAAATAATGCAATGAGAATAAGATTTTCTTGTACGTGGAGCTCTTTGATTATATCCTCCTTTAGATCTTCCATTGTCTTGATCTTTATAGGAACCATGTCTTTCATCATTCTCTTGTCTCCTTGCATATTGTACCCTTCTTTGCTTGTCATGATCTCCACTCTTAGCTTTGGAGATGCTCATTTTGTTTGAAATGCTTACTCCAAGGGTTGAGTAGTAAACCTGTTAATTCTTTGCTCATGTGCTTCAAGTGAGCCCATTAATTCATATATAGAAAGAGAAGATAAATCTTTCGATTCTTCAATAGCAGCAACAACATGATCAAATTTAGCAGGTAAACTTCTTAAAATCTTTCAACAATCTTATTATCAGTAATGGTATCACCATAACTTCGAATTTGATTTATAATAATAGAAGCTTTTGAAAAAACCCTTGGATATTTTCATCATCTTTTATTAAGAGATTATCAAAATCCATGCATAAAGATTGAAACTTGATAGAAATTACCTTGACAGATCCTTGAAATTCTTTCTTTAAAATCTCTCTTGCTTCTTTAGAAGTAGTTGCTTCAGAAATACGATGAAAGATAGATTTACTTACTTCTTGTTAGATGAAGAGAAGAGCCTTTGCATCTTTCTTCTTTTCTCCTTGAACTCTTTCTTCTTTTCTTCATTAATGAAGCAAATACATCTGCATCTTTAGCCTCCTCATAACCTTCTATTACAATATCCCACAAGTCTTGTGAGATGAAGAGAGTCTTCATTTGAAGACTCTAATAATCATAACTTTCTCCATCAAAGATAGGAATGAAGATTTGGGTATAGTTGAATAAATGTATGTTGGAGGCGGATGTCATGGTGTTGCGAAACAAGGAAAAGACTTCAACAAGGATATAAGGATGGTTATGCCTCTGATACCAAACTTGTTGGAGCAATGGAAGATTGACGGTGTGTAAGAAGAAAATTAGAGGGAGATAATATGGATCAATGCACAAAGTAGATAAGAACTCAAGAACTTCTTTTCATTAAAAACTTGAACTTGCATACAAGTTTTGGAGTTTACAAGAAGAGGACTTATAATGATTAAAATAAAAGAAGAGGAACTTACAACACATGGAAGGAGGAGGACACTTCAAAGACTCTTGTGTTGGTAGAGAACTTCTTCTTGTTGTGTGTAAAATGAGGACCTCTTGGGAGTATTTATATGCCCCCAAGAGGGTAGAGATATTTTAGAAGAGGGATCTATAATCCTCTTCCATGCTTATCTTTTAAGAGAAAATATCTAGATATTTTGGTGGGAGGTGGAGAAGTATTTAGATATTTTCTCCATCTCTCTTTTCGAGAATATTTTTCCAAGTGCATGTTTCATTAAGCTTCTTATGTTGGTGGAAGATATAGGCCCACATCTTTTCATTTGGTGGAGGATTGTAGGCCCATGTATCATAGCCCATTACAATAATACTTCATGGGCTAATTACAAATTACATTTTCAACAATTTTCAGCCTATTTATCTATATTTTATCATAATAAAACCTTAAAGTCTAGAAAAGATAAAAACTCTGGCAAAAAATATAAAATCATTTCTAAAAATCTTAAAAATACAAAGGTGGACGTAAAAAAACTATTGATTCTTGAAATGTTGTATCATAAGGATCCTTATAGAAATACTCTATGGATTCTCCATACCGTGTTGGGCTTTTCTAAGTAAGAATATTTATTCACCATATTGTTAGTCACCAAGCCACTCTGGCATTTACTACTACGAGATTAAGGGAGGCCATCATTTAGTGCATTCTTTAGTCTAGGAGGTGATGATATTAGTATTATCAAGTATTCGCCTACAAGTTTGACAGTAATTTAGAGCAATAAATTGGATGTGAGTGATTGTTGACACTATTGCAATATTTGGTCGAATAGATCGATATGCGGTGGAAGAGGGGTGTTCACCGACTAAATAGACTCTATTCAGTCAATATTAGATCAAGCTGAATATTCAATCCAAGTGATCGAATAGTTGGCTAGATTTTCACTGATTGCTAACTTTATTTATTTATTTTTGTTTTTTAAAGGTTCTCATTTATCTTAGTATCACATCAAATGTTAAAGCTATATGTAACTTGCTAGTTGGTACTTTTATTTTGAATTCTAGCTTATTGATGATCATATATGTATAAATATATAAACATATATGTATTAGAAGTAATTTTTATATTTAAATATATCAAAAATACAAAACCAAATAAATTTACATATTCTTTCGAGTACCGATTGTTCTCTATTCAATACCCCCTACCTCCACCCCAACCAAATATCGAATACCGAATGCCTACTTCTGCAACATGGCTTGTTGTCACTATGGTGGGGGTACAATATGAAGTTGAACGTTATGCAAAACTCGGAATCCTTAAGCATGTCTAAGAATACATATACCACTTGTCACGATATGGTCTTTGTAAGTTATATTTGAAAATACTGTCAGACAAAAATATTATAAAATAGTGAGGGATATTTACACCCATAGCACTGGGTAGTTTCGTATTTATGTGCATAACTCTCGATAATCACGAATTACACCCAGGACCATAAATAATCCTTAACTCTTACATGGCATAACCCTATATTAACTTCCATCTATACATCTGTTAGTTTTTGACAGAATTCATCAAATTTTGACAATTTTACCTTCGAATAAAATTACATTTTCAAAAGATGTCCCCATCTCCTTCCCTCAACTTGGACAACCGAGCACTACCTCAATTTCCTCTTCTGATCTCTTGCACAACAGAGCTTACGGAAGATGTATGAAGACAATGGCGGGCAGTGGAGGGGGCTAGAGGGGACGAAGGACAGTGTTGGAGCAAGCATATGAGGGACCTGGGGGAGAGGGCAAAGGAGGGGTGGAAGGAGCTGTAGGGGGTGATGAAGGGGGCGGGGGGTGGAGGTAGAGGAGGGGGCGCGTGAGGATGGGGAGGGGTTGCTACTTACCCAGAGTAGGGAGGCAGTCGGGGGGAGAGTGGGTGTAGGGAGAGTGGGGAGGTGGTCGACGGGGGGTGTGGGCGGAGAAAGGAGGGGTTGGATGAGGAAAGGGGAAAGCATTTTTTTCCTTTTTTGAGCTTAATTTGTAGCCGTTGCATTGAAGATGGGTTAGATTAACTCGATTGTGTGGTTGAGTTAATAGAGTGGCTAAGTGATGGTTATGGATATGATACAGAGTGACTATTCGAGATTTCTCGTGTAATTCATGATTATCAAGGGCTATGTACATAAATACGAAACTACTCAGGATTATAAATGTAAATATTACAAATAGCAAAGATAAAAAAAGTTGGACTCTTATGGTCGTTACTAGGGTGAACTAACATAAGCTTGTCTTTTGTTTGTTTAGTGTGCATGGGTCCACTCTGAAGCTTTTGCCTTCTCTATTTGTATCTTGATTCAATTGTCCACACATTCGACATCTTTTTCTATCAAAGATGAGTGATCATATTGGCTTTTGCTCAGATTTTGCGAGTTTATGCTTCACACCGACAATCGCTTCTTCTACATAGGTTCAAGAAGACTCTTCGCATGAGCCCTACTTACCCTATTTTTGTTCGGAGTTCGCCTGATGCAGGTTATCTCGGGTGCCGACCCACTGTAGAAGGCAAACCCTCACCTCGATATAGCATTTTCACTACCTTCATCCCTGACTGATAATAAGCTGGTTTTCTTGTCATCATATTCGGAAATTAAGATCATCTGAGGAAGAAGAGTTGGAGATGGGAGACCAAGATGAGGACAACATGAACAATTCTAATGGAGATGTCTAAGAGATGTTCTCTTTTCCTCTAATTTCACTTTTGATTTGACCCCAATCCATTCCCGATTCCACTGATTCTGTCCGTCCCATACTAGTCCATCACATTGCCTTCAATCCGATCATACGCACACACCATCAAATCCGATTGAGTCATCTCTGATCCATTCATTCTGCAGATGCTATTGCTGGAGTGGAGCATCATCTGGAGAGTGCAGCACCTGATTGGAGCACTGATCAGACCCATAGCACCCGATCTTCCAAGCAAGGTTTTAAATTTCGATTTCGATTTTGCTTCGAGATGCTGAAAAAACGAGACAATTTCGAAATTTCGTCAAAATTTCAACGAAATTTTGTCAATTTCAGCCACAATCAACCTAGATTTGTGAAGGAAGGGTATATATCGAGATTTTGATTTCGGTAGAGTGTCGAAACTGAAATTTCGTAGAAATTTCATCGAAATTTCACGAAATTTGAAACAATACTTCCATGTGCTATAGAAGGGGAGGACTCCATTGTGGACACGGAGAAGAGGGAGTCTCCTCTATTTTGCCCTTGTCAATGCTATAGAAGCATGATGAGAAGACTCGGTCCACACTTGTGAGGTTTTGGCGGTTGGATTGGTCCCAAGTTTGATCACCCACCATGGGATTAAATCCAAGTACATTTAGGGTCAGTTTGGTTGCAGGGTTGGGCTGGGTTGGGTTGGGGTACCCCTGTGAATAGTAAACTGTGAGGAGGATTGCGAGGGTTAGAAGGAGGGGTACCTCGGGTTGGGCCAACCCAATCCTACCCAACCCTGCAACCAAACGGACCCTTAGATACTTAATAGGGATTTTATCACTTGTGCCCCTCCGAGATGTTGCAATATCAGTTATGCCCCTATCTTTTTGGTAATATCAGTTGTGCCCCTCAAAACTTGCTCCGTCATCAGTTGTGCCCTTCCGTCAGATTGACCGTCTATGAGTTGACTTAACCATGGTTTTTTCAAACCTTGGTGCAGTTAAGAGGGGTATTGTTGTCCAGATTCCTCTTCTTCCTCCTCTTCCCCCATCATCTTCTTCCTCCTCCAACCTCCTCCTCCCTCTCTGCCCGGATCTCCTCCCCCGGCCCTCTGCCCCGAGCTCCGCCCCAGCCTCCCTCCGCCCCGACCTCCCCCTGCCCCCGCCTTCCCCAGCCTCCCTCTGTCGTGACCTCTCCCCGCCCCCGCTCCGAGCTTCGCCCCAGCCTTCCTCCCCTCGGTCCCCTGCTTCCAACTCCGCCCCAGCCTCCCTCCCCCCAGCCCCCTGCCCCGAGCTCCGCAGCCCCGAGCTCCGCACTAGCCTCCCTCCGCCCTAACCTCCCCTGCCCCGACGGCAACCTGGGCGCGGGGGGCGGCGGGGGTGGAAGGGGGAGGACTCCGACTGGGGCGGAGGGGTGGCAGGGGTGTGGAGGCACCCGACGACGAGCTAGGTCTACCACCGACCACGAAGGAGGAGCGGGAGAGTGAAGGTGTATTGGGTGGGTTCTGGGGCTTTGAGGAGGAGATCTCCAACTGTTACAGTAGAGTTGTTTGAGGACTTTGGTTATGCGGCGCTGTTGTTGCCGCCGGATCTGTGGCGACAGGAGGGGCTGCCGGATCTGGAAAGGCAGATGGATAATTTGGAGAAATTTGCGGAGGAAGGGGGAGGCCCAGGGGTGGGGGACGAGCTGGGGGAGGAGGGGGATGTGCATGGGTGGGGGGAGGAGGTCGGGGCGGAGGGAGCAGCGCCGGGGAGGAGGTCGGCGCTGGGGAGGGGAGACGAGGGCGGAGGGGCCGTACGGGATGGGGGAGGTCGGGGCTGCCTCGAGGCTAAGGCGGAGGGGCGGCGCCGGGGAGGGGAGGGGAGCTCGGGGCGGAGCTGGGCGGCATGTGGCAGGGGCGGGGGCGGAGAGGTAGGAGGAGGAGGAGAAGGAGGAAGAGGATGGGCAAGAGGAGGAAGAAGAAGAGGATGAGGAAGAAGGTTAAAATGACCTTCTAACCTTTTTTTTAAAGTAATTCCGCCTATGTCCTCAAAGTTAACGGCCGTTTGCACTGTGGATGGACGGTCACTAACCCAAGGGGCACAAGTGATAAATTCTCAAGTTTTGAGGGGCACAACTGATATTACCAAAAAGATAGGGGCATAACTGATATTGCAACATCTCGGAGGGGCACAAGTGATAAAATCCCTACTTAATATGAGTCACGTGCATCTGACACGTGATCAGGAAAGTTCCAAGTATACCCTCAGCCCATCTACAATTATCACGCATACCCCTGCCATCTAAGAAAGTGCTTGCCCTGCATGATTTTGTGGGCCTTTTTCATGATCATCCTCACAGTGTAGGTAGGGATGAGCATTGGACTAGGCTGACCCGATCCAGCTCGAAGTTCAGCCCAGAAGGCCCGATCCGACTCAAGTCCAAACGAACATTGGGTCGGATTTGAGCATAATTTTGGCCCAAAATTTTTTTGGGTTGGGTTCGGGCTTGGCTCAGCCCAGCCCGACTCGACCCAAGGGTCCGACCCGAAGAGGGTTCGAACCATTCCCACATCCTACACACCTGGAAACTCTCATATGTTGCATTCACACTCTATTCATGTATTCTATCTTCATACAATGTTTATAAATCAAGAAAATCATGTGTTTGGACATATGAGTTTATGATCATTGTATTTCAAATCGGAATTAATTTCCTTAATTAGCTTATGATTTAGATTATGTTGGTTGTTCTTAAATTTGTAAGTGTTTATTTTTTTCCCATCAGAATATTTTTTATTATTGAACCTTTACTCGATACAGGTATTATGCCCATTTTTTAACATGTAGGACCTGGTGCACATCTTGTTATTAATTTTGTAAGTTTTGGCTCACACTTTCAATTTCTGTAATGAGAGACATTTATGCTATCCAGCATTGAATGCACTTGTATAAAATCAGAAATCCTCAGATCTAGTAGAATTGAATTTTAATTGCTTCCCAAGTATTATGGCATATGTTTCATAAGTATTATGGCATATGTTTGAAACAATTTTGATTCGTCTAACTTGAATTGAGATTGACTTTAAACAAAAACTCAAAGTTAATAATCTATAATAGGTGGAGATGGGATGGTCCGACCCAAGTTCCGGCCCACAGGATTTAGACCAGGCCTGGACTTGAGCCGAACAAAAGATTTTTTGCGGACCTACACCTGACCCAAGACCCGAAATTTTAAATGGACTTGGACCTGAACCCTTCAAGTCCCAACCCTGCCTAGCCCATGCTCGTCCCTTAGTGTGGGCTATCTAGTGAACTACTTGTAAAGCATTTAGTTTATGTTGATTTTTTACTTTTGTGCCTCTGCAACTATAGGCATGGTCTTGCCCTTTATTATCAAACTTATTTTTAATTGTTTGCAGGACTCATGCTCTATTTGGTATCAAAGTTTGGTAAAATTTTGATGTTATTGCGAATTATGGTAATTTTTTGAATGAGATATGTCATTGGAGGATCTAAATCATATTAATTCATTGTGATCATATCCACTGCTCATTTCTGTGTATATCAAATATCTTACATAATTCTAATTAACGTCCAAGTTTCGTAGAAAAATATCATCAACTGTAGCTGTAAAATTTTTAAAAGATTCTGATTTTTTATTTAATTTGAGGACACATTGCATTATCTTTGGGAAAATATGTGCTTGTATTCTTCAATTGCTCCATAATTGAGAACATTTCTAGAATTTTTTTCCCACTGTTTATGAGGCCAAAAATAAAAAAACAGCATTCTAGCCTATCGTATTTGGAAGGAACTTTGTTGTTGAAAATGAAAATAAAAAGCAAGATTTCCTAAACATGCTCCACCATATGCATAATGAGGACTTTGTTGTTGGAATATTTAGTTATAAAAGTAATGCAATCATTTTCGTCGTTTATAAAACAAGAAATTCTTTAAAAAAAGAAAAAAAAATTGTAGATCCATTAATCTGGTTGATACCTTCTACAGATTACAGCAAAAATTCTTGAAAATAGATGGCAAGTAAGCTTAAAGAGACAATCTCCATATCTTAGTGCGCTTTTCTGAAAGGTCGATCTGCATAAGACTGCTTTGCAATTAACTCGGATGTCATATTAAAATTGCCATCCATCGTGGAAGAAAAAACCCCGATTCTCAAAATTGACTTTAGAAAAGCTTTTGACACTCTTCGTTGGGTTTCGATGCTTGAACTTTCATACTGTCCTCTGAAGTTGATATCTTGGATATCCCTAGTTCTTCTAACATCGGGAATCTCAATGAATGTCAAAGGTGCCTCAATGGGGGGTTTTTTTCAAGTGGGGACGGATCGTCTGCTGTAGTGGGAGGGCAACAGAGTATGTTGTACGTGTGTGTGCACCTCTTGATCTTGATCGAGCGGTTCGCACGATTTTGCACTTTTTGTGAGTCTGTACAGTGCAAAATCATGTGAACCGATCGAGCGGCTCACGCGACCATATCATGCACAACACCACAGTAGAGGATCCTCTCCGTTTTCAAGCATGGTAGAGAGCTTAGCAGAGGTAATATATGATTCCTCCCCTTTTATTTATAAATACCATGAATATCTTTGTGTCATGCTTTTTGACATGAACAAACAGGGCTCTAGTTAGGGATGAGCATCGGGTCGGGTTGGATCGGACCAACCTCGGTCCAACTCGAGTCCGTTTAACGTGGCGAGCTCGTGGGTCGGGCTTAGCCCCGAATAAAAATGGAAAAACCAGCCCAAGTTCGAGCCCAACCCGATGATACTTGGGTTGGGCCTGGGCCGGGCCTGGGTCAGGCCGGTCCGATTAAGAACTAATTAGTACATGTGATCTTCATGTCCTTGAAATATAGAGAGGTTCAAGGAAAAAAAATCTTCTTCTTCCATACTTATATTATTTGAAACATTATCTTGCAGCTAAAGAAAAGAAGGAAAAATAAGGACCGACAAGGAAGCTATTCCTATTCCAAGAATCCAAGCTCCAACACACATAACAAATATACATCAAATATTATAAAACTAAATACCGTGTCCAGTTTTTATTTTCAAGCCTTCTTTATCAGGTCGGGCCTCCGACGGTCTATATTCGGGCCGGCCCACAGGCTTCGTGCTCGGACCCATCGTCGCCCGAGCCCGACCCGATAATATAATTGGGTCGAAAATTAAGCCCAAGTCCGTCTAACTATTGCTCGGGCTCGGGTTCAAACCTGGGCCGAGCTTTATCAGATCGGGCATCGGGCTAAGTCGAGTCGATCCTACCCAATGAGCTCTAGTTTCACTGGAACTCTATCTGAATTATTCAATCTTCAAATGATGAATGAACTGTGATTGTTTACAGAAAAAGTGCAGCTCTTGTACATATAACATATCATACGTTTGGAGAATCATATATATAATATTCCTCTTTACCTCCACCAGATGATGACCGGCCAGATAATAATGGGATAACAATCTATATATATGCACATATAATATCTCGGAGTTGTTGATACACATTTCGATAGATTCATTAATAGTTTAAATCGTTCATGAGACTCGATAATTACCATCAATAAATATATTGACTGGCACAAGATTCGTTTTGTCCATAAACTGTCGGAGCATTTAAAGTTAAAAAAATAGGCACAGGATTTGTTGCCTGAGCACGCTGAGAAGAATAATCAAAGACCCATAAATATTACTCATCAGTGCTCCATCCAGATTTCCAATTAAGTTCATCCTACAAGAACCTGATATCTTTGTTCACTACATCAATCTTGTAGTTTATGTTCGTTGCCATTCTTTCCCGTTTGTTCTATTTATGATGACAAATATTAGTCATTGTTTCTTCTTTACATTGTCACTGGATATTGTCTTCGTTGTAATATTGGTTGCAATGAATTATATAACAATGATTATTCATTATTTTTTTATCCATTTGCTAACTTGAAGTTTCAACGAAAAGATCATTGAACAAGCGTTTTATTATGAATTTTTAGCAATTAGTTTCGTTGTAAAGTACAAGAACATAAGATAATTCGCAATGAGCGATATTCGTTTTTTTGAATTTAACATCGGAAGATATGTTAATTAATATTAACATTATTACTCATCGAAAACCAATTTTGTTATAGTGTAGAAAAAAAAAGATGAGCAAAAGCTAGTAGTTCAGACTCACTACTCTCATGCTCTCACGGGATTAGACGTGTGTGTGTATGGAGGGGAGGGAGGAGGGAGGACAAGGAGTATGTGCCCATTGGCATACAAAGCATTGTGTGCACAAGCTTTAGATACCGAAGTCCTAGTGTGAACACAGTCCATAATAAACAGTCGACGACTCTGATGAAATGAATCCAACATCGCTCAATGAATAGGTTATAAACTCCATATGATCTGGAATTTTAATAGTCTTCATTTTATAGTATATATCAAGATGAACAGATTTGATCTATATTTTAATTAAAAATTATACATTTTTTACTAATGGGGATACCCAAATGTGTGTGTCCATGGGCACATTTTCTTTTTATCATGTATATATATAGTTTAATGGGCTGCCCTACGTCATTTTCGACTTTTTTTTGGAAAATATCGCCATGTATATTAATCACTATATCCCTCCTATATGTCATTCGAATTTCGTCAGAAACAGAGACCCCTACGGCCTCCATCGAGATGGTGTCAATTTAAAAAATCATGTTACTGTTAAAAAATGACTGTCTGAATGGAGGCCGTAGGAGTCTCTGTTTCTGATGAAATTCGAATGGCATATAGGAGGGATATAGGGATGAATATACATAGCGATATTTTAAAAAAATATATATAAAAAATGCCGAAAACGGCGTGGGGGCAGCCCCATTAAACTCATATATGTATCTATACATACATACATAGAGAGAGATTGGATTTTATACTTGAAATTAGCAACGGATATCATATTTGTAGCTATATTATTAGTGACGGTTCGTATAGCAATATTTATCAGCTGCTATTTTCAATATTAATTGAACACCGCTATTTTTTAAGTTTAAAATTTAGTGATGATTAGTTAAGATTCTAGAAAAATAACAACGGTTAAGCGACATTATAATGGATCGTTGCTAATGATATAGAGATAGACATGATATTCAGTCATTAATTTCAAATATAAAAAATTATTTCATAATGAATAATACCACTGCTATATATTTAACAACGACTATTTTAAAGCGTCACTAAAACTATTCAAAAATATGAAAATTACATGAGGTAGCAACCAAATCTATTTGAAGTAGACGTATTGACCACACCAGTGACCTCAACCAAATCTATTTGAAGTAGACGTATTGACCACACCAGTGGGGCTTACGACATGAGAAAGCTGTTGTAGGCACACCTGATGTTCTACATAAATGGTCTCACCTGATCAGACAAAGACGATACTTAATACTTCGTATCTAACAGATAATAAAACTATTTTGTTTTAGACGTTAACTGGTGAAGCTTTTATCTAAAAATATTCGAAGTTCAAGTTTTCTGTCTTTGCTTAAAATAATGACCCACACACATTGGTGGGTTGTCACTTGCATAAAGCACTTCATGGAAGAACGAAACCAGGAACAAAACTAAACTTAATATGGACACAAACACATGACTCATATTATCATATTCAATTCCCAACTTGTTATTATTTCAGTTTTTAGTGTGCATTGCATCACGTCTTTCATCATTTTTAGGGTTTCATGGCAACGCAAGAGACCAATATACTTTTCAGTCGACTGATTTCTGCTCACGTCAACTATATAGAGTTTTCAGTCCGCTAACCTTGTAAATCCGATTGAAAACGATTGACTAGCATTAATACATCTGATTAAAAACTTGTTTCAGTTGACATGAGGTATGGAGACATATACATGAATAAGCAGAGACAAATTCACAATGGTTGGTCGCAGTTATTCCAGACAAAGAAACGATATAATAATTTTCTTACCTTTCCGAGATCCTTGAAGAAAAAGGCAGGTGAGTGTAACATAGGAATGGAACAGATGGGATGAGGATTGCAGTATAAATCTATAAATAGATGGAGGAGTCAAGATGCAGCACATGTTTCTTCTGCGAGTCGATCAAAATGGCAGGAGTTCGATTGCCCATATCGGTCATCGTGATCGTCCTCCTCGCGCTTGCGACCGGGATCGCGGCAGACATTAGGTTCCTTTCAAGTTCTGCATCTTTTCCTCCTGTAAAGAACGCCACCCAATCACCTAATAGTGGTCGTTCTGGTTACATCCATACATGGCCGGTAATTATATTGATCTTTTGCCCACACATCATATTTTTGGTGCTTTAAATTAAATGATGATGGATTGAGATGATCATATTTCCTATGTTTATTGCAGGGGTTGAGGTTTGGATGGAAGATTGTGGTGGGATCCATAATTGGGTTCATAGGTGCTGCTTCAGGCAGCGTTGGAGGTGTTGGCGGTGGAGGGATCTACGTCCCCATGCTCACCCTCGTCGTTGGATTCGATCCCAAGTCCGCCGTCGCCTTATCAAAGTGTGAGGATGTGTTTATCATATATCATAGTTATCAACTCGATTCCTTCTCTAGAATCTCAGGTCATCAAGATCAGGCTATCCTTCTTGCTTTTTGGAGGGTTCTTTGAGGAGGTTGATTGACTGTTGGGGTTAATTGTGTTGTCCACTATTGCTCAAGTTGATTTCACCAATTTTATTACCGACTGCAGTTTCAAATCATAATGCTTTAAACTCTCAGAATTAATTCGAATTTTAGTTCATAATGAGATCTCTAGCCCCTCCATTACAGATAGTCCATTTTCTATGCTCTAAATTTCAGCAAAACCTGATCATTTTGTCACTAAAGAGTTAAAGATATAAATATAATTAGAATGATAATAACGACTTCCTGGAATCTTTAGGAAACGGCTGTATATAGAGCCAATGACTTCACCCTTTACCATAATATAAATACATAAGTGTAATCTAATATATAAATCCGAAAAATCGGAACTTTTTAAGCTATTTAATTTCTTAATGGGAGCACAGTCGAGTGTGAGCATCCGAGGCATAAATCTGATACTTATGATCATAAGAATAATCGATTTCCAGGCATGATAGTGGGCGCGGCAGCTTCGACAGTGGGCTACAATCTGAAGCTCAGGCATCCGACCGTCGAGATGCCGATCATAGACTACGATCTGGCAGTGCTCATCCAACCCATGCTCACTCTCGGCATCAGCATCGGGGTCGTCTTCAACGTCATCTTCCCCGACTGGATGCTTACTGTTCTGCTCATTTGCATCTTCTTAGGTCTCGACTTTTAACTGTTTCATCCCATGTCTGGTCGATAAATATGATATGATACAACTCCATCTCCTCCTATTGTTCTGTATCTTAACTCTTAAGCAGGTTAATCTCTTCATCTTGCAGTGATATCGACTAAGGCCTTCTTCAAAGGCGTGGAGACCTGGAAGAAAGAGACGATCACCATGCAGGTTCGTGATTAATTAGTTTTGTTAAAGATATACTCATATATATCAACTTCGTTTCTGATTCCTTCGAAATAATTGTTATCAGGAGCTGGAGAGTCGTGTGGCTCCAAACCGTGGTAATTAAATGTCTTATTTGTATAAATATGTCCACTACTTCTTACATGTTTTCCCATGATCATCTCATTTATTCTAATATTTTTGGCAGGTGGATCTGAAGACGACGGGGAGCCCAATCCAAGCGTCCCACATAAGGCAGTTGAGGAGGTAGTCATATATAAATTATATCGTTTCTTATGCATTGTTTGAATGGATTTTTAGTATTAGAATTCTAACATTAAAAACAGTGCACTCTTTAATCTAGCTATGTTTAAGAGTATTTGCTTAGCTCATCAGATCCGTTTCACTAATCAGCTCTTTCTAAATATTATTCAGATATCTATTCTTCGGAATATTTACTGGAGAGAGCTTGGCATTCTTTTCTTCGTTTGGCTTGCATTCCTCGCAATACAGATCGCCAAGGTTAAACTGATCATTAGGAAAATTTTAAGCATGGATTATGTACCAAACAACATAGATTCTCTGATGCATATAGTCGCTGTTTATAAATGCTTGTTGCAGAATGGCACAAGAGATTGTTCAGCACTGTATTGGGTCTTAAACGTACTGCAGGTTGGTTTCACATAATTGTATGTATGATTTATAGACATGTATAGTATAAATCAAGCTAAATTTGCGAGTGCTTTGATTCAGATACCGGTGGCCGTAGGCGTGACTGTGTACGAGATCGTCGGGCTATGCAAGGGGACGAGAAGGATCGGATCTTTGGGAGATAAACATAAAAACTGGAAGCTCCGGCAGTTGATAATGTGCTGCATATTTGGGGTGATCGCAGGAATCATAGGGGGTTTGCTTGGCATGGGAGGTGGATTCATTCTTGGTCCTCTCTTTCTGGAGCTCGGTATTCCACCACAGGTAAATATAGTTTCAATCCAAAAGGGATTGACGGCGCAGCTACGTCTCCCAACAGTTTCTTTGTAATATGTACTAACATTATGAAATATGAAAAGTTTTACCAGAGAAACTGTCTTCTTTTACTAAGTTTCATTGGATTACTTACTGTAAGTTGATGGATCAAAAGGATTAATGCAGGTCTCAAGCGCCACCGCGACATTCGCCATGCTGTTTTCCTCCTCGATGTCCGTCGTAGAGTACTATCTACTGAAGCGATTTCCTGTGCCATATGGTACTGTCTACCTGATGGATTCTGCACTTTCGCATTATCAAGAACTTGAATTGGAACAAGATGCATAATGTAAGAATGGTATGATGTTAATACCCCTGATTGTTTGCTGATTCGCAGCTCTGTACATGCTCGCGGTGACAACATTTGCCGCGCTTGTTGGGCAACATGTTATGAGAAAGGTTATCAACATGCTGGGGAGGGCGTCCCTCATCATCTTCGTCTTAGCCGCAACGGTTTTTGCTAGCGCGTTCTTGTTGGGTACGTACGATCATTCGTGCCGAACTCAGAATCTGTCCTTATAGTAAAAAAAATGATTGCTCGCTTGAAATGTCTACTTATGTTATGCTTCGCAGGCGGTGTTGGAATAACAAAAATGGTGCATAGGATCAAGCATCATGAGTATATGGGTTTTGAAGATCTCTGCAAGTACCACCACTAAGATTTGATGCGAAGAAGGGAACGACCGAAGAGGGGGAGAAGAAGACATCAATTCGAGTATATGATTTTGTTAGCAAATTCGTGTCTCCATTTTTTTTGAAAAAGGTCAAATTTCATTCATCTTAGAAAAGCAGAGATTTTGTCTCAGTACAAAAAGACCATTATAGGCCGATCATAAGAGTATTACAGATCATTAACAAGATCGACGCCACTGTTGAGAAAACCGTCCAATGCATACATACAAAAATCCACATAACCACAGTTTTACAGAACAGATTTTCATATGTATGAATCCAGGTTAACAATGATAAGAGAAATATCCGATTAAATAACATATGCATATTCACGCAAGGGAGAAATCCGGAAACCAAAATCATGACAAACAATGCGACAAAGAAAAGTAGAGTTAGAGATCACAACCGAAGCGTCCTGCTGTAGGACTCCCCTTAGAGAGACAGCGCCCCCCACTTTACCGGCGCACAGGGCCTTGACGTGCCGCTCCCAGGGTCCGACGGTCCACGCTCGTTGACGGAGCGCACCGTGCTTGAGCGTCCTCGAAAGGCACCTCCGTAGACGAAACCCGAGATCGAGAGAGGAAAGGAGCGTCCTCGAAAGAGAGAAGGGCGCTGAGAATGAATGGGGTCGATGTTCGTGTTCGTAACCCACACCCACGCCCTTTAAGAGATACTTAAAGGCGTCCGGGCGGTTACGTTTTCGTGAGAAGATAATGGGGCGTAACGCTTGGAATTCAAAACACGCGGACCGACTCGGTCTTTGCCACGCCACGCCGCAGCCGCAGCCGCGGCCGCGGCCGCGCCCGGCCCGGTGCGGTGCGCGTGCGTGCGTGTGTGTGTTGTGGTCTAAAATCCTCTCTAGTCTGTTTACAGACTAGTCTCAGGACTTCACACATATAAACCAAGTCCCAGTTTTCTCTCTCCACGATGCGGGACTAAACAGCACCCCACAGGGTTGAAACATTGAATTCCAGGAATTGAGATACATTAATACAATTTGATATTGACCATCAAAATTGCATCAAACTATCACAAATTCCAACAATCCCCCACGAATTCACTGTTGAAATACAAAGAGCCAAGAATCTCGGGTTTCCACACTCTGCTTTCAGTAAAGGTACCTTCCGGTTTGAACCTTTACCTGAGTTATCCCCTTTCACCATCACAGGAATAAAGTGAACTAAGTCTTGAACTTTAATCCTTTGATGTAATGGTATCGAGGGGTAACAACAGAATGAAGTCTATGGTGACAATCTTCTGGTTTTGGTGCTATTAATGGCCTTGCACCCTTCCCTGTTTCATGAGTATATTAAGGATAAACCCTCATCCTTTATCTGCGGCCCACAGAAATACTCATATAGGTGGCATTCTCCAAGGATGCACTGCTCACATCCTGCTTATAAAAGCTTGAATCCATTAAGAGCATAATGCTCAACCTTTTCCTGCAGCTTTCAGGCACTCGACTTTCCAGGGATAGGACTCACATGCAAAGTATTGCATATTGAGTGCCAACCAGTTCCCCTTACAGCTTGTTTTTCCCATTGAACCTATTTTGTGGGATCTCCACTCATTTAGGTTGGGTTGCTACTGCGGGTAAACTCTCAGTGGGTTTCAGCCCCATCCCAAGTCTGGATTTTTGGACTAAAGATCTATCAAGTCCCTTTGTAAGTGGATCTGCCGTGTTATCTTTGTTACCAACAAATTACACAGCAATCACTCCAGAAGACACCAAATCCCTAATAGACTTAAGTCTAACTTGGATATGTCTTCTTGTTTTCTGATTGTACTTTGAACTCTTTACCTTTGCAATAGTAGTCATGCTATCACAGTGTAAAGAAATTGCCGGTATCGGCTTACGCACCATGGGCATCTCAGAGAGAAGCTCCCTAAGCCATTCAGCCTCAATACCTGTTGTGTCCAAAGCACACAGCTCTGCCTCAAAAGTAGACCGAGCCAAAATGGTCTGTTTCATAGACCTCCAGGAGACTGCACCGCCTCCAAGGGTAAATACATACCCAGTCACACCGTTACTCCCGGAGTCCTCCATTTGACCTATCCAACTTGCATCACTATATCCTTCTAAGACAGGAGGATATTTACCATAATGCAGTCCAAGAAGTGTAGTACCCTTAAGGTACTTCAACACTCGATCCAAGGCCTCCCAATGAGTACGGTCAGGACAGCTCGTATATCTACTTAACTTTGCGACCGTGAATGAAATATCAGGTCGAGTACAGTTCGCAAGATACATCAAGCTTCCTATAATCTGGGAATATCGTAGCTGTGCTACAGGTACTCCACTCTTGTTCTTGCAGAGGGGTTTAGATGAATCATAAGGAGTGCATACAGATTTACAGCTCTGATAGCCAAATTTTTTCAAGAACCTTCTCAGTATAATGTGACTGAGATACAGCTATCCCATTAGCAGATCTAACCAGTTTGAGCCCTAAAATCACATCAGCAACTCCTAAGTCCTTCATCTCAAACTTACTGCTCAAGAACCTCTTGGTTTCTTCCACTATCCTTATGTTTGATCCAAATATCAAAATATCATCAACATATAGGCATAAGACAACAAACATATCACCTTTAATCATAGAGTACACACATTTATCGGATTCATGAACAATAAAGCCATAAGATTGGATAGTCTTATCAAACTTGTCATGCCACTGTTTCGGAGCTTGTTTTAATCCATAAAGAGATTTTACAAGCTTACAGACCTTTCTTTTATTACCAGATGCTACGAATCCCTCAGGTTGGTCCATATAGATCTCCTCCTCAAGATCGTCATATAAGAAAGCAGTCTTTATATCCATTTGATGAATTGTGAGATCATGTATGGAGGCCAACGCAATGAGCATCTGAATCGTAGTCATTCTAGTAACAGGAGAATAGGTATCAAAATAATCAATACCCTCTTTCTGTTTGAAATCTTTGGCTACAAGTCTTGCCTTATATTTTTCTATGGATCCGTCCGGTCTAAGTTTTCTTCTGAATACCCATTTGCTTCCTATGGTGGAACACCCAGGAGGAAGATCGACCAATTCCCACGTGCCATTTGAAATGATTGAATCCATTTCAGATTTAATAGCGTCCTTCCAATGCCTTGCTTCAGTAGAAGCCATGGCATCCTTGTATGTGGGAGGATCACCCTCGATTTGGTAGGAGACAAAGTCGCTACCTAAATCCTTAGCAATCCTAGGTCTCTTATTTCGTCTAGGTTCAACATCCTCCAAAAATTTATTGGGTTCAGAAGAGCTAGCCACCACATTTGACATCTTTTCTATTTGTTGTGGAATAGAACCAGATGTTGAGGCTACGTCAGTAGTCAGATTTTCAGGAATCCCCTTTTTCATTGGAAAAATATCCTCGAAAAACGTAGCATCACGAAGTTGATAAGCCGCTCCCGCACCCTTTTTTAATTCGGTCAAGTTAATGTCCAAATCAATTTAAATGTCGTTCGTTGCAGTCAGATACGAGAGGGCTAATCAAAAACCACTTTAATTAGATTCGAGTTAATTTCAAGCGGCAGATTTTTTTACTTGGTGAAGACCAAGGTCGAACTCAGGGAGGCAGCTGTCTCCTTAGGTGAATTTGAAGCAAAGTACAAGTGTGTGATTTTCGGGGAATTATTTTTGGTCTTTTTCGGTTTTTTTATGCAATACACATGCAAAATTAGGTCAAATTAAATGTTAATCAAGAAAAATGGTCAAATTAATTCCAAAAATTATGAAACTTGGCCAGATTATGAAATGGGATTAAATTAAGCTACTCTAATTTTTTGTAATTTTTAGATGAACGGATAATAAAATATGCAGACTTTAGTGAAAATAACTAAATCAATTTTGATAATTACCAAACAATGATATTTCTAAGAAACAAAATTAATCCAAATAGATCTAATTAAGAGCTATCCAAATCAACTTGAATTTTGTAAAAACACTTCACAGTTGATTAATTAAAAATCGATTAAGGTTTTCACTAAATGATTTTTCTAAGACAAACTATACGTGCAAATGGTGTGATTTTTGGATATGTTATAGCACAGACTTATATCTACCATTAATGATTTTTCAGAGATTTTTCGATAAGCAGACAATGAGTAATAAATTAATCAATCAACATGGGCAAAATATTGCAATTTTTGACCAAATTATTTTCCATAAATATTCTGCGAATCAGAAGAATACAAATAAATGATAGAATGGTAGAACAAAAGTTATGTTACACAATGCAATTTTTGGAATTGAAAATGGATAACAAAATGACAATAAAATAAATATGCAAATGCAAGGGTATGAATGCAATACAGAAAATGAAATATGAGCTGAAATTGAGCACAGGGACTTACATACAATAAGCTAAAACTTGAAATTTCTTTGATAACTTGCAAAGGGTGTCAAGTGTCCCCTTTGCAAATCCCCATTTCTTTATTGTGCGATATCTTCTCCCCTGTTTTGTTGGCTAGAACAGGGGAGGTCCACGGGATGGTCGATGGAGCTTGGAGGGGTGATGAATACCCATTCATCACTCTTTATTCTATTATTTTAGCTACAAAAACCTTTGCAAATACATGTAGATATGTGTAAATACAAATAATTACCAAAAGCATGCATTGTGTAAAAACCTATAATTAGCATGTTTTTGTGCAAAAATAAAAAGAATAAAGAGCAAAAAGAAAAAGAGGGAAATATTTAGAATAAATATTGAGCAACCTAACCCAAGGGAGGGCTCAGCATGGGCCTGACCGCATAAAAGCCAAGGTAGAGGGAGATAGGAGCTCATGTGTATATACTTCTGTAAATATAATAAATTATATTTTCCTCACCCAAAAATATGTTGTAAGTATTTGTATATATCTTATTAAAGACAAAATACAAATAAAAAGATGAAAAGCAAAAAGATCAAAAATACCCTACCTTCACCATGTACATAAACCACACCATTGTATTTATTTAACCTTGTAAATAAATTCAATTATTTTCTAAACTTTCTGTAAATATTCTATGTTATATTTTGTAAATAAAATAAATAACAAGAAACAAAACAAAAATCAAATAAAAATTACAAAATTAAAATACAAAAATACATTGTATAAATACCATGTATATAAATGTATTCAACCATTTATTTCACCCTTGTATATATTTAATAAAAATAAAATAAAAATATTCTTTTATTCCTTATTTTATGTTGTAAATAAATAAAATACAAAATGAGCATAAAAATACATAAAAATAACAAATAAAAAAATCAAAAATAAAAATCCATATAGTGTACATATACCTATATATATAGAGCTACCCTATTTTTATTTCCAAAAATTAAATAAAAATCACCAAAAAATAGAAAAAAATAAAAGAAAAATATTTCATGTTTTAAGTTTTCTTTAATTCGGCCTATTTCTACCCTAAAATAAATAAACAAAATTCGGGCACACGTGGCCGCTCCTGATTGGTCCACGGGGGATTGTTGACCCCGGTCAACTCCCCCGCGACCTCCTTCCTTTTCTGGAAGATGCGTGCCGCGCCTCCTTCGCCGATTTATCCACGCGTCTCCAGGCTGTCAACCACTCAACCCCCGTGCTCGGATTCTTCGCCGTTCATCCCTCTCCCTCGCCGGATCCTTCGCCATCAAATCAAAGCTTTCCATCGCCGTCACCACTCAACCCTAGTCGACGCTGTCACTCTATATATTCCCACCTCCGCCGCCTCCGCGCCCCATCTTTGGATCGCCATCCTTCTTCCCGTGACCTCCAGAGCAAAGCCCGAGGTGACAGCTCGAGTTAGCCCCTGTTGCAGTGAGGTGAGGGTGCCCCTACCATCGATCCGGCGAACTTCGCCGCCATTGCTCCGCCACCAGCGTTGAGCATCGAGCTTCAGGCCTTGACGCCCTTCGAAGCTACGACCAGGAGCAAGAGCAGCTCCAGCATAGTCTCCAGCATCCATCAGGTATCCGATTAGATCTTCCATTTAGTGTAATTTTAGATTACGCCCAAATCGACCCATCGACGCATTTCCCTGATTCCGTCCATCTCGCGCAACATCTCGATCCTCCGACCCGACCATCACCTCCGCCAACCCCTCACGCACCTTCTACGCCCTTTCATTCAACCCAGATCGCACAGGATCTGGGAATCGAGCTCCACCATCCTCCGCTCGCCGGAGCTCGTCCACCTCACAGCACCGACCACCTTCACCCCGCCTTCTTGGGTCGAGGCAATTTGCCCTCGACCCGCGAAGCTTCTTGTTTACTTTGCAGGTCCAAAGGGAGCCGTCTGAGGCTTCCCAACTTCAAGCCAGGAGCTTCTCCTCCGCCGACCTCGCCGGAGCCTTCCAGGGCTCGGCTGGGGCATCGGAGACCCACAGCAGCTGCGCAACTTCACGCCGGATCTTCTCCGACCTTCAGGCGCAGCAGAGGAGGGCAGAGACACCTTCACGAGGCCGGCGAAGTTCGCCGGCCATCAGTTCTTCGAGGACCCTCCAGAGCCGTCCGATGAGGCCTCCGCTCCAGTTCTAATCCCAGCCGTCGATCTGTAGAGGAGCAGTGACCGTCGATACATCTGAGGTTCTCATCTGGACCGTTGCAGCCGAGGAGAGAGGCACCACAGCCCAGCACCGCTTGATCTTCCACGTGGACCTCTCTCCGCCGTCGATCGAGCCGAAGAGGAGAAGAGAAGAGAAGCGCCGCCATCCCAGCCGTCAGATCACCCACGTGGCGCCTATCCGACCGTCGGCTAATAAAAGGGGTAAATATCGTAGGGCCCCCTCGTAGTTTGTTATTTTCTTTTTAGTCCTGTAATTTTTAAGTCAAGTTGTTTATTTTCTGGGATATTTGCATTAAGGACCTCGTACTTATTTTATTTGCACTTATACCCCCGCCAGTAGTGAACCACGTGCTTCGTCACGTGTTACTTTGGGATATTTGCAATAAGTGCCTTGTAGTTCTAGATGTTATTCATTGAATAAGAAGTTTTGTTTATTTGCATATATACCCCTGTGAGCATTGATTATGCGCATGTGCGTTTTATTTTGGGTAATTTGCATATAAGCCCCTGGACTTTTGATACGAGTTATCAATAGGTCCTTGGAACTTATTTTTATTACATTTAGGTCCTTGAGTGCCCCAGGCACGTGCGTGGCACGTGACTTCTTGGGTATTTTGCACCAGGACCCCAGAACTTTTGGGTATTTGCACTTAGGTCCCTGTGCACAGTACCCCACCTTTATTTTTGAATAAAATATCAAACGACCTCCAAATCCAATGAGATTTTGACACATGGCTCCTGCCATGGTGTAGGAATTTCTATGATTTTTGGGGACATTTTTGATTTCATTTATTATTTTTAAAAATTCAAAAACACATATTTTTGCCACTGTTTGACTTTAAAAATACCAAAAAAATATAAAATCACTCCCAAAAATTCTAAAAAAATTAGATACTGTAGTTTACTTGTTGTTTGATTTTCTAGCCAATTTTGGCTATTTTTCATCACTTAAAAACCCTAAAAATTGAAAAACCCCTAAAAACTCATAAAAATTATAATAAATAAATTAAAAATCCAAAAACAATAATTAGGGTGCCTAAATTTTCCTTATTCTTTCTAGATTATAGGAAAATTACCTTTAGGGCTTTTTGAGATCCAAAAGTATTTTATTTTTGGGTCTTAAGCCTTGCTGGACAGTACCCTCTGTTTTTCGCATTGTTTGATTTTTAATAAATAATTTACCCATTAGAAAAATTCCAAAAATTCACCAAAAACAGTAAAAAACTTAAAAAACCTAAAAACCAATTTTCTGGAATTTTTGCATCATTTCTTGTGTGTTGAATAAATTGTTGAAGTTCCCTTGTATTTGTCTTCTTTCATTTTCTCATCATTTAAAAAAATCTAAAAAAAAATATAAAAACAAATAAAAACCATAAAAAAGATTCTTTTGGATTCCTGACTACATCGTAGGCCGCAAGGCCAATCTGTGCTCCTTGTGTTCGACCCTGGGAGCTATACCAGGTTAATCCTATAGCAGGACCACTTCTCTGTGTTTCATTGATTTTATCTTCATTTGTGGTTCATTTTTCTTGATTGACGCATTCTGAGCGATTGAGGACAACGACATTGTGATTTATTTTCTACCTCAGTTGTTAGTGTGATTTTCGCGTCGTCAGAATGGCGCCGTTGCCGGGGAGCACGGCTTTGTAGTCATTTTTCCATATTGTCTCTCTACATTATAACTGTTTTCTGACACTCTCTCTTTCTAATTTTTGTGCGAGGTACTGCGTGGAGAACTTGGAGTACACTTTTTGAGGACCCGCACGGGAAGAAGAGCAGGAGGAAGAGAGAGAAGAAGGAGTTTTCATTTCTGAGAGAGAGAGAGAACAATTTTTTGTAATAATTTAGGATTTGAACTTTGGACATTTGTGGACATTTGTAACTTAGCGGGTCTGTTTCGCCGAGCACCGGTGTGCTCGGGGGACCCATTTGGATTTTCGCGGCTTTTATCGTGGTTTTGATAGCTAGCTGCCTTTTCCGGTGTTTACGCGGTTTCTCTCGAGCCCCTAGATTTAAGAATTTTTGATTGATTGTGACGTAAATTTTTAAGGCCCAACACCTAATAGAATATCTGTTCCTATAGAACGTAATTGGACCTTGATAAAATTCACTGAAAAAGTTAGTTTAATTGGATTTGAGACCACGTGCCGTGAGGAGTCACATACAGCGCTGGCAGGACCCGTTGTGGCGGGCACCGAGTGACTCCCAAGATCGGACTCCGGACTCGATTCGGTTAGCTGACTATTGTTCTTCACGATCAATAGAAGTTGCTTGTCTAAGGACGGTTGTTTCCCGTTGCACCATTTAGGTAGTTTTATTTCTGTCTTTAAATTCTGCGCGGATCACTTGCATGTAGAGTGCTGGAGACAAGGTACGCATTTCTTTCTCTGCATGCATCATTGATTTCTTCGCGCATCGGCTTTTTCGTTCTCTCCCTCTGTTTTTGGCTTAATCATCAGGAGAATCGGAAAAACCGTTAGGCCGCTTGTATTTATTTTGAAAAAAAATTAAAAAGAAAAACAAAAAAAAATTGGGACTGGATAACATTATTGACCCTAAAAGACACTCACGTTAAAAAATTTGTCTTGGGGAGAGCAACCCCCTCATTGTTTGGTTTGATTGTGCGAGAGAGTGACCCGAACACTAGGTAAAGCCCTCCGGTACTCATCTCGACTGATTACCGACTCTTCTGTGCGGGACAGTCGGTTGAGAGAGTATCGGGTATCCCAGCAGGTCACGTAATCGCTCTGATATCTTGTGTGTTCACCAAATAAAAATTGACAAGATAAATTGACCGAGCTTTCACGGTCTTCAGATTGTGTTGAGTTGGTGAACAAGGGGTTTGCTTTGTGATCATATTTTCTCCAGATCCAATCCGCCCAACTCGCCAGATCAAGATGATGGGTAGACGATCTCTTAGGCAGCCTCTGGCTGCACCGCTTTCAGGCGCGGCTACTCCATCATCTAGGTTGGCCCGTGAGAGTCGAGACCAGCTCTCCGGGCCCGAGTTTGATTCCACCCTGTTCCCCCTCGATCCCCTTTCTTTTCCTACTGAGAGACATGAGCCCGAGGAAAGACGAATTGAATTGACAGAACCTGAGTTAGGCTCATCTGATTTTGCAGACATCCCTATGGCTGGAGCCGGCAGTTCAGACGATCGCCAGCCCGAACATTTTGTCTTAGACCAGGGAGCGATCAACTCCACCCTGATCACGTCATTAGAGACAGTTCAGCAGCAGTTACGCGATCAGGGGGCATTCATGATCGAGATGAGAAGGGAAATGGAGCGACTCCGAAGAGAGCGAGACGAGCCGAGCGAGCCTGAGGACATTCCTGACGCTGATGCAGAGGCAGCAGCTGCAGCAGCAGCTGCCGCAGCGGCAGCCGCCGCCGGAGGAGGACCACCGAGAACGATGCGGGAGCTACACAACCCGGGATCTACACTGATGCATCATTGGGTGGTGGTACCTGCTATCGTGGGGGATTTCAAGTTCCCCCCGAACACCCTGCAGATGCTCCCTCATTTTCACGGGCTTGCCACTGAGGAACCCCATCTCCATCTCCAGGAGTTTTTGATGATCTGCAGTACTGTCCACGACCGTCATGTGGACCAAGATACGATTCGAATGATGGCCTTCCCTTTTTCACTGGCAGATAGAGCAGCCGCCTGGCTGAAACATCTAGGGAAGTTTGTTTACACCTGGGATCAGCTCCGCACCGAGTACTTGAACAAGTACTATCCACTCGGGCGGACGAATGCAGCGAGGGCCCTGATCAACAACTTCTCCATGCTCCCTAATGAGCAATTTCACGAAGCATGGGAGAGGTTCAGAGAGCTTCTGGATAGATGCCCACACCACGACATCTCGAAGCCGAACCTAGTTCAGAGCTTCTTTAGTGGGATGACACCAGAGCTTCAGGGTCTGGTGAATGCTTCTTGCGGCGGGTCCTACTTTGCCAAGGACCACAACCAAGTCTGGGCCATCTACGAGGAGATGGCAGAAAATTACATGGTGATGTCCCAGACTCGGTTGTACACTCAGAGATCTCAGCAGCCGCCAGGACCCGTGCAGTATCAGCGGATAGCACGGGTTGATGCAGGTCCATCCAGTTCGTCCACAGTTGCAGCCGCTCAGGCAGAGTCGGCCACTGCGGACATGGGGATTATCAGCGAGAAGTTGGACCGCATGGAAATCATAGAGAAGAAGCAGTGCCAGGGCATAACTCAGATGGAGCAAATGGCACAAACTCTGAGCGACATGAAGACCCAGCTCTTGTGTCTTCAGGAGGCACAGACGGCTCCTCAGCCCCGTCTTCTGTCGCGAGGTGATTCCGGCGGCAGCCGCAGCTCGTCCCAGCGCTCCAGCTCCTTGCAGCAGCCTAGACAAGTTCACCTTGTACAGGCGGAGCCGTACCAGCAGCAGCAGCCCTCTTACCAGTCACCACCATCTCCAGACTTACAGATGGTGGTATATCAGCCGGATCAGCCTCTGGCAGCACTACCACCAGACCCCTTTGATGCTGAGCCGTTGATGGATGTCAACGGGATTTGGTATGACCGTCCTCAACCTGGAATCCGACGAGACCATCCCGGATTCAGGTGGGGGAATGGGGGTAACCAGTCCCAACAGCAGCCAGCCGGTCAGGGAGGGCAGTACTCCCAGCAGAGAGATCACCAGCAGCCCCCTGCATATCAGCCACATCAGCCATCATCCTTCGTACCTCGTCCCTACCAGCAGCAGGGACAGAATTGGAGACGTGAGCAGCAATCTCACCAGCAGCAGCATCATTCCTCTTACCCCTCTCAGCCACAGCAGCACCAGGTCCAGCAGCCTCAATATCAGAGAGGCAACCCGTCGGGCTCCCATGAGAGCCCCGCCATGGATGATTTAGCCCGTCTCTTCACAGAGCAGCAGGCTACATTTAGACGGGAGATGGACGAGTTCCGCCAGGAGATGCGGGACCTGATGAGAGGGAAGGCCGCCATCCCTGCACAGATCGAGCCGAATCCGAATAGCTTGAAGAGGAAATCTGAGCAGGTAGTTCACACTGAATTTGCCACTCCTAGTGACCCATTTGATGATACATCTTCGGATTTATTTGATGCTGATTTTGTCACACTTAGGAGCGGTAGAACACCAGCAGGCGGCGCCTCATCTGAGCGACAACACGAGGATCCATCTAGAGCGCCAGATGAGGAAGAGGAGAGCGGTACTGAAGCCGCACATCATGATGACGGTGGTACTGATGCCACCCGAGATGCTAATTCCACCGGCGGTACTGAAGCCGCCGTTTCACCACATAGAGGAGGTGGTACTGACGCCACCAGCAGAGCCGAGCCAGCCCGCGGTACTGAGACCGCAAGACGTCTAGTTGTAGAGCCAACTAGGGGTGGTACTGATGCCACCAACATTTATTCTGATAGAAATGTTGTCTTTCCTCGCATGAATGTATCTCGGAACTCTGATTTGAATAAAGGAAAAGGTTTAGTTTCTTCTGATCCCACTGTGGTGAATGATGTTTGTGAGGATCCAGTCATCGAATCATCTAGGCCTATTCCTAGTCCTTCATCTGAGAAGGACCCTGTGATCCCCTTTCCTAGAGCCCTTGAGTTGGGGAAGGGGAAGAAAAAAGAAAAAGATCCAAAAAAGAGAGAGCAGGAGGAGTTCAGCCAGAGCATGATAGACCGATTTCACATCCAGCTGACCCTCAATGAGGCTTTGCAACACATCCCTCTTCTTCAGCGATCCTTGAGAGATAAGACCACAGTCAGAAGGACGAAGAGGAACAAGACCGCAGAAATTCATGTGTTGACCAAAGCCACGTGTTACGCGATCCAGAACCATCTGCCGACTAAGAGGCCAGATTTAGGGGCCCCGTATGTCAGATGTCAGATTAGTGAGCAGAGGTTCAACCGTACTCTATTAGATAGCGGATCGTCGATCAACCTTCTTCCGGCAGCCCTTCTCGACCACTTAGAGTTGGGCACTCTTAGACAGAGTAGGACGTACCTTCAGTTTGTTGATCGGTCTGTCAAGAGGCCAAAGGGGTTGTTGCGAGACGTTGTCGTCACGATTCAGGGTTTGCAATTCCCCGTGGACTTCGTAGTGCTGGACATGGAGACCCCTGACTCGTTGACCGATTCCCCCATTATCCTCGGTCGCCCGTTCTTGGCCACAGCCAAAGCGGTGACTGACCATGACAGTGGGAAGGTATTCTTTCGCGTCCAGGGCGAGAGTATACAAATAGAGACGGTTAAGGACCACAGAGCCAGAGCTAGATCCCGCTCAGAGGACAGTACAGATTCAGAACAGCTGACAGACGCAGGACCAGACATCCACCAGGATTGTGATTTTGTGATCACAGATGATGAGGCAGTTTGGGCAGATCCTGCAGCACAGACCATCCTCTCATATTCAGATACAGTTGATGCAGAATTGATAGCAGAGGATAGTCTGGAGAGCACAACCCTGGTTCAGGATACTATTGAGTCAGCAGAGTCGGACCTTGATCGCGACACGATTTCCAGTGATGGTGGTGCTGATGCCACCTTGTTCTCCGGTGGTACTGATACCACCGAGTCTGATACAGATCCCTCGGATTCAGAATCTGATTGGGCAGATTGTGATGATCAGATGCCAGATCTGGATCCACCTGAGCCTATAGATGAGGAGGAGGTAGAGGCAGAGCAGATCAGAGACAATGCAGAGGACCCGCCTTCTCCAGATCCAGTTTGTGAGAGTTTGTTATCATTTTCCCAGGCAAATTTGGCAGAATTGTCTGCATACACACATCTTCTTCAGAAGCCAGATTTGCCAGCACCCAGCTGTCCAGAGCTTAAGCCGCTCCCTACTTCGTTGAAGTATAGATTCCTTGCGGGAGAGTCTGAAATGTACCCAGTCATCATCTCTGCCGATCTGACTGAAGAACAAGAATCCCGTCTGATGGAGGTTCTTGAAAAGAACCGCAAGGCAATTGGATGGAGCGTAGCAGACCTCCATGGGATTAGTCCCTCATTGTGCTCCCACCATATCTATCTCGAGGAAGGGGCGAAGCCGTCGCGTGAGTTCCAGCGGCGACTGAACCCCAACCTAAGAGAGGTTGTTATGAAGGAAATATCAAAATGGTGGAGTGCAGATTTTATTTATCCCATTTCCGACTCCAAGTGGGTGAGCCCCTTGCATGTGGTGCCCAAGAAGACGGGCATCACGACTGTGATCAGTGAGTCGGGAGAGGAGATTGCTACACGAGTACCCACCTCTTGGCGGGTCTGCGTTGACTACAGGAGACTCAACCAGGCCACCAAGAAGGACCATTTCCCCCTGCCCTTTATAGATCAGATCATTGAGAGACTGGCAGGGAAGAGCCATTATTGCTTCCTAGATGGGTACTCGGGCTACAATCAAGTGGCCATCGCTCCTGAGGATCAGGAGAAGACCACCTTTACATGTCCCTTCGGTACATACGCTTTTCGACGCATGCCATTTGGGCTATGTAACGCCCCTGCGACGTTTCAGAGATGCATGCTGTCGATATTTTCGGACATGGTAGGGGAGTGTTTAGAGGTCTTCATGGACGACTTCTCGGTTTACGGCGACGGATTCGATTCCTGTCTTGACTGCCTAGACCGAGTGCTTCAGCGATGTATTGCTACCCGCTTGGTTCTGTCTTGGGAGAAGAGTCACTTCATGGTGACTCAAGGGACGGTGCTTGGCCACATCATCTCCAACAGAGGCATGGAGGTTGATCCGGCCAAGGTCGATGTCATTAGGAAACTCACACCGCCGTCCAATCTGAAGCAGTTACGGTCATTTCTGGGGCACGTTGGTTTTTATAGGAGATTCATTCATGATTTCAGCAAAATTGCCCGACCGTTAACTGACCTCTTGACGAAAGACACCGAGTTCCTTGTCGATGACAAGTGTCTTTCGTCCTTTGAGACTCTCCAGCAGTGTGTTATTGAGGCTCCTGTCCTTCAGCCACCCGATTGGTCTCTCCCATTCGAGATCATGATGGACGCCTCTGATTTTGCCGTAGGGGCCGTGCTAGGACAGAGGAGGGATGGAGTGCCATTTGCCATACACTATGCTAGCCGCACATTGGATTCCGCCCAGCGGAATTACACGGTCACAGAGAAGGAAATGCTAGCAGTAGTGTTTGCCCTAGATAAATTCAGATCATATATCATTGGATCCCGAGTGACCTTGTACACAGATCACACCGCCATCAGGTACCTCATGGCAAAGAAGGATGCCAAGGCCAGACTTACTAGATGGATCCTTCTACTCCAGGAGTTCGACATTGAGATCAAGGATAAACCTGGAGTCAAGAATGTGGTGGCGGACCATTTATCCCGATTAGAGCAGCCTGAGGATTCTGAGCAGATTGATCCCATTTGTGATACCTTCCCAGATGAGGCGATCCTTGCTATCGCCTCACTCCCGTGGTATGCCGATATTGTGAACTTTCTCGTTGCTGGGAGAGTCCCACAAGATTGGCCCAAGCAGAAGATTGAGACCTTCTTTGCGAAGGCCAAGTCCTACCACTGGGAGGATCCCATCCTTTACCACGAAGGAGGGGATAGCATCTGGCGTCGGTGTATTCCTCAGGAGGAGCATCATAGTGTCCTTACTTACTGCCACAAGCTTGAGGCAGGAGGACATCATTCTGGGAGGAGAACGGCACAGAAAGTGCTCCAATCCGGCTTGTGGTGGCCTACACTCTTCAAGGACTCTGATGAGTTCGTGAAGAGATGTACTGACTGTCAGAGGATGGGCACTTGTGGACAGCGTGATATGATGCCGATGCAGCCCATTCATTTCTGTGAGGTTTTTGACGCATGGGGCATCGATTTCATGGGTCCATTCCCTAAGAGTCAGGGATTTGAGTACATTCTGTTGGCCGTAGATTATGTTAGTCGTTGGGTTAAGGCTATCCCCGCCCGAGCCGCAGATGCAAAGACAGTTTGCAGATTTTTGAAGAAGCACATCATCATGCGGTTTGGGGTTCCACGAGTTCTGATTTCTGATGGGGGATCTCATTTCATCAACGACCAGGTGAAGGCACTTGCTAGAGAGTTCAGTATAGACCATCGTGTTGCCACACCATACCATCCACAGACGAATGGTCTAGCTGAAGTGTCGAATAGGGAGATCAAGAATATTTTGCAGAAAGTCGTCCGCCCTGACCGAAAGAATTGGTCACAGCTTTTGGACTCGGGCTTGTGGGCATATCGGACGTCTTTCAAGACTCCATTGGGTACATCTCCCTTTCGCCTCGTTTATGGCAAACCTTGTCACCTACCAGTTGAGCTGAGGCACAAGTCACTCTGGGCAGTTACAGACATATTGATGGATCCAGATGGTATAGAAGACCAGAGAAGGGCAGAGTTAGCCGCCTTGGAAGAGCTTAGAGATGCAGCTTTCTCAAACAGCCTACATTATAAGGAGAAAGTCAAAGAGTGGCATGATTCTCATATCAGCCACAAGCATTTTGAGATTGGACAGAAAGTATGGTTGTTTGATGCAAGGCTACGATTATTTCCAGGGAAGCTACAGAGCAAATGGAAAGGACCCTATTTGGTCAGAAAGGTACACGATAACGGTAGCATTGATATATCTGAGTTATCTTCTGAGAGTATCTTCCGAGTAAACGGCCAGCGGCTCAAACCATTTCTAGATCATGAGCCGCGGGACGTTATTATTGCCGCTATTCATTTTGCGTGAGATGTGGTCTTTTGACTCACATCTTTTACATCTCACGCCTGATTTTCACTGTTCCTACCGCCTGTATAGATCCAGCTGTCCATATCATTCTATTCTTTAGTCCCACATCCCATCTCTCATCCTATGATTATGCTATACTTAGGGTGTACTTTACCCTAAGTATAGGGGGGATGTCGAACCTGTGAGTATTCTTTTCATTCTTTCTGCTCTTGTTTTTGCTGCCTATACTTAGGGATATTTTACCCTAAGTATAGGGGGGGCAGATTCTGTATCTTCTTCGCTCGGCTTTCCCTTCATGTACAGCTTTCTATACTTAGGATTAGTTAATCCTAAGTATAGGGGGAGACCCCCGAGTTCCTCTCATTCTATTCATTGATTCGTTCCTGTACTTAGACATTCCTTTTCACTTCCCTTTTACTAAGCACGAGTTATGTCTTCTTCATCGCTCTTGATCACTCTGAGGACATCGTTCGAGCTAAGTATAGGGGGGGGGTGTATATATTTCATATATACTTTAGCCATAACTCGTACTTTGTGTGAGTGTGTTAATAAATAAAATGGCTAAAAATCACAAAAATTAAAAAATTTTCATGTACATAAACCTCTTTTATTCTTGCACATACATAGCTAGTGTACAAATTATTTTTGTAAAAATGATTTCAAAAATCTTTTGTGTAAAGCTTGTGTAAATATTTTGTATCAAAATTATGTATATAGTACAAAATTTTTCCAAAATGTTTTGAAAATCAAAAGTTTGCAAAAAAAAAAAATCTTGTGTAAATATCATTTTGCAAAACTTGCACTTCATGCATCATTCATTCATGATTTCAAAACATTTTTCAAAAATTTTGCATGATTGTAAAATATTTGTAAATAGCATCTTTTGTACATATATGTATATAGTTTTTCCTGGATGAAAGTTGACATTTAAACTAAGCCTGGAATTAAATTGAGAAATGGAGCTTGAATAAGATCTTAATCCACTTAACTTCCAGAGGAACCTTGTAGGACTTAGGGTTAAGGCTTTTCAGGTCCATAAGGACTTAATTCTTTGAGTCCACTAGGCTATGAGCATATGTCATCTTGATGAGCCTAAATAGAGCACTTAACAACACACGCATGACTCTCAGAGACAATGGCTTCACTTGCATCTGCACTTTACACATGGCTCTCCATGGATGAGGTGGTGAGGAGGCAGTTTCCTTTGGCTTGGGGTAGCATATGAGGGTAGTACTTCTAGGCGGAACCTCTCTTCTTCTTATAGTGAAGGAAGTGCACCTCAACTTGGTCTAGTGGTGTTGAAAGCTAAAGACAGAAGCTGTGGGTTGCAATAAAGCTTCAAAAGAGGGATAGTCTACTGGCTCAAGGAGAAATTTCTTATATGCTGCACCATGTAGATATGTTGTACAGAAGTCCTTGAAAAAAAAAAAAAAGAAAAAAAATGCAAAAAGAACTCCAAAAAAGTGGTGGGTCGGATTGAAAATTTAATAACCCCACCGGAGTGAAAAGCAAAAGCTTATGGTATCATGTTACATCTCATGAAGCTTGCAGCGGGAGACTTAGCTACACTGGCTAAGCTTCCAAAACTCTATACTTCTACCCCCTCTTCTTGAGCCGGTTGCACTTGAACTTAGAAGGGAATACCCCGCTTCTCGAGGAAAGAGTTGCTAGACTGAGGCATTAGAGTTACCAGGTTGAGGGAGGTTGTTTCTTTGTTACTTCTGAGGTGGGGAGCCACATATCACCTACACGGCAAGGAAAAGATTCATGGTCATTAGAGTTTGTGTATGTAGACTTGTTCTGATCTGGTTTATTGAGGAGTCTTGCCCATAGATTGGTGGAACTTGGAGGCTGTTGAGTTTTGAGCTTAAGTCCAAATAAGGTTCCGACACATTAATAATCCAAAGATCTGATCGAGCTCCATATTTTAATTTAATGAAGGAAAATTTAATAAGTCAACCTTGATCCATGTACATCCTCTTTTTCTTTTTCTTTTTCTTTCTTTTTCACTTCTTTTTCAAATAAGTGTTTGCTAAGGGACTAGCAAAGTTAAAGCATAGGGGGTGATGAATACCCATTCATCACTCTTTATTCTATTATTTTAGCTACAAAAACCTTTGCAAATACATGTAGATATGTGTAAATACAAATAATTACCAAAAGCATGCATTGTGTAAAAACCTATAATTAGCATGTTTTTGTGCAAAAATAAAAAGAATAAAGAGCAAAAAGAAAAAGAGGGAAATATTTAGAATAAATATTGAGCAACCTAACCCAAGGGAGGGCTCAGCATGGGCCTGACCGCATAAAAGCCAAGGTAGAGGGAGATAGGAGCTCATGTGTATATACTTCTGTAAATATAATAAATTATATTTTCCTCACCCAAAAATATGTTGTAAGTATTTGTATATATCTTATTAAAGACAAAATACAAATAAAAAGATGAAAAGCAAAAAGATCAAAAATACCCTACCTTCACCATGTACATAAACCACACCATTGTATTTATTTAACCTTGTAAATAAATTCAATTATTTTCTAAACTTTCTGTAAATATTCTATGTTATATTTTGTAAATAAAATAAATAACAAGAAACAAAACAAAAATCAAATAAAAATTACAAAATTAAAATACAAAAATACATTGTATAAATACCATGTATATAAATGTATTCAACCATTTATTTCACCCTTGTATATATTTAATAAAAATAAAATAAAAATATTCTTTTATTCCTTATTTTATGTTGTAAATAAATAAAATACAAAATGAGCATAAAAATACATAAAAATAACAAATAAAAAAATCAAAAATAAAAATCCATATAGTGTACATATACCTATATATATAGAGCTACCCTATTTTTATTTCCAAAAATTAAATAAAAATCACCAAAAAATAGAAAAAAATAAAAGAAAAATATTTCATGTTTTAAGTTTTCTTTAATTCGGCCTATTTCTACCCTAAAATAAATAAACAAAATTCGGGCACACGTGGCCGCTCCTGATTGGTCCACGGGGGATTGTTGACCCCGGTCAACTCCCCCGCGACCTCCTTCCTTTTCTGGAAGATGCGTGCCGCGCCTCCTTCGCCGATTTATCCACGCGTCTCCAGGCTGTCAACCACTCAACCCCCGTGCTCGGATTCTTCGCCGTTCATCCCTCTCCCTCGCCGGATCCTTCGCCATCAAATCAAAGCTTTCCATCGCCGTCACCACTCAACCCTAGTCGACGCTGTCACTCTATATATTCCCACCTCCGCCGCCTCCGCGCCCCATCTTTGGATCGCCATCCTTCTTCCCGTGACCTCCAGAGCAAAGCCCGAGGTGACAGCTCGAGTTAGCCCCTGTTGCAGTGAGGTGAGGGTGCCCCTACCATCGATCCGGCGAACTTCGCCGCCATTGCTCCGCCACCGGCGTTGAGCATCGAGCTTCAGGCCTTGACGCCCTTCGAAGCTACGACCAGGAGCAAGAGCAGCTCCAGCATAGTCTCCAGCATCCATCAGGTATCCGATTAGATCTTCCATTTAGTGTAATTTTAGATTACGCCCAAATCGACCCATCGACGCATTTCCCTGATTCCGTCCATCTCGCGCAACATCTCGATCCTCCGACCCGACCATCACCTCCGCCAACCCCTCACGCACCTTCTACGCCCTTTCATTCAACCCAGATCGCACAGGATCTGGGAATCGAGCTCCACCGTCCTCCGCTCGCCGGAGCTCGTCCACCTCACAGCACCGACCACCTTCACCCCGCCTTCTTGGGTCGAGGCAATTTGCCCTCGACCCGCGAAGCTTCTTGTTTACTTTGCAGGTCCAAAGGGAGCCGTCTGAGGCTTCCCAACTTCAAGCCAGGAGCTTCTCCTCCGCCGACCTCGCCGGAGCCTTCCAGGGCTCGGCTGGGGCATCGGAGACCCACAGCAGCTGCGCAACTTCACGCCGGATCTTCTCCGACCTTCAGGCGCAGCAGAGGAGGGCAGAGACACCTTCACGAGGCCGGCGAAGTTCGCCGGCCATCAGTTCTTCGAGGACCCTCCAGAGCCGTCCGATGAGGCCTCCGCTCCAGTTCTAATCCCAGCCGTCGATCTGTAGAGGAGCAGTGACCGTCGATACATCTGAGGTTCTCATCTGGACCGTTGCAGCCGAGGAGAGAGGCACCACAGCCCAGCACCGCTTGATCTTCCACGTGGACCTCTCTCCGCCGTCGATCGAGCCGAAGAGGAGAAGAGAAGCGCCGCCATCCCAGCCGTCAGATCACCCACGTGGCGCCTATCCGACCGTCGGCTAATAAAAGGGGTAAATATCGTAGGGCCCCCTCGTAGTTTGTTATTTTCTTTTTAGTCCTGTAATTTTTAAGTCAAGTTGTTTATTTTCTGGGATATTTGCATTAAGGACCTCGTACTTATTTTATTTGCACTTATACCCCCGCCAGTAGTGAACCACGTGCTTCGGCACGTGTTACTTTGGGATATTTGCAATAAGTGCCTTGTAGTTCTGGATGTTATTCATTGAATAAGAAGTTTTGTTTATTTGCATATATACCCCTGTGAGCATTGATTATGCGCATGTGCGTTTTATTTTGGGTAATTTGCATATAAGCCCCTGGACTTTTGATACGAGTTATCAATAGGTCCTTGGAACTTATTTTTATTACATTTAGGTCCTTGAGTGCCCCAGGCACGTGCGTGGCACGTGACTTCTTGGGTATTTTGCACCAGGACCCCAGAACTTTTGGGTATTTGCACTTAGGTCCCTGTGCACAGTACCCCACCTTTATTTTTGAATAAAATATCAAACGACCTCCAAATCCAATGAGATTTTGACACATGGCTCCTGCCATGGTGTAGGAATTTCTATGATTTTTGGGGACATTTTTGATTTCATTTATTATTTTTAAAAATTCAAAAACACATATTTTTGCCACTGTTTGACTTTAAAAATACCAAAAAAATATAAAATCACTCCCAAAAATTCTAAAAAAATTAGATACTGTAGTTTACTTGTTGTTTGATTTTCTAGCCAATTTTGGCTATTTTTCATCACTTAAAAACCCTAAAAATTGAAAAACCCCTAAAAACTCATAAAAATTATAATAAATAAATTAAAAATCCAAAAACAATAATTAGGGTGCCTAAATTTTCCTTATTCTTTCTAGATTATAGGAAAATTACCTTTAGGGCTTTTTGAGATCCAAAAGTATTTTATTTTTGGGTCTTAAGCCTTGCTGGACAGTACCCTCTGTTTTTCGCATTGTTTGATTTTTAATAAATAATTTACCCATTAGAAAAATTCCAAAAATTCACCAAAAACAGTAAAAAACTTAAAAAACCTAAAAACCAATTTTCTGGAATTTTTGCATCATTTCTTGTGTGTTGAATAAATTGTTGAAGTTCCCTTGTATTTGTCTTCTTTCATTTTCTCATCATTTAAAAAAATCTAAAAAAAAATATAAAAACAAATAAAAACCATAAAAAAGATTCTTTTGGATTCCTGACTACATCGTAGGCCGCAAGGCCAATCTGTGCTCCTTGTGTTCGACCCTGGGAGCTATACCAGGTTAATCCTATAGCAGGACCACTTCTCTGTGTTTCATTGATTTTATCTTCATTTGTGGTTCATTTTTCTTGATTGACGCATTCTGAGCGATTGAGGACAACGACATTGTGATTTATTTTCTACCTCAGTTGTTAGTGTGATTTTCGCGTCGTCAAGGGGCCGTGGATGGCGTGGCTGACGAAGGCGGGCGACGAGCAGCTCGCGGAGGAGGTCTGGAGCGCGGAGGAGCATCGCGCGAGGACGACCTGCGGTTGGCGAACACGCGCGCCGCGCGCGGGACCAAGGCCCGCTGGAGGCTGACGGACGGGGATTGGACCGCGGCTAGGGGCAGTGGCTGGCGGGTGACTCCAGGTGGTTGGACCGCCGCGGCTTGTTGGCGTGCTGGTGGCTGCATGGGGAGGCTGAGATCGCAGGTGATGGCGCGCGGGATTGGAGCTGGAAGGAGGCGCGGGGATGGCCGCTCAAGAAGGTGGCGTCGTTGGCGGCGAGGAGGCGCGGGGATGGCCGCTCAAGAAGGCGGCGTCCTTGGCGGCGAGGAGGACGGCCGACACACGGCCAGGGGACGTCGGGGCAGAGGTAGCGTCATCGGCGATGGGTGTGTGCGTGGAGGTGGAAGAAGAAGCAGGGGGTGTCACCACCCCCTATGTTTCTCATGCATTTGTTTAAATACGCGCAAATAAACGATTAATCGGTTCATGAAATTGCGTCGAAAAATTAAATAAAAATCACTGTTGCGTTCGCAATGTGTGATTTGTCCGTGGAAACATAATTTGTTTGGTGATTTGATGAGTGAATATGGGTGAATCGAGGAGAGAGAAAGATATGAGGAAGAAAAGATATTACCTGGATGGAGGATTGGATGCCTGGGGATGAAGCTCTTGCTGGAGCTTCAGATCTTCGCTCGAAGCAGCGGCTAGGTGCTGAGCTCGGGCAGCTCGAATGGGAGCTGCAACAAGAGGTGGGGAGCCCCTTGGATCTCGCCGGGAAAGGAATGGTCGTCGCTCTACCTGAGTCGATCTCTGCTGTCACCAGGAAGGCTAAGGGAGCTCTCGTCCTCTCACGATGATGGCGGATGGAGATGAATGGAGGAGGGGGAGGGCATTATAAAGAGGAAGAGGAGGTTGGAGAAGAGATGGAGAAGGTGGAGAAGATGGGGTGGAATGAGAGGTGTCGTAGGGTGGCCTCTCCCTTAAGTTAAGGGAGAGTGGAAAGGAATGGGTAGAGAGGAGAGAGATGATGCCACTTGGCGTGCTAGGATGCGGCCATGTGGCATTTATTTAATAAAAAGCAAAAACTAAGGAGTTGACACGTGGCGGCTTCCGGAGCCACCACGTGTCGCTCCCAGAAAAATCCAAAGTTGGAATGGAAAGAAAAATAAAAAAGACATAACAAAAGGGCTTAAATCAAAAAGTGTTCAACACGAAAATTACTCGTCTCGATGAGATCTACAACTTTCATGAAGTGCTGAAAATCAAACGAGATCATATGTACAAAAACGTATTTTTGGGTGGTACCTTATAGGTATAAAATATCACATTTTATCTTTTGCATTTTTTTTTGTCATTTTTCAATAAGAGAAAAATCAAAATAAAAATAGAGAAAATATGAGAAGAATATTTACAACTTAATCTAATTTTTTTGGATTTTTATTAATGAAGAAAATAAAACGATAAAATGCAGGGGTAAAACCGTCATTATGTACAATGTAAAAAGGGGCCCAAAACCCAAGTTTTGCATACGAGCTCCGATTTTAATGAAATTGGTCTTGTTTCGAAGGTCTTTGAATTTATATTACTTTAAAAGTGAGTAGACCTAATTCGGAGGCTGTATGAACGAGATATGCGCATTTTAAGGTTCATGGTTTCAAACTTGGCTTGGGGTTTTATTGGGCAATTTTGCAAGTTAGTATTTTTTTTTGATATTTTTCTTTAATTGGTGTTAGTAATATATACAGAATAGAGTTAGTTTTATTAGATTTGGAGTTAGTATAAAATATATACAAATAGGGTATTTTAGCTAATATACAGGTGAATATTTACAAGTGAATTTGGCTTCTTATTTTATGCAAATATGAATGCTAAAATACATATGTTATCAATGCATGCATGAATGCTAATTATGCGATATAAGTAGAAATATGCCTATAATTACTCGGGAACACAATTCTATTTTCAACTTTTAGAGTGATGAATCGCAGATTCATCAACCCCCTATACTTAAACCTTGCTCGTCCCTGAGCAACTAAAATGAAATGCAAGAGTGAAATGAGATTGGGTTCCATACCAAAGTCATGAACAAAAGGTGAAAATGGAGCTTGACTCGACCTTTGGATTAATTGTGTGGCGGAACCTTATTGGGATCTGAACTTAAGTCCTAACAGACTTCAAGTTCCACAAGTCTTCTATTCAAGACGCCTTAACAGTCAGGTCAGAACAAATCCTCAAACGCAAATTTCTGATGACTATGATTCTTACTTGTACTGTGTAAGTGATAATTAGCTCTCCACATCAGAAATGACTCGGAACCAGCCTCCTCTAACAAGGTAACTGATGAATCCACGATTCATCGCCTTTATTCTTTTATTTTAGCTTCATTTTCTTAGTCAAACACATGTAAATACCCATTAATTTCATAATTTTACCATTTTGCATGCATTTATTAAAATTACATTTTTAACACTTTTTGTACATAAATAAAAGAATAAAGAAAGAAAAAGAAAAGAAAAATAAAGGATGTAGTTATGCAATAAATACAGACTGACCCAAACCCCGAGAGAAGGTCAAGACTTGACCTGATCGACCAGGAATAAAGTAGGGGGAGATAGGGTCGTTTGTCAGAAAAATCAAAAATATCTTGTAAATATTTTTCATGTATATTTATACAAAACTTACATTATTTTATCTGTACATAATGTGACCTCAAACTAATTATTTTCGTAAATAAAAGTTGTAAATAAAATTGTGTTGTAAATAATAAAAACATTTGTAAAATAAAATATTGTATATATTGCAAATAATTACACCCAGAAAAAGCCACAAAATGATAATTGAAACATCAATTCTGGCTCCACACAAGCTCAAATTGAACCAAACTCACTTCCATCATACTATAAATTAAATTATCTTTCAAATGGTTGTGGTTTCATTATTTTTGGAATTACGGTTAAAAAGTCGGTTTTCTGGGGTGTTTTGTGCAGTTTTCCTATATATTTGATGAACATATTTATTTATATTTGATTTTATACATAATATATATTGTAAATATTGTTTTCATTAAAAAAATTAAAAAATTAAAAATTAAAAAAATCTTTTATAAAAATTATTTCCTTATTTGCACCTATGTACATTATATTATATGTATATAATATATGTATACAACTAACTTCCTTAAATAAAAAAGGAACCAAAAAAATAAAATATCTAACTTTAACTAATTAATTTAATTTAATTACGAATTTTGTATTTATATTTAATTATTTAATTCTTTATTTGATTTGATAACTTACCTTTTATGTAAAGATTTGATTTTGTGCCTTAAATAGCCACCATTAAGGTGGCTAATTGATTTTTGGAAATTATTTAATTTATTTATTTTAATTAATTACGAAATTCGTTTTTAATTAATTATTTATTTTATTTATTCAAATATTTTATTTAATTAACCAATAAACACTTTCCTCATTTGTGAATATCTTCCATTTTTTATTTTTTTTCTCTTTTTAATGGGCTCCTCCTCCCTCATTCACACTTGATCGATCTTTGGCGGAGAGGAGCCCGGTTTCCGAGAGAATTCTTGTTGAAGAGGGTCCTAGCCTCCGATCCAGTCGGTGACAGAGATTTGTGCTTCGTCGAGGCCATCATGGCTTGTCCGATCCCCGAGGTGAGATCCGCTTTTACCTGTCTTTTTCCCTAGGTAATCGTAGATTTAGATTTTTACGTAGGAGTAGGGAATAGTTTTTAGATTAAAAATCCCAAAACATTTCTCCACATAATTCGCCTCCGACACCGATTTTCATCTCATCTCGCTATCCCTCCATATTCACGTTCTACCTTACACGACCTGTCACCTCCGACCACGCACGGTGGTCGGAGTGTAGGATCTATCTTCCATTTCGCGCAAGATCCTCCCATTCACCATTCCCATTTTTGTGTATAAATAAAAACAATATAAAATATTTTTCCTGTTTGTCTCACATCTATTTTTGCAGGAAGAATTTAAAAAAAACTTTCTTTCTTCTATCTAACCTTTGTTTTGCAGGTAAAATTAAAAAATAAAAAATTTTTGTTTTGTCTCTAACATCTTGTTTTGCAGGAAAATAAAAATAAAAATAAAAAAATTTCTTCTCCCTTGTACTTCCTGTTTACATTTGCTGTTTAAAAAAATTGAAAAAAATATATTTTTACTTTCCTTTATTATCATTTCTGTGCATACAAATAACAATAAAAAAATAAAAAAACAAAAAAAACAAATAAAAAAATAAAATTGCAAGCAGGCAGCGGCCATCAACCCGCCGCCCGCAACCCCATCACGGATCCGCCAGCCCTCCACCTACCTTGCCCGGCCGCAGTCCTCCTTCCGCGGCCATGCGGTGCGGCGGCGACCCACGCGCCGCCCCGTTCGTGCGCGACCTCCTGCGACCCGCGCCCCCTGGTGCCACGCGTCCTCCCAGCGCGCGTGTCCTCCGTGCCATCTCCAGACCCGCCTCCAGTGCGGGTCGCCAACCCAGCAGCCCCAGGCGCGACCCCTCCGCGCCGCCTTCCGCCACGCCGCCTCCGACAGCGCACCCCGCGCTGTCCTCGCAGCGAGCCACCTCCAGATCTCCTTGGCGCCGCCCTCCTCCGCGGTCCCAGGCCGTCTTTCCGCCCCCGAAGCAGCCCCGCCGACCGCGCGTGAGAGCCCGACCCACTCCAGCGGCTCCTCCTCGCGCAGCCCGTGCGCGCCGCCACGTTCTCCTCGCCCCCCTCTACCGCCGACCCGCGGACGCCCATCTCCTCCAGCCTGTTGGCGGCGGCGGCTCCATGTTCCTTCCATTTGGTTTGGCTTGAGAAGTAAGATACGAAGGAATCACCAGAACCCTAAGGGGATTTGCAATATAAAATTGGAAAAACTACAGATCCACCCCTGAAGGTACTCGAAATTGCAAAGACACTCCTGTTCTACAAAGAAAGTCATGTGCTTCGCACATGTTATCTGGGTAATTTGCGAATTATTACCTGTTGTTTATTATTTTTTTATTTTCTGAAAGAACTTTTGAAAATTACATTTCAGCCCCCGCATTTTTAGACTCAAACTTGCTTGCTTTCTTGGAATGAAATAAATGTTATTCTGAGTCGAAAAATCTTGAGAAAATTTGCGTAGACTTCTGATCTGGCATTCTTCATTGTATAAGTTTTTCATAGCTTTTCGTTGACTTTTAATATATTTAAAAAATAAAAAAACATTGTCTTTTTTACTGCTTTTTATCACTTGTGAATATTGTTCGTCTTATAAAAAAAATAAAAATTCAAAAACCACTAAAAAATTAGCTTTCGAAATTTGACTATAGAGTTTTTTCAATCGTGCTCCTTGTGTTCGACCCTGGTCGCTATACCAGGTAAAAAGAATAGCAAAAAACCGCTTACATTGTTTTCTTGATTCATTTTTTTAAGTGATTTAAAATACAAATTTTTCTCGTTGACCGATTCGAGTGGTTGAGAACAACGACAACAATTGTGAATTATTTTATCCATCTCGACCGCGTCGGATTTCGTGTCATCAGAATGGCGCCGTTGCCGGGGAGCACGGCTTTGTAGTCATTTTTCTATTTTTGTCTCTCTATATTATAATTGTTTTCTGACCTTTTCTCTCTAATTTTTTATGCGAGGTACTGCGTGGATAATTTGGAGTTTACTTTTTGAGGACCCGCACAAGAAGAAGAGTAGGAAGGAGAAGAAGATATTTTTTATTTGAGAGAACAATTATTCTTGTAATAATTTAGGATTCTAAACTTGTGGACTTGGACTTTTCTCGGGGTCTGTTTCGCCAAGTGCCGGTGCACTTGGGGGACCTCACTGCTGTTTTCCGTGTTTTTGATTTCACGCCATAACTTGCTATCTTGATTCGCGTAGATTTGGCCCCTAGACGTAGGATTTTTGTTGATTGTGACGTAAAATTTCTAAGGCCCAACACCTAATAGAATATCTGTTCCTATAGAACGTAATTGGACCTTACTAAAATTCACTGAAAAAGTTAGTTTAATTGGATTTGAGACCACGTGCCGTGAGGAGTCACATACAGCGCTGGCAGGACCCGTTGTGGCGGGCACCGAGTGACTCTCAAGATCGGACTCCGGACTCGATTCGGTTAACTAACTATTGTTCTTCACGATCAATAGAAGTTGCTTGTCTAAGGCCGATTTCTTCGTGCATCATATAGTTAGTTTATATTCTGTCTTTAATTTTATGCGCGGATCATATTGCATGTAGAGTGCTGGAGTAAGGTACGCATTTTCTATCTCTGCATGCATCATTGTGTTTGATCGTGCATTGGCTTTCTCGATCCCTGCCCCTGTTTTTGGACTCAAATTAATCAAAGAGGAAATCGGAAAGCTCGTTAGGCGTTTATTCTTGAAAATGTCCAAAAAAATCACAAAATCAAAAATTAAAAAAAAGTTGGGACTGCTAATTGAACTTGACTCTAAAATCAAACGTAATTGATTCACTTCATTGTATTGGGAGAGCAATTCTCTCATTGTTTGCGCGTTTACTCGCTCGCGTACACACTAAGGAGTAGTGCCCAAATCCTATTCAAGCCTCCTAAGTGTTTGTACAACTTTCGTTGATCACCTTAACTCTAAAATTGAAAAGATACAAGGACCGAATCTCACGGTCTTCACTTTGTGTTGAGTTGGTGAACTGGGGGTTTGCTTTGTGTTTTGTATGTCTTTGGTGTGAGTCGGTTACAATCATCTTCCTTTATCATTAGCAGTCACCTTCTGTCTCTAACCCACCCTCCCTCCCTTCTATCTCTCTCTTCGTTCCTGCCTTTTCTTTCTTTCACTCCCTTCTATCCCTCCATCCCCCCCTTCAGTTTCCTCTCATCACGATGGGCCACTTTCCATTCCAGCCGAATTTTGCGGCTTCTTCATTTCACGCCCATCACTCACGTTCATTCTCTCGAGAGGTCGGAACCCCATCCGACTTCTCATTTTCTCCCTACCCACCCTCCCATTTGGGACGTGCTGTGAGTGACACCCACAGAGACCAGATTGACCAAACACGAGACATGGGTGTTCACATTACTGAGATGAGAGTGCATCCCATAGGCAATCGAATGGGGCAGTTGCGAGCTTTAGATGACTTGTATCCTAGAACATTGGATGAGTACACAGATCATGAAGTCCAGTCCGCTTCTACCTTGAGACCCTTTGTTCTGGATTTAGAGTTAATTGATCTACTGCCTAAGTTTTTTGGGGAAATGCACGAGGAACCTTATTTGCATATTGATGAATTTGAGGATTTTTGTGTATCACGATCATATTTGGATATCACTTCTGAGGACATGATGTTGATTACCTTCCCATTTACACTTCAGAGTAGAGCCAAGAGTTGGCATAGACGATTGGGAAGGAAGATTGCTACATGGGGAGATTTACGATCATTATTTTTGAAGAAATTTTACCCCCAATGTAGAGCAGAGATGATGCGGTCATGTATTCGTGAATTTTCTGTTAACCCCCAAAGGCCGTTGAGAGATTCATGGTTGAGGTTACGAGAACTTTTGAGGCGATTTCCAGATCATGGATTTTCGATGACTGACCTTATCCATATCGCCATGAGGGGGAGGACCGCAGAGCAAATATCATATGTCATTACCTCGTGTAGTGGTTCACTCCATTGTCCCGACTTGGATTTTGTTGAGACCATCTTGGATACACTTTCTGATCTTGCATATACACTAGATGATTTATTTGGGACAACACATGACGGAGAGATGACAATTGTTGAGTGTGTGACACACCATGCTGATCTTGATAGCACACACAAATCAGAGGATATGGATGCTACTACTTCTCATTTGATGGATGTGTTGCCTACTGTTGTGAGTTCCCAGAGCCGGACATTGGTTGATGACCAATTGGATTTACAATCAGATTTTGAGCCACACCCGCTCTATCACGTAGAAGATTCGTCGATTCTAGATCTGCTAGGATCCCAAGAGATAGAGGAGGAACCCACATCTCAGCCATCCTCTGATTCTTTCCAGTATCCATACATAGTTGATACAGTGTCTTGTCTTCAGGAGATCTTCTCAGATTCGGAGATACATTTGGATTCATCTCAGCATAGAGAGTTTGATGAGGGACCGAATTTGGATTTTACAGAACTTGATAGTCCCGTACTTGAGCCATGTGTCCTCCCATTTGATGAGGTCGATACATTTTTAGAGGACATGACATTTGACAGCATTGATCCCAACTTCCCTGATGATTCGGCATTACTCCCTGAGGGTTATCTGCGGGAGGATGCCATGGACCATATAAACTCGGTTTCACTTTCTGGGAGTGCATCCGATCTGTTGGATCACGAGACCGAGTATTTTGATATTTCTGATAATGAATTTGATGATTCTCTCCTCGACGACCCTCGCGAGGATGACCCGATCTTTGAGGTATTCGATGATTTCACTGATTTGTCTACATTCCATGCATCGGATATCTGCCTTTATAGTGAGTCTCCAGATCATGATCTTCCATGTCTATTTGAGACGGTGATTGACGTGGAGGATTCACTGACTGATCCTTCTTTCTCCACGTTTGACTTCTTCGGTTCTGCCCTTTCACTCCATATAGATCTCGAGCCGACGATTTCTTTTGTGCTACCGGAGCCTGACTTCATCTGCACATATCTTTACCCGGTAGCAAACACCCGCCTGACTGTTTATCTGGGTGTTATCATTTACTCTCTTAACTCTGTTGACCTCGTTGTTGTTCTCCCACCGAGACTGCAACGACAGTACGATATTCGCCTGACAGATGCCGTCCTGAACCTCGATACGGCGTTGTCCTAGCATTTGCGCCCAGCTAGGGGCGTAAACTCTAGCGCTCGTTGAGAGACACCTCAACATTGATCACATATGTTTATATCATTCTGTCCATATCATATATTCTTTCTGTCTCACACCCCATCTCCATCTCATGATTATTCCATACTTAGGGTGTACTTTACCCTAAGTATAGGGGGGTGTCAAACTTATGATTATTATTTTGATTCTTTATACCTCTGTTTTGCTGCCTATACTTAGGGATATTTTACCCTAAGTATAGGGGAGGTAGAGTTTATATATTCATCTCCTCGGTTTTCCCCTTGTGTACAGTCTTCTATACTTAGGATTACTTGATCCTAAGTATAGGGGGATCACCGACTTCTATTGATTTTATTCTTTTATTCGTCATTGTAGTATACTAGTCTTCTCACTTTTCTATACGAAGCACGAGTTATGTCTTTATTTCCAGCTCTTTGATCACTATGAGGACATAGTTCGAGCTAAGTATAGGGGGGTGTCGTATATATTGTATATATACTTTAGCCATAACTCGTACTTTCATATTTTTAATATGGCTAATATACTGTGTAAATACTAAAAAAAGCAATAAAGAGATGCAGAAAGTTCCTCAAATTTTTTTCTTGTACATACTGACTAATAAGTCAGGTTAAAATATTTTGAAAGTAGTTTGAAAATCTATTTGAAAAATATTTTGAAAACCATTTGAAAAATGTTTGAAAAATATTTTCAACCTTTGTAAAAAGTTTGCGCCTTGTAAAAATTTCTCTTAGAGTAAAAAAAAGATTTTGTAAAACTATTTGCAAGTGTTTGGAAAAATGGTCGAAAAATTATTTTGAAAAATCTATATATACTGTTTGAAAAATGTTTGCAAAATATTTTCAAATGATTGTAAATGATTGTAAAATTGTGTGAAAATTTATTTTGGACTATAGTTTTGAAAATTATTTGTAAAATTATTTTCAAATAAATTTGAGGAATATATGCATCACAAAAAAGAATAATTAAAAAAAAAGAGAAGAAATAAACTAAAAAAAACCAACTATGTATATGCTTGTATAAATTACTCAAGTTGTAAATCCTATCTCATGACTCTTGTAAATAATTGACTCACTCCTTTGTAAATATGTGCATATAATCCCTAACCTTTATCTTTAAAAAAAATTGTATAGACTTGTATATATTTCTAACTATTTGCAAAAAAAACTTTTGCATGTGCATCATTTTTCAAAAATCCATAAAAATTTCAAAATTTTGAAAATTGTTTCACAAAAATATTTTGTTTTCTCTATGCATTGTACATATTTTCTTGCATTGGCATGTGCATTTTTCAGGATAGTCTTGATGATTAAACTAAGTCTGGAATAAATTTGAAGAATGGAGCTTAGTCGGACCTTAATCCACTTAATTTCAGAGGAACCTTATAAGATTTGGAGTTAAGACTTTTCAGGTCCTAGTGACTTAATTCTTTGGGTCCACACGACTATGTTCACATGTCATCTTGATGAGTCTAAGTAGAATATTTAACAACACACGCATGATTCTTTCAGACCGTGGCTTACCTTGGACAATGCACTTTACACGTAGCTCTTCATGGAGGAGGTGGTGAGGAGGCAGTTTCCTTTGGCTTGGGGTAGCATATGAGGGTAGTACTTCTAGGCGGAACCTCTCTTCTTCTTCTAGTGAAGGAAGTGCGTCTCAACTTGGTCTAGTGGTGATGAAGTCTAAAGACAGAAGTTGTGGGTTGCAATAAAGCTTCAAAAGAGGGATAGTCTACTGGCTCAAGAGGAAAATTTCTTGTATATATGCTGCACCATGTAGATATGTTGTACAGATGCACTTGAAAAAAAAAGAAAAAAAGAAAAAAAAGATAAAAAGAAGAAAAGGCACTCCAAAAAAGTAGTGGGTCTGATAGAAAATGATAATCCCACCGGAGTATGTATATAGTGCAAATAAGCAAAAGCTTAAAGACTCAAGGATTCCATCTCATGAAGCTTGCAGCGGGAGACTTAGCTACACTGGTTGAGCTCCCAAAATTCTATACCTCTTATTCCCCCTCTTCTTGAGCCGGTTGCACTTGAACTTAGAAGGGAATACCCCGCTTCTCGAGGAAAGAGTTGCTAGACCGGGGGATTAGAGTTACCTTGTTGAGAGAGGTTGTTTCTTTGTTACTTCTGAGATGAGGAGCTATATCCACTTACACCGTACAAGTAAGATTTCATAGTCACAAGAATTTGTGTATGTAGACTTGTTCTGATCTGACGATTGAGGAGACCTGAATAGGAGTCTTGTGGAACTTAGAGGCTGTTAGGTTTTAAATCCACATCCCATTAAGGTTCCGACACACTAATAATCCGAAGGTCCGACAGAGCTCCAGACTACATTTTTATGAAGATAAGCTTAAAAGTCAACATTATTCTAACTTCTTTCCTTTTTCTTTTCTTTATTTTTGTTTTCACTTATTTTTCAAATAAGTGTTTGCTAAGGGACTAGCAAAGGTAAAGTATAGGGGAATGATGAATCCACGATTCATCGCCTTTATTCTTTTATTTTAGCTTCATTTTCTTAGTCAAACACATGTAAATACCCATTAATTTCATAATTTTACCATTTTGCATGCATTTGTTAAAATTGCATTTTTAACACTTTTTGTACATAAATAAAAGAATAAAGAAGAAGAGAAAAAGAAAAGAAAAATAAAGGATGTAGTTATGCAATAAATACAAACTGACCCAAACCCCGAGAGAAGGTCAAGACTTGACCTGATCGACCAGGAATAAAGTAGGGGGAGATAGGGTCGTTTGTCAGAAAAATCAAAAATATCTTGTAAATATTTTTCATGTATATTTATACAAAACTTACATTATTTTATCTGTACATAATGTGACCTCAAACTAATTATTTTTGTAAATAAAAGTTGTAAATAAAATTGTGTTGTAAATAATAAAAACATTTGTAAAATAAAATATTGTATATATTGCAAATAATTACACCCAGAAAAAGCCACAAAGTGATAATTGAAACATCAATTCCGGCTCCACACAAGCTCAAATTGAACCAAACTCACTTCCATCATACTATAAATTAAATTATCTTTCAAATGGTTGTGGTTTCATTATTTTTGGAGTTACGGTTAAAAAGTCGGTTTTCTGAGGTGTTTTGTGCAGTTTTCCTATATATTTGATGAACATATTTATTTATATTTATTTTTATACATAATATATATTGTAAATATTGTTTTCATTAAAAAAATAAAAAAAATAAAAATTAAAAAAATCTTTTATAAAAATTATTTCCTTATTTGCACCTATGTACATTATATTATATGTATATAATATATGTATACAACTAACTTCCTTAAATAAAAAAGGCACCAAAAAAATAAAATGTCTAACTTTAATTAATTAATTTAATTTAATTACGAATTTTGTATTTATATTTAATTATTTAATTCTTTATTTGATTTGATAACTTACCTTTTATGTAAAGATTTGATTTTGTGCCTTAAATAGCCACCATTAAGGTGGCTAATTGATTTTTGGAAATTATTTAATTTATTTATTTTAATTAATTACGAAATTCGTTTTTAATTAATTATTTATTTTATTTATTCAATTATTTTATTTAATTAACCAATAAACACTTTCCTCATTTGTGAATATCTTCCATTTTTGATTTTTTTTCTCTTTTTAATGGGCTCCTCCTCCCTCATTCACACTTGATCGATCTTTGGCGGAGAGGAGCCCGGTTTCCGAGAGAATTCTTGTTGAAGAGGGTCCTAGCCTCCGATCCAGTCGGTGACAGAGGTTTGCGCTTCGTCGAGGCCATCATGGCTTGTCCGATCCCCGAGGTGAGATCCGCTTTTACCTGTCTTCTTCCCTAGGTAATCGTAGATTTAGATTTTTACGTAGGAGTAGGGAGTAGTTTTTAGATTAAAAATCCCAAAACATTTCTCCACATAATTCGCCTTCGACACCGATTTTCATCTCATCTCGCTATCCCTCCATATTCACGTTCTACCTTACACGACCTGTCACCTCCGACCACGCACGGTGGTCGGAGTGTAGGATCTATCTTCCATTTCGCGCAAGATCCTCCCATTCACCGTTACCATTTTTGTGTATAAATAAAAAACAATATAAAATATTTTTCCTGTTTGTCTCACATCTATTTTTGCAGGAAGAATTTAAAAAAAATCTTTCTTTCTTCTATATAACCTTTGTTTTGCAGGTAAAATAAAAAAAATAAAAAAAAAATTTGTTTTGTCTCTAACATCTTGTTTTGCAGGAAAATCAAAATAAAAAAAAATTCTTCTCCCTTGTACTTCCTGTTTACATTTGCTGTTTAAAACAATTTGAAAAAAATATATTTTTTCTTTCCTTTATTATCATTTCTGTGCATACAAATAACAATAAAAAAATAAAAAAATAAAAAAAATAAATAAAAAAAATAAAATTGCAAGCAGGCAGCGGCCATCAACCCGCCGCCCGCAACCCCATCGCGGATCCGCCAGCCCTCCACCTGCCTTGCCCGGCAGCAGTCCTCCTTCCGCGGCCACGCGGTGCGGCGGCGACCCACGCGCCGCCCCGTTCCGTGCGCGACCTCCTGCGACCCGCGCCCCCTGGTGCCACGCGTCCTCCCAGCGCGCGTGTCCTCCGTGCCATCTCCAGACCCGCCTTCAGTGCGGGTCGCCAACCCAGCAGCCCCAGGCGCGACCCCTCCGCGCCGCCTTCCGCCGCGCCGCCTCCGCCAGCGCACCCCGCGCTGTCCTCGCAGCGAGCCACCTCCAGATCTCCTTGGCGCCGCCCTCCTCCGCGGTCCCAGGCCGTCTTTCCGCCCCCGAAGCAGCCCCGCCGACCGCGCGTGGGAGCCCGACCCACTCCAGCGGCTCCTCCTCGCGCGGCCCGTGCGCGCCGCCACGTTCTCCTCGCCCCCCTCTACCGCCGACCCGCGGACGCCCATCTCCTCCAGCCTGTTGGCGACGGCGGCTCCATGTTCCTTCCATTTGGTTTGGCTTGAGAAGTAAGATACGAAGGAATCACCAGAACCCTAAGGCTCTATTTGGTTGCAGGGTTGGGCAGGGTTGGGTTGGCCCAACCCGGGATACACCTCCTTCCAAACCTCCCAATTCTCCTCACAGTTTACTATTCATAGGGGTACTCCAACCTAACCCAACCCTGCAACCAAACGAACCCTAAGGGGATTTGCAATATAAAATTGGAAAAACTACATATCCACCCCTGAAGGTACTCGGAATTGCAAAGACACTCCTGTTCTACAAAGAAAGTCATGTGCTTCGCACATGTTATCTGGGTAATTTGCGAATTATTACCTGCTGTTTATTATTTTTATATTTTCTGAAAGAACTTTTGAAAATTACATTTCAGCCCCTGCATTTTTAGACTCAAACTTGATTGCTTTCTTGGAATGAAATAAATGTTATTCTGAGTCGAAAAATCTTGAGAAAATTTATGTAGACTTCTGATCTGGCATTCTTCATTGTATAAGTTTTTCATAGCTTTTCGTTGACTTTTAATATATTTAAAAAATAAAAAAACATTGTCTTTTTACTGCTTTTTATCACTTGTGAATATTGTTCGTCTTATAAAAAATAAAAATTCAAAAACCACTAAAAAATTAGCTTTCGAAATTTGACTATAGAGTTTTTTCAATCGTGCTCCTTGTGTTCGACCCTGGTCGCTATACCAGGTAAAAAGAATAGCGAAAAACCGCTTACATTGTTTTCTTGATTCATTTTTTTAAGTGGTTTAAAATACAAATTTTTCTCGTTGACCGATTCGAGTGGTTGAGAACAACGACAACAATTGTGAATTATTTTATCCATCTCGACCGCGTCGGATTTCGTGTCATCAGTAACTCAATAACCCGGTCCAGCAACTCTTTCCTCGAGGAGCGGGGTATTCCCTTCTAAGTTCAAGTGCGACCAACTCAAGAGGAGGGGGTAGAGAAAAGAATAAAGAATGGACGGTAGCAAGTGTAGCTAACCTATCCCGGGATGCCTGACCAGTGTAACCAAGTCATCCAGCTGCAGACTTCTTGCTAGTATACATACTCCAACAGGCAATTTTTTTGTGGCCTGTCTATTTTTTTGGAGTTCTTGCATTTCTCTTTTTCTTCTTCTTTTTTTTCTTCTCTTTTTTTTGGAACTATATACAAGGTGCAGCATGTACATCAGGAGTTTTTCCTCTTGAGCCAGTAGACTATTCCTCTTTTGAAGCATTATTGCAACCCACAGCGTCCCGTCCTTAGACTTCAACACCACCAGACTAGGTTGAGATGCACTACCCTCCCTAGAGGAGGACAGATGTTTCCACCCGTGTGCTACTCCAGCTAAAGGATTCTACCTCCTCACCACCTCATCAATGAAGAGCTACGTGCATTGTGCTTTGTCCAAGTTAGGTCACTGTCTAAAAGAATCATGCGTGTGCACGAGATATTCTACTTAGACTAATCAAGATGACATGTGAACATAGACTTGCGGACTCAAAGAATTAAATCCCTTGACCTGAAAAATCTTAACTCCAGTTCTTATAAGGTTCCTCTGAAATTAGGTTGATTAAGGTCAAATCAAGCCCATCCTCAATATCTACTCATAACTCGGTTCAAAACCCATTAGCTTTTCACCTTGCATATGCAAGATATGCATATGAGATGCAGATGTCATGCTATGAAGATGAGTGAAAATGCAAGACTCTTTTTTTAGATGCAGAGATGATATGCAAGAGTAAATAAGAAGCCTTTATTTTCTGTTATACAACAATTTTTATTATTTACAATAATTTTTGTTGATACAATTTGTACATAATATACATAGTGTACAGTTTTTTTTGGGTTTACATCTTATTTACAACAAATTTTACATAAGTATGTTTTACAAGAATTTTACAACTTTTTACACAAGTATTATACATATAGTACAAAATTATACAATTTTTTTTAATTTTTACCCACCCCGTACTTATTACATAATATATACAAAAATACGCAAAAGTACGAGCTATGGGTAAAGTATATATGTAATATATACATGCCCCCCTATACTTAGCGTGTGTTATGTCCTCAGAGCATGAAAAGCGACTAAAAAGACATAGCTCGGGCTAAGTGTAGGAGAGCGAAAAGTATAAAAGTATAGAAGTCGTTCCGCCCCCCTATACTTAGGCTCTGGCAGCCTAAGTGTAGAAGAAGATCAAAAATGGGGCGGACGAGGGCAAGAAGAGAAGTGGATGAGTATATACGTACGGGCATCGGTCCCCCCTATACTTAAGCTCTGGTCAGCCTAAGTATAGGACAGGAGTGAGTATGAGAACCGATGTGATTTGGAGGATGTACAATGAATAGATGCGGGTCACTCTCCCCCTATACTTAGGATCTGGTTATCCTAAGTATAGTCGTAAAATGAATTGAGATGAGCCGGGGCAAGTGATTCGGATCACTGGGGGGGGAGGGAGAGAAAGTATATACAAGAGAGAGTGAGAATATACAAGGATTAAGAAGGTTTGTGACGAACCTTCTTGCGGATGCGAGGAGGTGGATAATATACATATGTGTTGCTGTCAGAATCGTCCTCAGATGAATAATAGTGAGGTGTAGGGATCGTCCAACGAGGGTCGACACACGGCTGCTTGCTTAGATAAGGCTTGAGAACAGCCGAACTGAGCTCACTCATATAAATCACCTTGTCCGGACCAGATGAGGACTCCTCAGAAAATTCCTTCTTCTGTGTATTGAAGGAAACTTTCTTAATCGGTTTGCTAGAACCTGAATCATTGAGAGGGAGATGAGAGAGACGCGCCTTGAGAGGTTCGGGGGAACATCTCAAGGAATCAATTCTCGACTTCCTCTCACTAGATAGCCGACTAGAAGAGGGGGCAACCGTGTTTTTATGTGGGGTCAATTTAGTCTTGGTTGTTTCCTTTGAAGGTCTGGGATGTGGTGTGGTGCTGACCATGGGTTCCTCATCAGACGAGTCACCATATAGGTTGTAATATTCCTGAAGGGTCAGCACACGGCTCGGGAAGGTGCTAGTGGTCTCAGTCGGCTTGGCATTATTGGGCTCTTGTATCGGATCATCAAAATGGTCAAGGCAGTCAACAAAGGTCATGTCCGACTTAATGATAGCTTCTGATTGTGAGTCCTCCTTAGAAGCTGTCCTGGTGGCGGTGCAAGCAGTTGATGAAGTGAAGATGTGGGGAGTCTCAGAACCAATAATCGTCCGGGCAGTCGGTCTCTCAGGTGTAGTAGAGAGGTGGAACTCATCTACCTCTCGATGGTCACGACTGTCAGCGGATGTGCGGGTTACCTTAGAGTAAAGTGTATCAAAGAATGGGTGAGGTCGGAGTGCTTCCAATGCTGAGAAATCGATCTCCCGAGTCTCGCAATCTATAGACGCTTTAGCTGAGGCTAAGAACAGCTTCCCGAGAATAATCGGAGACTGGGTAAACTCTCCTCGGTGCTCGATGTCAATGATCGTGAAGTCGACCTGGAGTAGAGCACCTTGGAAAGTAACGATGACTGAAATATTTCCTCTACACCGTTTGATGGATCGATCAGCCAGCTGAACGATCTCTCTCGACTTTCTGATTGGCCTGAGTTTGAGCTTGTCAAACACAGAGGTCGGGAGGATATTTATAGGTGAGTCATCATCGATTCTCGCATGGGTGAAAATGGTGTCTTTGATTTCACATTCAACCCTAGGCAACCGCTTCACTCTGCGGCTTTTGGTCTTTCTCCCCATCACCAAGGATGTGGCCATAGACACTATGTGTCTTTCAGTCCTTGTTCTCTTCTTACCCGACCTCTTGGGCATCAATTTACACTTTACAAATCTCTTGAGGTCGGGGAAGTGATCTATGGCCTTTATTAAGGGAAGTTTAAAGATCAATTCATCATCAAGTGCTTCCCTTAGGGTGGAATCCAATTTTTTAAATCATTTTCATTTTCAATTTTTATGTGAATTTTTGGTTTTTCAATTTTTTGGTGTTTTTGATGGATGAATGATCAGACTCTTGATTGGAGGGCAAGTGGTTAGTAGAAGAGGGAGATAGAATGAACTCCAGCTGTACAGACGGTGTGGGTTCCCTGATGTTTGCTTTGTTTTCAACCTCAAAACTACTCATGTCTTTTCTCACTTTTATACTCAGGCTGGCAGAAATTGATTGTAATATTCCCATGACATCTCTCAACTCGTTACCAAATGATTCATTTTTCTTAATAAGTCTAGAGATGTCATCCTCCACAAAATTCTCATGACAAATCATGGGAGGGTTCTGCTCAAGTGGAGGATACTGATGAGATATTGGGGTCTCATACTCAACATACCTTGACTCTGGCATGTAATGCTGGGTTGAGTATGGACTATCCAAATGGCAAATATCGGTCGGAGCCTCATATGACGGAGTCAATGAAACAGGGACTGATAAGTCTAGGTCATGAGTCCAATCTTGTGAATGTATAGGCTCTCCAAATGAAGGCTGGTTAATGGAGGCTTGATCACTAAAGTCAATCAAGTTTGGGAAATCATGATGTTCAGGCCTCTCCATTCGGCTTGTTCGATCGACCGTGTTATGCCCTAAGTTCAAGTCGGGATGTCTATATATGAGTTGTGGTATGATCCCTACTTGGGGTGAAGCATGTGGGGGCATATAATTTTGCCAATCATCTATCTCAGCAGTGGCTTGCTCTTCATTCGAGTCTTTGATTCCTGCAAGCTCTCGGGAGTAAGGACAGTCAGCCCAAGGTGGAAGTGGATCCGTGGTGCTAGAATATGGAGTAGGTGAGAAATGCGAAGAAGTGGAGAAGTCAGTCGAAGTTCTGACTTCATAATCGGATTGAGGTGGAGCTGACCACGGGTAAGGGTCTCCCGTGGGCGGCGGAGGATACATGGAAGAATGAGAAGGTGAAGATGATCGGTATATGATCGATGAGGAATGACCAGAGGTCTCAGGGTATGGGGACCAATATCCTGACATCTTGAAGAGAAGATAATGAATGTAAGTAGAGCGAGGTAGAAAATGCGCAATTACGCAGGATAACACACACGGACAGACACGCAGACAAACGCAAGAGCAAACCCTGAATTCACACTCAACACGGTGAAGGACCCAAAACCGAGTCCAATTAATCTTGTTAATTTTAAGTGTGATTTTTCAAGCAAGATAGCAAGGATTTACGCGGCCTATAGGGAAGTCGGCTCAGAGCTAGATGCGTCTTCCCTGTTTAACATGTCGCCTAAGATACCGTCGATCCTCCCTTTCTTCGCTCTTATCCGGAGTTGGGGACTCAAAGACGTGCCCCTATCTACCTGCAAGCAGGCGGAGGCTGACAAAGCTAGGCCTTGTCGTAGAGTACCGCTGGTTCGCCCCTATCTACCCGCGAACAGGCGGAGGCTACTTGGTACTTGTCAATGAGCTAAAAGTATCCAACTCGTGATATTTGCTAGGATCAGTTGGCCCGTGATATGGAAGGTGGGGATTTGGGCTCTGCCTTAAGGTGTTCACACAGACTCAAGTACCCTTACTCAGCCTGAAAACAAGGTCGGGGATTAGTCTCCCGCAAACAATTTTTCCAATTTTATCAATTTTTTTGGTCAATACTGTTAGCAGTCCCTGTTTTAAGTTAAGTTCTCACTTGTTTAGTCCAACCACACAGCACGCCTAACGTCCAGTCTCAATTTTTGTTTAATTTAAGTTCGAAAAACTGAGGGGGAAATCGAGAAAAGCCGATGCACGAAAAACAATGCTGCGTATGCTGAGTTAAGAAGACTTACAGTGATCCCTTCGCTTTTATGCAGGATGCAATACAGTATTGAAATTTTACACTATATGCAAATGCAGACGACAAAATCCGCTCCTAGACAGGCAGTTCTATTAGCGAGTGAAGAACATGTTTATTTGGACTAGATCTGCGGTCTAGGTGCGTCTTTTAAGTGTATGTGTGGTCCTAAAAATTACGAGCACAAGCAATTCCTGGAGTGGCTCAAGGAGCCGCTAGTACAAGTCTAAGTTACAATTCAACCACACAGCACACGGGGACACGATTCCACTATTTTTACACACGCGAGAACCCGAACGGGAACCGCTGGAAATGATGCGAAAAAATGTGGAAATAAATGCAATTATAGGTTCTCTCAAATCACTCAAACAAATTCGAATGCGTGTTCCTCGAAGCGTCTTCGACTCCGGTGTCCCTCGCACAAAATCAAGTTGAGGTCAGATAAAGAACGACACAAAAATGCAAAAATTTAAAAGACAGAGAAATATTCACAAGAAAAACCGGGGGTCAGACTACCCGGGGATTGAAAATCAAACAATCAGAATTTCACTTCAAATTAACCTAAGCCGTGCCTCCCCGGCAACGGCGCCATTTGATAAGCCGCTCCCGCACCCTTTGTTAATTCGGTCAAGTTAATGTCCAAATCAATTTAAATGTCGTTCGTTGCAGTCGGATACGAGAGGGCTAATAAAAAACCACTTTAATTAGATTCGAGTTAATTTCAAGCGGCAGATTTTTTTACTTGGTGAAGTCCAAGGTCGAACTCAGGGAGGCAGCTGTCTCCTTAGGTGAATTTGAAGCAAAGTCCAAGTGTGTGATTTTCGGGGAATTATTTTTGATCTTTTTCGGTTTTTTTATGCAATACACATGCAAAATCAGGCCAAATTAAATGTTAATTCAGAAAGATGGTCAAATTAATTCCAAAAATTATGAAACTTGGCCAGATTATGAAATGCGATTAAATTAAGCTATTCTAATTTTTTTGTAACTTTTAGATGAACGGATAATAAAATAGGCAGACTTTAGTGAAAATAACTAAATCAATTTTGATAATTACCAAACAATGATATTTCTAAGAAACAAAATTAATCCAAATAGATATAATTAAGAGCTATCCAAATCAACTTGAATTTCATAAAAACACTTCACAGTTGATTAATTAAAAATCGATTAAGGTTTTCACTAAATGATTTTTCTAAGACAAACTATACGTGCAAATGGTGTGATTTTTGGATATGTTATAGCACAGACTTATATCTACCACTAATGATTTTTCAGAGATTTTTCGATAAGCAGACAATGAGTAATAAATTAATCAATCAACATGGGCAAAATATTGCAATTTTTCACCAAATTATTTTCCATAAATATTCTGCTAATCAGAAAAATACAAATAAATGATAAAATGGTAGAACAAGAGTTATGCTACACAATGCAATTTTTGGAATTGAAAATGGATAACAAAATGACAATAAAATAAATATGCAAATGCAAGGGTATGAATGCAATACAGAAAATGAAATATGAGCTGAAATTGAGCACAGGGACTTAAAAAAACATGCAATAAGCTAAAACTTGAAATTTCTTTGATAACTTGCAAAGGGTGTCAAGTGTCCCCTTTGCAAATCCCCATTTCTTTATTGTGCGATATCTTCTCCCCTGTTTTGTTGGCTAGAACAGGGGAGGTCCACGGGATGGCCGATGGAGCTTGGAGGGGCCGTGGATGGCGTGGCTGACGAAGGCGGGCGACGAGCAGCTCGCGGAGGAGGTCTGGAGCGCGGAGGAGCACCGCGCGAGGACGACCTGCGGTCGGCGAACACGCGCGCCGCGCGCGGGGCCAAGGCCCGCTGGAGGCTGACGGGCGGGGATTGGACCGCGGCTAGGGGCAGTGGCTGGCGGGTACTCCAGGTGGTTGGACCGCCGCGGCTTGTTGGCGTGCTGGTGGCTGAGTGGGGAGGCTGAGATCGCAGGTGATGGCGCGCGGGATTGGAGCTGGAAGGAGGCGCGGGGATGGCTGCTCAAGAAGGCGGCGTCGTTGGCGGCGAGGAGGCGCGGGGATGGCCGCTCAAGAAGGCGGCGTCATTGGCGGCGAGGAGGACGGCCGACACACGGCCAAGGGACGTCGGGGCAGAGGTAGTGTCATCGGCGATGGGTGTGTGCGTGGAGGTGGAAGAAGAAGCAGGGGGTGTCACCACCCCCTATGTTTCTCATGCATTTGTTTAAATGCGCGCAAATAAACGATTAATCGATTCATGAAATTGCGTCGAAAAATTAAATAAAAATCACCGTTGCGTTCGCAACGTGTGATTTGTCCGTGGAAACATAATTTGTTTGGTGATTTGATGAGTGAATGTGGGTGAATCGAGGAGAGAGAAAGATATGAGGAAGAAAAGATATTACCTGGATGGAGGATTGGATGCCTGGGGATGAAGCTTTTGCTGGAGCTTCAGATCTTCGCTCGAAGCAGCGGCTAGGTGCTGAGCTCGGGCAGCTCGAATGGGAGCTGCAACAAGAGGCGGGGAGCCCCTTGGATCTCGTCGGGAAAGGAATGGTCGTCGCTCTACCTGAGTCGATCTCTGCTGTCACCAGGAAGGCAAAGGGAGCTCTCGTCCTCTCACGATGATGGCGGATGGAGATGAATGGAGGAGGGGGAGGGCATTATAAAGAGGAAGAGGAGGTTGGAGAAGAGATGGAGAAGGTGGAGAAGATGGGGTGGAATGAGAGGTGTCGTAGGGTGGCCTCTCCCTTAAGTTAAGGGAGAGTGGGAAGGAATGGGTAGAGAGGAGAGAGATGATGCCACTTAGCGCGCTAGGATGCGGCCATGTGGCATTTATTTAATAAAAAGCAAAAACTAAGGAGTTGACACGTGGCGGCTTCCGGAGCCACCACGTGTCGCTCCCAGAAAAATCCAAAGTTGGAATGGAAAGAAAAATAAAAAAGACATAACAAAAGGGCTTAAATCAAAAAGTGTTCAACACGAAAATTACTCGTCTCGACGAGATCTACAACTTTTGTGAAGGGCTGAAAATCAAACGAGATCATCTGTACAAAAATGTATTTTTGGGTGGTACCTTATAGGTATAAAATACCACATTTTATCTTTTGCATTTTTTTGTCATTTTTCAATAAGAGAAAAATCAAAATAAAAATAGAGAAAATATGAGAAGAATATTTACAACTTAATCTATTTTTTTTGGATTTTTATTAATGAAGAAAATAAAACGATAAAATGCAGGGGTAAAACCGTCATTATGTACAATGTAAAAAGGGGCCCAAAATCCAAGTTTTGCATACGAGCTCCGATTTTAATGAAATTGGTCTTGTTTCGAAGGTCTTTGAATGTATATTACTTTAAAAGTGAGTAGACCTAATTCGGAGGCTGTATGAGCGAGATATGCGCATTTTAAGGTTCATGGTTTCAAACTTGGCTTGGGGTTTTATTGGGCAATTTTGCAAGTTAGTATTTTTTTGATATTTTTCTTTAATTGGTGTTAGTAATATATATAGAATAGAGTTAGTTTTATTAGATTTGAAGTTAGTATAAAATATATACAAATAGGGTATTTTAGCTAATATACAGTTGAATATTTACATGTGAATTTGGCTTCTTATTTTATGCAAATATGAATGCTAAAATACATATTTTATCAATGCATGCATGAATGCTAATTATGCGATATAAGTAGAAATATGCCTCTAATTACTCGGGAACACAGCTCTATTTTCAACTTTTAGAGTGATGAATCGCAGATTCATCAGAAGTTCAACAATAGTATTAGAATCTATACCTGCGATCTCAGACCGAATTACTAAGAATCGATAAGCATAACTATTTTCCAGATACCCCAAGAAGACAACGTCAATTGTTTTAGGTCCAAGCTTCTTTCTCTTGTGTTCTGGGATTAAGACCTTAGCCAGGCATCCCCACACCTTAAGATATTTTAGGCTTGGCTTCCTATTTCTCCAAAGTTCAAATGGACTCTTATCTTTATACCTTAAGGGAACTCTATTCAGAATATGGCAGGCCATATTCAAAGCTTCCCCCTCACATGTAAGATGGTAGCCCAGAACTTTGTAAAAATACATTAACCATATCAGTTAGGGTCCTATTTTTTCGTTCTGCTATTCCATTGGACTGTGGTGAATATGGTGCAGTGACCTCATGAATTATGCCAAATAGTTTGCATTGTTCATCAAATATTTTAGATGTGTATTCACCACCCCTATCTGACCTTAGACGTTTAATTACTTTCCCGACTTATGTTTCTGCTTCATTCTTAAAAATAAGAAATTTTTCTAAGGCTTCATCCTTAGTTTTAAGCAGATAAACATAACAGTATCTATTGCTATCATCTATGAAGGTGATAAAGTACCTTTTGTTATCTCTAGTCATCACACCACCAAACTCACAAATATCAGAATGAACTAAGTCTAGAATTTCAGTTTCCCTATTCACAGAATGAAAAAGTTTTTTTAGGTAACTTAGCTTGAGCACACATGTCACATTTGGTGAGTTTGTCTGTAGTATGATTAGGAATCATGTCAAGTTTCATCATTCTTTTCATGGAATTGAAATTTACATGTCCTAGCCTAGCATGCCATAAATCAGTAGATTCAATATTTGAAACAACATAAGTAGAAGAATCAAAACCAGAAATATTATTAACTGAACTATCAATGTCACATCTTATTCTAAATAAAAGATCATGATCAGCCAAATATCCTTTTCCAAAGAAAACACCATGTCTCAGAAAAACTACTTTATTACATTTAAAGTCTAACTGAAAACCCTCTCTAACTAATAAAGAACCAGACAAAACATTCTTTTTAATATCAGGAACGTGCAGCACCCTGCACAAAGTCCAAACTCGTCCAGTTGAGAATCTCAGCTCGACTTGTCCGGACCCAAGCACCTTGGCTGCAGATCTGTTCCCCATCATTACTGTACTACCGGCTGAAGCCTGATAAGACACAAAGAATGTTCTATCGGTGCAAATGTGTACATTTGCACCTGTATCAACAAGCCACTCATTGGGCTCGTTTATAAAGTAGAGTTCAGGGTTCACTGAGACATACCCCTCACCGGGCCCGCCTCCCTCGGTCAGCACAAGAGCCTGAGGAACGACATCCGTAGACTTCTGTTGGGTCTTCAGAGAAGGGCAATCCTTCTTCCAATGTCCAACCTGTCCACACTGCCAGCAAGGTTTGTTCTTTGGTTTTTTTCTGGATTTTTTCCTTGGCTTTCAGTTTCTTATTTTTCCCTTTAGTAATGTTTCCTTTTGAGGTTATGACATTGACCTTAGGGTTCACGTCTACAGGCATCACAATCACGATGTGAGACTCCCCGTTCTTCCGGAGTCGAACGACCATAGATAAGTCAGCTTTTTTCCTTCTTGGCGATTTTGCTCTTTCCCATATTAAAGAACCGAAAATGCTAAATTCACGACTTTGATATTAGGAAAAATCTGAACTGTCTAATTGATTTCCGAGCGGAAAGCGCTGAACAGTCATTAGAATAGGTAGAGCCGTAGACGGGGGGAAGGCAAAGAGATAAATGAGATAAAGAGATCAAAGTGAAAAGGAACGAGCCGAAGACAGGTTTTTGTTTCTTATGCTCCTCTTCAATGGCTATCGAGACCATCAGATCATCCAGAGAAATTTTCCCCTTCCTGTGCTTTAAGGACATCCCAAAATCTTCCCAGGACTTGGGAAATTTCTCAATGATCGACATAACTTGAAACTTTTCAAGAAGTTTCATTTCTGCCTCGGCTAACCTATGGAGTAATAACAAAAACTCATGAGCCTGTTCCGAAACTGATTTGCCCTCAATCATCTGAAATTTCAGGAACTTGGATACTGAGTATTTTTCAATACTCAGATCCTCCGTGTTATATTTCTTATCCAGTTCCTCCCACAGATCCTTGGCGGTTTTGGTAGATGCGCCATAGAATCGAACAGAACGTTCGATAGTGCAGTGAGAATGCACCCATGACACAGACGGTCATGTTCTTTTCACGCATCCGCCATCTTAACCGTCTCAGGATCTGGATTTTGTTCAGATAATTTAGGGCACTCGGTTTCCAGAACCGAAATCAGGCCAATCGTGGTCAGCCAGATTTTCATTCGTTGTTGCCAACGCTTGAAATTCTGACCCCCGAATTTCTCTGGTATACCAGTGAAATCCACACGAGACCGAAACCTCAAATCCGACATTTTTCTTATCACATTATAACGCTGTCTCTCTAAGATTGTTGAGAAAACCGTCCAATGCATACATACAAAAATCCACATAACTACAGTTTTACAGAACAGATTTTCATATGTATGAATCCAGGTTAACAATGATAAGAGAAATATCCGATTAAATAACATATGCATATTCGCGCAAGGGAGAAATCCGGAAACCAAAATCATGACAAACAATGCGACAAAGAAAAGTAGAGTTATAGATCACAACCGAAGCGTCCTGTTGTAGGACTCCCCTTAGAGAGACAGCGCCCCCCACTTTACCGGCGCACAGGGCCTTGACGTGCCGCTCCCGGGGTCCGGCGGTCCACGCTCGTTGACGGTGCGCACCGTACTTGAGCGTCCTCGAAAGTCACCTCCGTAGACGAAACCCGAGATCGAGAGAGGAAAGGAGCATCCTCGAAAGAGAGAAGGGCGCTGAGAATGAATGGGGTCGATGTTCGTGTTCGTAACCCACACCCACGCCCTTTAAGAGATACTTAAAGGCGTCCGGGCGGTTACGTTTTCGTGAGAAGATAATGGGGCGTAACGCTTGGAATTCAAAACACGCGGTTACAAAACCGACTCGGTCTTTGCCATGCCGCCGCCGCCGCGCCCGGCCCAGCCTGGCGCGGCGCGCGCGCGCGTGCGTGCGTGTGTGTGTTGTGGTCTAAAATCCTCTCTAGTCTGTTTCCAGACTAGTCTCAGGACTTCCCATATATAAACCAAGTCCCAGTTTTCTCTCTCCACGATGTGGGACTAAATAGCAACCCCACAGGGTTGAAACATTGAATTCCAGGAATTGAGATACATTAATACAATTTGATATTGACCATCAAAATTGCATCAAACTATCCCAAATTCCAACAACCGTGCAAGGTGTTAGACATCACACAAAAATAAGGTTGGCCAAAACAATATCAAGATAGTCCGCAATATCAAGATAGTCCCAGAATAACATCCGAGCTATCACACTAGCATCGTTTGACGCTCAGTCTCCGAAACAGCAGCTTTGAGCTTTTCGGATCCCAACAAAAAGATAGAAGTATTTGACAGCGTCACATCTTGTGAGGGAGAGAGTTTTGGTGCAGACCTCCCGACGGAACCGAGTGTAGTAGTCCGCATATCATTTCGAACCGAGGAAGTCTCACCAAACTCCATCGTCTCTGGATAGCAAAAACGTAAAGATATGACGGATATAAGAATAGGTATATAAGAAAAAAGGGAAACAAACCACTATTGAAGATCCTGCCCATTTTGAACCATTTCAAAACGTGTCTCACAAATTTTTGAAGCTTCGGATATCAGAGAATCCATCCGAAACCATTTTCCCTCAAAAGCGATTGTACAACGAGCTTTCCAAATAAGCCACCGAAGGGTAGCTTGATATGCCAAGACCTTCCAATTTACATCCGCCGAGTCAAAATTAAAGTTACTTGACAGAAGGTTGAAGATATTTCCATAATTTAAGAACCAACCGCTTTTCTGAAGAATCGCAATTGTAGTTTCGCATTCGCTAAATAGTTGAGAATAATTTTCACCCTCAAAACGTTGTCTCCAAATTTTGTTAGTGGTTAGAGTTATCTCTCGTTCTAGTTAAGTTCAAGTGATATTTTCTCCTTGTAATTTTTTAATATTCTGACAAAGGTGCCTTTCAGATGGGGGTTTACCCACTATCTATTCTTTATTTAAATGTTAAATAAATTAATTTTATTCCATCTATTCCATCAAAAATTATATATTATATCATCATATCATTTAAAAATCATAAACTATTCAACTCATACTCACTTTTCCAAACTTCAATACAATCACATCACAATAACTACTCACTTTTCAAACTTCAATACAATCATATCACAATAAACCCACTTCTAACCCATCTCCAGTTTAACCCTCTATCCAAACACCAAACCCCAAACTGGGTTACCTGCTACCAGTTTAACCCACCTAAACCCACATACCAAACACACCCTAAGGCCCCGTTCGGGTACCCGTTTACCTGCGGGTTAGGGGGGTTTACCCCCTTAACCCACATCCCCCTCTCTCCCTGTGGGCCCCACTTTATTCCTTTTTTAAAATTAAATAAATCAATTTTACATCATCAATCCTATCAAAAACTAATATATTATACCATCATATCATATAAAAATTATAAACTACTCACTTCTACTCACTTTTCCAAACTTCAATACAATCACATTACAATAACTACTCACTTTTTCAAACTCCAATACAATCATATCACAATAAACCCACTTCTAACACACTCCCAGTTTAACCCTCTATCCAAACACCAAAACACAAAAACAAGTTACCCTCTACCAGTTTAACCCGTCTTAACCCGCCAACCAAACGCACCCTAAGTGTATAATAAGAACCGTGGTAATCTTAATCAAACAAATGTAAATCGAAAGATAGGTCCGGATCTGTAGAGCGAACGGTCCAATTTTAATTTTGACCCGATAAATGGAAGAAACATAAATCAAATGCCATAGCACAAACATCCAACAAAAGAAAATGGTGTTTGAATAAGATTCATTGAACATCCATTAAAGGCAATACTTAGAGATGATTACACCCCACTATACAATACATATCATTTGGCAGTCCATTCTCAAGATGACACGACTCACGATGAGAGTCGCATTCTTTAATCAAGATCGTCCTCAAAAATATCTCAGAGAATCACAACAAGAGAGAGGAAGAAAGGTTGACTAAGAGGAAGAGAAGATGATTATAAATATGTCTGAACCATGAAATGAAGGAAGATATATAACTCATGTAAAGATGAATTTAGAAATCATTTCGTTAAGTGGGTGATCATTCAACTCCCACAAAATGAATATGATAATAAAAACCTCTTGGAAATCCACTATTTTGGGTTAACAAGTTAATACGATAGATTATTTAACTCTATAGGAAAACTGCTCTTTAGCAACATACGATAGATTATTTTGGATTTACACTAGATTTCAATGTTGTACCTGAAATTTAAAAGGTAATAATGCGATACCCAATCGTTATTTTTTGTCTCAATGTTGTTTTGAGCTAATGTGATTTAAGATCAGAAAGATCAAATGATCTAATTTTCAATAGTCAAGGAACACGTTGAGAGAAATCTTAAAGATCGAGTATCACATTGTTACCTTTTAAAGTTCAAGTACAACATTGAGATCGGGTGTATAGTTTATGGATTTTGTGTAATTTACTATACTTTTTATATAAATATTGCATTTTAAGGATGCAAGTAGATATGTATATATATACAGTACCCACTCTGTCATAGTAACCATTTTGTAGTATCTTGACATCCATATCCATTTTGAAATAGATAGAAATATTGATATTAATTTTATATCCACATAAATCTTATCCAAATGTCCATTTTCATATGTAAATAACGTGATGGATTTATTTTTAACCCATACCTAACATTATTGTGCATATTCTTTATTCTTCCACCATATTTGATATAGTTAAGAAAAATAAGAAACAAATACTATTTCACGTGTTATCATTTCAACACTTATATTCATGTTAATATATAGGGATTTTATCACTTGTGCCCCTCCGAAATATCGCAATATCAGTTATGCCCCTATCTTTTTGGTAATATCAGTTGTGCCACTCACTTCTTTCTCCGTCATCAATTGTGCCCTTCCGTCATATTGACCATCAAAAAATTGAAATAATCATAGTTTACTCAAACCATGGTGAGGTTAAGAGGGGTATTATGGTCAGAATAAAATCAAATGAAGAGGAGGGTTGGGGAGGAGGTGTGAGGCTGTGGAGGAGGAGCGGGCTGGCGGCAGGGGTCGGGGGAGGTGCGTGGCTGAAGGAGGAGGTCGGATTCACGTGCGCGCAGGCGGCACGGGCGCGGTGCGGAGCAGGGGAGGTGGCGGTGCGGGGGGCAGCGAGGGCAGGGAGACGCGGGGGGCGACCTGGGCGCGGCGGGGGCAGGGGAGACGCGGGGAGGAGGAGGCGCGGGGGGCGACCTGGGCGCGGAGGGGGGGGGGGCGACCTCGTGCTGCTCGAGCCTCGCCGGCAAGTCGGAGCCGCAGTGCCTGTGCTGTATCTATATCACCGTGTGCGATGTATCCGATAACATGGATGGTACCCCGATGCAGGTCGTCGTGGTTTGTTTCTTGTCGTTTATAGCAAATCTGTTGTGTGATGAATAACAAACAAAAGAATGGATATTGAATAAATGAAATGCAATTTGCGCTGGTATTTTTCTATTCCTTTTCCTCATCGGCGGCAACGGGGACGCACGTCGTGGGGCGGAGGGAGGCTGGGGCGGAGGTAGAGCGTAGGCCGAGGGTGGGGGAGGAGTTTCGGGCGGAGAGGGAGGAGGAGGAGGTTGGAGGAGGAATAAGAGGATGGGGAAGAGGAGGAAGAAGAAGAGGATGAGGAAGAGGGTGTCAAATGACCATTGAACCATTTTTTAAAAAGTAATTCCACTTATATCCTCAAAGTTAACGTCTGTTAGCACTGTGGATGGACGGAAACTAACCCAAGGGGTACAACTGATAAAACGGCAAGAAGTTGAGGGCACAACTGATATTACCAAAAAGATAGGGGCATAACTGATATTGCCGTATCTCGGAAGGGCACAAGTGATAAAATCCCTAATATATAAAGTATATTTAATAGAGGAAAGGGAGCCTACTCCATGAAGTAGGTAATCTTACCTACTTCAAGTCCATTTTTCGCAATTTTTTTTTAAAAAATACTATCATGGATTTTCATAACTATATCCCTCTAATATGCTATTCAAATTTTGTCAAAAACAAATACTCCTATGCCCTCCATCCATAGGTCGATTACAACAAATGTAAGACCGTTAAAATTACTTGTTCTCGATGAAGGGTATACGAATCTCTATTTCTGATGAAATTTGAATGACGTATTAGAGATATAATTATGAAAATCCATGGTGGTATTTTTCAAAAAAAATAAAAAAATTGCAAAAAAAAATGGACTTAAAGCAGGTAAGGTTATCTACTCAATGAAGTAGACTCCCTTTCCTCTATCTATCCTTATCCAATCCATATTTGCTTTGCACATATTTTTCATTATTTTGAGATATGATAACATAGTTTTCATATTCGTCGGTACTAATATCCATACACGTATTTGAGAACAAAGAAGGATATGGCACTTATATCTGTGTTCGGCCATTTGCATCCCTAGTTACGGTATATTTGCGACATCGGTAAAATTACAGCATAATGTTTACAAAATTACCTCCAGAAAATTCTACAATTTGTCCCTCGAAAACCCCCATCCTAAAATCCACATTTCCCCCAAAACAAAAGTCCAGCCTTTTTGTCCTCCCTCCAAACCCTTACCCCAAATCCTCCCCCGAAATCCCTCGTTAGCTTTTTCCTTTCCTCGAAAATCCATCATCAACTTCTTCCCCTCCCCTTCCTCCGTGGTTGTTGTCAGTGGGGTAACTCTCAAACTTTGATTTTGAGACTAACCTTTGAACGTTAGTTTATCGTAAGCTAACCAATCTTCCCTGTTGCTTGTAGATGTACCCCAGCACACCGATCAATCACGCCGCTAGAAAACTCAAATACAAGCACTAGCACAAGGACACACGAGCAATGTCACAAAATCCTTTTGTATTAGCAAGAGACTCACTCTGAGTGTGTTATCTACAAATGAGCTCTACCCCTCATTATATAGATAAGTCGGTGGTATACGAAAGGACACCATTATTAAATGTACAATGAATGCAAGGACTCTTACTCTTCTATGGAGACTCTTCATCTTTCAAGATGACTCTTCATGCGCATTGGCTCTTCATCTTCCGTGCAATCCTTTCGTCTTTTGCAACCGACATCACGTCACCTGCTCCGTCAGCATGCCATGTCATCTGCCTCGTCAGCACGCAATGTCATCATGCCACATCATCAATGTGATCCACGCTCCTATGTAGGATGTTGCAGCTCAAGCTCCATTAAGTGCCGCCGAATACTTGTATTGTGCCAAGGGGAACCCGCGATCTTTGACTATCGTACGGTAAACCCCATCCTTAGTTATCCGCTAGCTAAGGTAAAATCCTTCGTAACTTCATAGTGTTGCCACCGAACCACACAAACGTACAATATCTATTCTCGTACCTCGAGAGTTGGGGGTGTTACAGTTGGCATCCCCTCATTACCCTGCGTGTGATTCTTCTCTAGCAGGATTTTCTACAGCGACATGTTCCTCAATGGCAGCCATACCTTCGATGTGGTCTAGACCTTTCTATGCAAAGCGTGTACATCTCCAGTAATCCCGAGAAATCCCAAAGTATCAATCTCTAGCAATTTCTTGCATTTATATATGCGCCCAATTACAATGATAGAGAGGGCATCTAGTTGATATTCCTCGGCATTAGTAGTTGAAACAGAGTATCTGACAGTTCCATTACTTTATGATCCAAGAATTGAAGCCTGGAAGGAAATAAATATGAGAAGATCCCTTATTTTGATTTATCTTTGGAATGATGACAGAAGTGATTCGAGTCTACCATACTGATATTCTTCTGCTTCTATGCTTATGTCATAACAAGATATTACTGTTCAAATTGCTTTGGGAGACCTATCGATTTTACCTCATATGGAGTGCTAGATTGAATAACATTTCCATGCTATTTAGGGATTCTTTAATTTGCGATAAGATTACTTAAGAGAAATCTCAAGGTATATATCTCAACATCGCATATCGAGATTATCATATTTGTTGTGCCGTTCAAATTACTTCAGTTCAAGGATTAGTTGTTAAATCTCATATCTGAGTGAGTTGCCAACTTGAGTTCATGTTTGTTTTATCATTGGTTTCGTAGACTGAGATCTCGTCAGAGAGTGCTACTGCTGTTGTTGAGTTGAGGGGAATAACTTACAGTTACTGGTGGCTTTGGGAAATTGTTGCTTTGAATATCCATCACAGTTTCACATCTGAAAATTAAGAGTAGAAGGAGCACTTACCGTCTAACATATGTGATGAATGTGTCTATTAACCACTGTCATTAACTGATTTATTGAGTCAACAGGCCCTAATGAAACATATTGCCTTCCTCAAATCTTTAGATATTTGATTTGTTTTGTACTAATGTGGTGTATTTGTGCTACCATTAGTTAACTTGTAGTTACTAAAATACGTTTAGCAGTGTTTGAGCTCTATCATGATTTATAATATATTAGTTTCTCAGTACTATTTCCAGTTGAACATGAGAAATGACACGTTATTGGTCTAGGAAAGTTTACCAATTTTAGTATAATGCTTCCATCATTGATTCATTGGTGTGTTGGACGAATACCAACACTGATTCTGGATTGTTACTGAAGATCTAATTTTAATAAAGAGGATCAACATGGTCTGTCTTTGCTTGATATTTAACTGGTTTTTAGAAAACCAGTTGTTCATAGTAGGTTCAAATTCTATTGTAGATCTATCCAGCAGTGAGCTAGTTTAGTTATAACTAGTAGCAGTGGGTACTGTGGTTCCAATTCCACATTTGATTATAGTGGAGGTTTGAAATTATTTGCAATCATCATTTGAAGCAAGATCAATATTGAACTCAGTGCGGGAGATTGGTGAATCACCTCATTTGAAGATTGAGATTGACCATTACCTTGTTTTCTCCTGATACAACTTTCCACTAGCCATTTTTTTAAGGATGGATATTCATCATGTTCAACAGTTGTTGCCCCCTGTTGCTTTTCTTGTTCAGGAATAAGTTGTTGTGATGTTATCCTCCTTTATTTTCTATTTGCCATGTCTATATATTCACTATCCTGTTGGAGGTGATCTAATGAATCTCAGTCACGATAAGAAGAGATAGTAGACACTATACTACAATCCAAATTCACTAGTGAAAGACAATATTCCTAACTGCTGAAGGCAGAACGGGAGCTGCCTTTTTTGCTGCCCCAGAAATTGCAAAATCTACTTTTGTGACTCAATTATTCTCTTTAGGGTGTGTTTGGTACGTGGGTTTAGGTGGGTTAAACTGATAGCACGTAACTTATTTTTGGGTTTTGGTGTTTGGATAGAGGGTTAAACTAGGAGTGGGTTAGAAGTGAGTTTTTTGTGATATGATTGTGTTGAAGTTTGAAAAAGTGAGTAGTTATGTGATGTGATTGTATTGGAGTTTGAAAAAATGAGTAAAAGTCGAGTAGTTTATAATTTTTATATGATATGATGCTATAATATATTATTTTTTGATGGAATTGATGATGGGAGAATTTATTTATTTTAATTTTTTAAAAAAGATAAAAATTAGGGCCCACATGGAGGGTGAAAAGATGGATTGGGGGGGGGGGGGGGGGGGGGGTAAACCCCTCCCCTTCTAGCCGAACAACCCCTTAAGGGGTTGTTCCTGCATTTGATTGCCGGGTTACCCCGGGGTAAATTGGAGGAGGGTTTTGTGTTAAGTGGGTTTGTTGTGATGTGATTGTATTGGATTTTGAAAAGTGAGTAGTTATTATAATGTAATTTATTGAAGTTTGGAAAAGTGAGTAGAAACTGAGTAGTTTATATTTTTATATGATATGATGGTATAGTATACTATTTTTTGATGGAATACACGAAAGAGAAATGATTTTATATAATGTATTAAAAAAATAAAGAAAGAGTAGACCCCACAAGTGAGAGAAGGAGTGGGTTTGGGGGGGGTAAACACCCCAAAGGGAGGGTTAACCCTCAATCCAAACATGGCCTTGTTATAGTCCATTGCGATCTAGTGGTTGATGACCATCATTTGTATACCCAATTGCACAATAGTACGCCTGAGAGATAGTTGCATGGCCATAACTTGGTTTGTATACCTTGTTTCTAAGTAATTGCTCCCAACATGGGTGGAGCCAGACAATTTTTTTATGTGGGGTCAATATTTAGTCCTATAAGTATAAATGTATAAGTAATTGAAAATACTACTACTGAGTTAAAGAGTTTTGAAAGTGATTGGACAACATGAAAAGGATTAGACCATCATGTAAAATAGATGGATAACTTGCAGAAAATTGTTGTATATCTTTATCACAATTATCAACTCTTGGTTTTTTGAAAAGAATTGATTGTTCTTTTAACTATAATCAAACATAAGTTCAGATAACGCAATGTAAGTAACTAAATTGTTAAACTAACCTAAACTTACAATTAATTGGAAAAAATCTACATCTACACATATAAATGACATACCCAAAAAATAAAAATGCAAATTAATTCTTAGTTGGCTTTTGATCAAGAATATAAATAATGTGGGCTCTAATTAATATCCCCATGACTATGTATCCATGTCTTTTGTATTTTGGCTTTGTATGGTTGATTTTGATGGAGTAAATGTGATCTTTTTTTTCAAAAAATATATTTTTTTGAGGAAAAAAGTTATAATCATGAACCTACCATTTTAGCGTGTACCATTTTTGAAGTATCTAATTATTGATAACTATATATGTATATCTAATATGTCACTATATTACATGTGTAATTTAAATTTTTCACATATAATTCTAATGTTCTATATAACCTATAAGTTTCCTTATTGTTTCATCCAACTTCTATTTATTTTTTAATATCTCCGCTAACTTCTTGATTTAGTGGCTAATAATTAGATATATTTCTGATTTTTTCTCCATCATGGTGAGATATATATTTTCAGCGAGACCCACAACCAATACGACAGGATTCGTCTACCCTTCTTGTGGAGAGTGTAGAAAAAAACAGTTCTTCAATTGAATCTGCAGAATAGATGATTAGGATTCATGGTATGTCAAGACTCGTTCACAACCGAAGATGATTTATTTTGAGAAATAATTTATTTTAGATTCTCCATCGGAACAAAATGTACATGTAATTATATACTTTGTAATTATTTGGTGTATCGCCCTTTATTCAATATGTTCTATTACTTGTGACAATTTATATAACAATGATTGTCCATTAGTTTCCATAAAAGTTCGTAATAATCATTGCTGAAAAATAACTACGACTACAAAATTGTTTGATTAGAAAGACAAAAGAGAATTGTTGTTAGACGAAACTTTGTGAGCAATATGAACAAAATGGCAAGATACGTCAGTCGTCACTAATTTTAAGAACAAATTATGATTTCTCAACAAATCTTATTCGTTGTTATACATGTAATAAAGAATAATACCATAATTTGAAAATGTGTTACTAGGGATCTATATAACTATATTAAAGATGTGTTTTTGCCCCAGCCACTGCCATGTGGATAAGCTAAAAACCCAGCTTTGGTTACTCTTCTCCTCCTTTCGTTGTGGTCTTCCTCCTCTCTTCTCTCCTCAATCCCTCTCTTCTCCTTCATTTTCTCTACTGCTCTTCCTTCCCTCTTCTCTCTTGAATATGTCTCTTCTCCTTTGTTTCCTCTACGATTTGATAAGAAAAGCCGTAACTGATTAGTTGCAAGTGGAATGAAGAGCACCAAATGAAACACTATTGAAGATCGACAAAGCATCACCACAATTGTAGTGGAGTATCTGATTACCATTGGGAACCCATCAAGATTTGCCTTCACCGGAGAAATACTGCAGACGAACAACGAAGGACGATAACACCGCCTCGTCCGAAGACGAGCACCATCAGATCATTGAGCGGTTCTGGAGATGTGGACTATGAGGGTGTGTTTGGTTGGCGGGTTAAGGTGGGTTAAACTGGTAGAGGGTAACCCGTTTTTGTGTTTTGGTGTTTGGATAGAGGGTTACACTGGGGGTGGGTTAAAAGTGGGTTTGAGGTGATATGATTGTATTGGAGTTTGAAAAAGTGAGTAGTTATTGTGATGTGATTGTATTGAAGTTTGGAAAATGGAGTAGAAGTGGAGTAGTTTATAATTTTTATATGATATGATGGTATAATATATTATTTTTTGATAGGATTGATGATGTAAAATTGATTTATTTAATTTTTTTAAAAAAGAATAAAGTGGGGCCCACGGGTAGAGAGGGGGATGTGGGTTAAGGGAGGTAAACTCCCCTAACCCGCGGGTAACCCGCGAACCAAACGCTACCTGAGAGATTCACTTGGAGATCATCTAACCAAATGTGGAATGAAACATTTTGCTTAAAGCTTCTCGCAATTTGGGGAAGAACTTCTGCTACTCCAGATTTTTATGTGATCGTTCGATCAGATTGAAGGGTGTTACGTGCAGTCGATGGATCACACTGACTCAAAGCCATCAAATCAAAGGTCACCGATCAACCGCAACCATCAATCGCTTAAGGGATCGCACGAGATCTGCATGTGGTGGGAATTTATAGGGACACACCTCAATCAATGGTATATATCAAGCATGCCCCCTACAGAAGCAAGCATATGACGTTAATTTGGTTGAGATTATTTGCACATATGACCATGAATTTTAGTAATATCACATATAGGTGCAGATCAGAGCAGCCCACGCAACCATCATGTGGTTTCTATTTCAGAAGAGCTTCTAAAATTCTTATAATTACCGTTTAGTCCTTTACAAAATAAATAAATAATATACTGATAATTATATATTAAATAAAATACGATAATTCTATACTAAACATATATATATACTATATAATAAAAATATTATCAAATACATATATTGTATCCTATACTAAATTAAATTATTTTCAAAAAATAAAAATATTTTCTATTTTTAATAAATCAAAATCTGTACATTAAAGTACACTTTAATTTTGAAAGGAAATCTGGAGACCATAACAAAGAATCTTGAGATTTATAATATAGGCATGCAAAGTAGTATTATATATAATATCTATTTTAGCAAATGTTATTGTATTTTTAACATATTTACTCATTATTAGAAGGCATTGTTATCAAATGATATACACAAAAAGATCAAATGAACACTAGATTGAATGTTGATATTGCATATACTTCGTGAACAACCAAATTCAAGATTTGGTGAAATCATCCTAAAACACTTAGTGAATTAGAATGAATTATATATGATGTTTTGTAACATGAATCATGTAATAAATCTGTGTATTGGATTTAAAGTCCACCACGTATGTAAGCATTAAAAAATAATGTGTTTGTGGTGTTTTTTAAAACATCATTCATTGTGAAATATATAATGATGAGGATTACTCATTGTAAAATAATTTTTTATGCTTATAATTAAAGACAAATATGCTATTTCTATTGAATCTGCAAAAGGGCTAAATGTTTCCCCATCTAACAAAAATATCCCTTAGGCAATGCAAAAAAGTACCCTCCATAAATTCAATGGGTTATTTACTTTGTGAACAAAAGCTGAAAATAGCAAGTTCATCTCAAGCATCAAAGAAAAATCAATGCATGAGGTTGCAGGCGCCCTCGAGAGCATAGCCGATGAGACCTCCTTGCATAGTGGAACCTTCTTTAGGATGTTTAGCAATGATTGGGCTTTCTCCATGCCCATCAAATATTAGCAGTTAGAGTGTCACTTAAGAGGGAACCAATACTTTCATTCACTTCACCTCTCCTCTCATCTTTCCATCTCTCTCATTCCTTTCAATATTTGTAATTAAAGAGGACACCTTTCAAAGTACATTTAGAATTATTGAAAAAATTAACTTTACTATGCCATCTCATATTATTGTGCCCATCACAAACACATCAAAATCAAACTTTAATGATGAAATGATTATACTGCAAAAATAGTATATATCAAATTATACATCAAAATCAAACCTTAAGCGAGGAATGATTATACTACAAAAAATAATTTATGTCAAATTACATGGTATAATAAGAAATTTTACTTCTACAAATGTTGGACATGAAGATACATATTCTTTTGCATAGCAAAAGAGGAAAAGATGATAAAAAAAATTTCACAACATGTAATAGCCACAATTATGCAATGTTAATTTTTAAATCATATATATAATTTAATGTTAAATATTAATTAAATAACACAAAAAGAATATGAGTGCATAACAATGCAATATTATGTAAAATATATAGCAATAAATTATATACTTTGACAAATCAATGTATATACTTAATATTCAAAATAAACTAAATATATATTGCTAAACTACTAGCAATGATTCATAATGCAAGAGTTATTTGTTGCCATTTCCATGAAAATTTCTATTAGTTGATTTTTTATTAAAAAAATAGAACAGATTGAAAAGTAAGCATACTATTTAAAAATGTAATCTTCCAAATCAAGAAAATTTCTTCACAATATATATTTTCTATACTTCACATATTATGTTCCCAATATGTTCTTATATTCATGCCCCTTAATTTTATGCCTTACTTTATGCCTTACCCAAAAATTACTACTTACTCAATTCAATGATAATTGATATATGGTCAATAAAAAAAGAACCCATTGATTTTCAAAATAAAATTTAGTCAATGCTTTATTCTAATTTCCTACCTTCTAAGCTTCTTTTACTTCACGTTGTGAAGCACAGATATGCACCTTAGTAGATTTTATTGTCATGCCTTTGATATGGATGAAAGAACACAACGAAAGAGGAACATATATGTAAGAGATAATTGATGCAAATGTCCGGTGTCATTGAGTAAAAGAAAAGAACTTTTATGAGTTACAAGGGAAAAAAGTTCCGTAATTGATTGTCATTAAATATCATATTACAAGATCAAACAAGTTGTTGGTTGCCATGTCAAGACATTATGCATGTCTGTGAATAAAATATTTTCTATCGGGTCTCATTTCTTTGCTTTAATGTTCTCTTCATATTGTGTCTTAGGGGCTCTCGTGAAGGTTTCATTCAAAAAATAAAAGTTTTTTTTATCAATTATGCTCCTCTGAGATATTGCAATATCATCTCTATCTATTTCTTTTTTGGAATATTAGTCGCTTTTCTGACTTATTGTCATTCTATCACTTGTGCCCCTCTATTAGTTAAACCATCAATGAGTTGAACTTAATCATAATTTTTTCAAACCATGATGTGGTTAAGAGGATCATAATTGTTCAAACACCCTCTCACCCCTCTTGAACACCAACACCACCACTATGATCAGGATTTCTCCATATCACGTTCATTATTATCCCGATCAGAAGGCATGAAGGTGAGTGACGCCGTTTGTACGGAGGAGGATCGTGCCATGGTTGTATCCCTCGTGGGTGCCCACACCTTCGACTGCTGCTCTGCCTCATGCATCCCCTCCAACGCCCTCATCTCCTCCACCTTGGATCTCCAACACCTCCTCTCCTACATTTTCGAGTCCTCCTCCCACCCTTGTTGGTCCTACGCCATCTTTCGGTATATCTCCACCACCTCCTCCACTGACTTCATCCTCTCCTGGGGTGACGGCCACTCCCATGAAGCCACCACCTCCACCGACGATGATCATGACGGAGATCGACGACCACTGTCGTGAAGCCACCACCTTAATGCAAATATTACAAAAATTTTTGAACTGGAAATGAAAGTTTTTGGACTAAGAACAAATACAAAAAATGGGTGGGGGATATGAAAAATACTGCTAAGGCACTGATCGACGACTCATATGATCCACTTAAATGTGTGTTGCTGCCACGTCGCACGATACCCCCTCGTAGATGAAGGGTTAGATTAGGTCCTCCAAATGATCAGATGGCTTATATGATCCATGCGCGAATGATGGAGATTAGAACTGGGGGAGAGTTCTTCATCCAACGGTGATGGATGGATATGGAAGAACAGATGAAGAACTCCCCATCTACAAGCTTCGATCTTCTCTCTCGTGCTGCTTCGACCACTTGGAGAGGTCCTAAGAGATGCAAATTGGACTCCGCAACTGTTCGTGTCCTCGAAAAGTTCCAGGACCCAATGATGGGGTCCTGGGGGCTCGTGCGACCTGAAACACCTAAAGCTCTGCTCTTGAAGTCAAAATCACCTCGACGAGGCTTTCTACCCTCCAGACATGCACTGTTTGGTTAGGGATAAAGAAACGAATGGTCAGGGGGTTTTATTTGGTGGTTGTAGGGCGAAATGGAGTGAGGCGGAGAGGTCTCAGGCCAGCGGTGGAGGAGGACCTCGAAGGCTTGATTCAGGTTGAATCAAGGTGAATGGGTGGATCGGTTAGGCTGTGAAATGGAGGGTGAAGCTGATGGGGTGGCAAGGCGAGGTGAAATAGGAGAGGAGGACGGTGATACAGTGGCCGAAACGCTAAGCTCCGACATACCATAGACATATAAATCCAAGCTAAAACACATGAAAATGCATCGAATAAGGACTAAACTACCCTACTGGAACTAAAAACTACCTAAAAATGTGAATAAAATGAGATGCTCCCTGAGGACAAGGGAGCAGGGAACCACGTCGAGATAGAGCTCCGATGATGGTGGATCAACCTGATGACACCTTAAACTTGTTGCAGATCTCACGACGGCATTGTTGTCACCAACCTCACCTCAATCATGTGATGATATGATGGCTCCAGTGTACAGTGAAGGAGCAAAAATCGAAATGGGGTGAGGAAGTGTATATGTACATACGAAAGGGGTGGTCAATTTTGCCTATGGGTTTCACGCAACCCGAAGGTTGACTCGAGAAGAACATGGGCCCACATGAAAGAACGTTAGAAGGTGATGAAGTTTGTAGAAGGATTCGAAGAGTAGTGTATCATGGAGGAAAAATCAAGAAAGAATGGGTTTTAGTGTACTGACATGGCTAGGGTGTAGGGTGCCAGTTTGCGGGTCAACCAAGACTATGCCTTAATTGGGCCACATCAGCTGCTAGAGGACAAAAGAAAAAGAATAAATATTTTAAAATAAAATAATAAAAGAATTAATTAAATAGAACTCAAAACATCAAAAGTTTTTTAGTTTATGTAGTATTTTTTGTATGATTTTTATTTTTTTTACAAATTAATTTATTAGGTGTTAATTTTTATATGTATAATTATATGTATACTTACTTATATATTATGTATTTTATTTTATTTTGTTTTTTTATTTTTATATATTATCTTTTATATTTTTTATATTATATATATTTATAACTTATTTGAATACACATCTGCATATTTTTATTTTATTTTTCTGAATTTATTTCTTTACTTAAACAAATATATATATTTATTATATACGTACTTTATAAGTATAATTCATCTATGTATTCTATAACTCTATTTATTTTAATATAGTTTTTATGGTTTTATTTATTTTTATTATTTAAAAGTGTCTATAATATTTAAGCATATATAAAAATATAGGGATTTTATCACTTGTACCCCTCTGAGATATCGCAATATCAGTTATACCCCTATCTTTTTGGTAATATCAGTTGTGCCCCTAACTTCTTGCTCCGTCACCAGTTATGCCCTTCCGTCAGATTGACCGTCAAAAAATTAAAATAACCATGGTTTATTCAAACCATGGTGTGGTTAAGAAGGGTATTATGGTCCATACCCTTCTTTATCTTCTTCCTCCTCCATTTGCTCTTCTTCCTTCTATTCATAATTTCTCTCTCTTACTAAAACCTTCATGCATCCATCGAATCTCTAAAATTTTTATATTTCCACGGACATATCACTCGTTACGGATCAAACGATGAATTTTATTGAATTTTTGGATGACTTTTTATGAATCAATTAGTCAAAAATTTATCAAAATTTAACAAAAAAACTCAACTCCAGTTTCAGCCACCACAGACGGAGGAGGAGGGCGGAAGGGGCCGGAGGAGGCGCGGGGGCCGGAGGAGGGATAGGCGAGGAGGCGGCGCGTTCAGGGGGGGAGAGGCGAGGGCAGGGGACGGGGGGAGGTCGGGGCGGAGGGGCGGCAGGGGTGTGGGAGGTCGGGGCTGCAGGGGGCGGGGGAGGTCGGGCAGAGGGGCGGCAGGGGGTGGGGGAGGTCGGGCTGGGAGGGGGGTGCGGGAAGTTGGGCAGAGGGGCGACGGGGGGTGGGGGCGATGTGGCGGAGGACGGTCGGGACGAGATGGAGCGCGGGGCGGCGGAAGGGCTTCCGCGCGGGTTAGCAGCGACTGAGGGGAGGTCGCTGGGCGCGGAGGTCGGCCACGAGATCGTGACACGTGGGGCCGCACAAGGCGAGAAGGACGACGCTGTGGAGTGCAGGAGGCGCGGCGGCGCCTGGCGTGGACAGTGGCGGAGGGAGGGCTGCAGGGCCGGCGGGAGGCTCGCGCGCGGGGAGAGACGCGCCGCGCGCGGAGTTGGTGCGCCGCGGGAGGTCAGCGGAGGGAGGTCGGGGCTGCGCCCGATCGCGCGGGGTTGCTGAGAGATGGCGGCGCGAGGCCGCGCCTGGAGATGGAGGCGGAGAGCTCGAGGCGGAGCTGGGCGGCACGGGGCAGGGGCGGGGGCGGCGACAGAGAGGGAGGAGGAGGAGGTGGAGGAGGAGGAAGAAGAGGATGAGGAGGAGGAGGAGGAAGAAGAAGTGAGGAGGGTGTAAAATGACCTCATAACTTTTTTTAAATTTAATTCCGCTATGTCCTCACAGTTAACGTTCGTTTGCACTGTGGATGGACGGTAACTAACCCGAGGGGCACAAGTGAAAAAATAACAAGAAGTGAGGGGCACAATTGATATTACCAAAAGATAGGGGTATAACTGATATTGCGATATCTCGGAGGGGCACAAGTGATAAAATCCCAAAAATATAAGAAACTTAAAAATATAAAGAATTAATATAAGTAATATGATATACACATATATTACATAATGAGGGCCCCAGCCAACTTTTGCATCTAAACCCCGATTTTAATGAAACCACCTTAAGTAAAATATATAACTAAATTTTATGAACAATAAAAGTGAGTTTTTTCAATTTTGAGCTTGTATGGAGAAGATACATGTCTATAATATTTATTTACGCCTTTTTATTCTATGTGTATAGGGCACACTGTGCATTATTTTTGGATGAAATAAGTTTTGTATTTTTTTGTATTTTTATGTATAAGGTTTATGTTCAAAGTTTATTTATTTGAGGTATAAATTATAGAGAATAAAATAGGTCCTAAAATATAACTATTGGGAAATAAAAATTAGGGTTTTATGCGATTTTGACCGTTATCTCCCCATACTTTATTCCTTATCGATCAAGTCAATTGTTGACTTAGTCTCGGGGTTTAGGGTCTTCAATACCTTTGGTATTTCATTTCTTTTTCTTTTCTTTTTTTGTTCTTTTATTTTGGTACTAAATAAAATAATTTAAACATCATTTTTATATCAATAAATGAATGTTAGTTCATTCAATTTAATGCTATATACATGTATTTAGCTATGGATTTAAGGCCAAAAATGAAAGAATAAATGTGATGAAATGGAGATTCATAAGAGGGATAGGAGGAAAAGAGGAAAAGGAGATCATGGTTGGGAGAGAAAGTGGAGATGGGGGAGGGGGATGTTGAGGTCTGTATGTGTTTCTTTCTTCTCAATTCTTGATTCTCTGGCGACCACTTCTCCCATTTTATAACACAAAATGTCCCCTCTATAGGATAGAATAGCATTTTGTGCTCATACAAGGAGCCCCGACTACATGTTAAAAACAAATAAAAAAAGAGAAATTTACACAAGAACCTATAAAATTAAATAGTCTGAAAGATGGCCATTGGACTTAGTTTTGTAGAACTGAAGCTTCTATTTGACCCTTCACATTTGAGCTTGGACTGCATCACAAATACAATTCAAAAGTTAATCCATTTAAATTTTGTTTAGAAATACACCTTCATTAATCGAATCAAATTCAGAGTTGTCTTAAAAAAACAAATTCCTAGTAGTAACGGTTATAGCCATTTGTTACAAAATCCTTGTAACATTAGTGCTTGGCACATATCACCCACTTCTTTCCCTCGTCAAACCCTTCCCTAACCCCCATTGCCACCCTAAAGCAAACATGTGTTACCAGAGTTGAACTCCACTCCATCCCCTTCCTACTTTCTCAGATCCACAAATCCCACTCGTCCCTCCTGCTTTCCCCCTGCCAAGCAAAACCCACTTCCCAAAATCTCATATTTTCCCCTCCAGATCGATCAAACCCACCATCATGCTCGCAAAAAGACCATTGCTCGTATCAAGATTCATACTTTTCACCCTCACAATCCTCTTGTTCCACCTCATTGACCCACCAATCACCACCATTGCCACCGAAGACGATGATCTCGAAGTCCTGGAGGCGCTCCTGGCAGTAGACGAGGAGCTGGAGAGGGAAGAAGGAACCCAATTTGAGCAGACGAAGCTCTCATCTGAGGCCGGTGTCGTGAGCAGGGCCCAAAGGATAGTGCTGGAGCTCAGCAATGAGAATGCCAAGAAGGTGCTGGAAGGGAACGAGTATGTGCTCCTGCTCGGGTACACACCATGGTGCGAGAAGAGCGCTGAGCTCATGCCACGTTTCGCGGAGGCGGCAACTGTGCTGAAGGAGATGGGGAGTGGCGTGATCCTGGCGAAGCTCGACTGCGAGAGGCATGCGAAGGCGGCGGGGCAACTTGGGATCAAGGGGTTCCCTGCTCTGCTCCTGTTTGTGAACGGGACTTCGCAAGCTTACAGAGGAGGTTATACAATGTGGGTTGCTTCCCATTGTGTTTATGATGATTCTTTTGATTTTTCTAACGAAATTCTACGAAGATATGATATGATGGATGGTAGTTGGACACGATCAACAAATCTCTTTAGTTTCAACACAATTAGATATCGCGATCTTGAATAAACGTTACCTTGGTAAACTGTAATAACTCGTACAAATCAATTTCAAATGAATGTATAGATCTTTAGGTAGCTGACTGTCCTCAACGAGAAGTTGCTGTATTTGCATTATAGGATGAAAGTTGTTCTCTTTTTCGGGGTAATAGCTCAGGATCTCTTTTAGCAAACGGGAGGGACAATTAACATGGCCTGCACACCAGCATCCGGAGTGCCATGCTCTGGATGGGGAAAACATGGTCTTTGATGGTTGATCTGGAAACCGTAGCAGTTACATTACTGGGGACTTCAGTCTTCTGGCACATGATTATTATTGTTGATACACATTAGGTAATTTCGGTGTTGTTATTGTGGTAGTGGATCTGGCAAAGTGGAAGTCTATTTTGGAATAATGGTTTTGCTTATTTATTCATTACAACCATCTTTTTTAAATGGCAGCAGTGTGCTCAATATATTTACGTTATCTGATAGGAGAATATGGTAATTTTGCAGGTCTCTTTTGTTTCACTAATTGCTTGATTTGTGTATCTTTATCAGGGAGGAGATAGTTATCTGGGCAAGGAAAAAGACAGGAGCACCAACAATTAGAGTGTCTTCTGTTGATTCAGCCAAGGCATTTCTCACAAAGCACCAAACATTTATTATTGGTGTTTTCAACAGTTTTGAGGTTTGTAACAGTGGCACATATCGCCATGCATATTTTTAGTGATGATATTTGCTTTCACATTTCTTGATTTTGAATTCTTGGAAGCATAAACAAATTACGTGTACTGGAAGCTGAGATATAAGTTCGACAAAAAACCAAAAAAAGGGGGACATTGGGCTTTTAGTGATGTTTATGTTCGGTTCAAACTATGAAAGACTGGTGTCCCTTGTGAATATATATTAGCAAGACACTCTATGGACGGTGTTGACGTTACGTGGGGCATGCATGCAAGAGGTTTCCACCTTTTTTTTTTTTGACGCTAAGAGGTTTCCACCTTATATTTCTAAGATCCATTCCCTAGGCTGTTTCGTATATTTCATTCTCCAATGGATGACAACTTTGCACTTTGGTTGCTTTTTTTTTCAGAGCATCCAACTGGAATCCACTTGATGAAGGGTGGAGATGCCCACCCAACATTTTATGGCCACTTCAAGACTTCCATATTGTTTAGTAATATTGTAATATGCTACCCCCAGTATGGTGTATCTTTTTTTTCATCCAACTTGTGTGCCAGTCATGATTTAGAGGTCAAACCCTTTGATACACGTGTTTCTAATACAATGTGGAAATGTCCTCCATCGTGATCTGGATGTTAGCATCGAACCTATAGGTGTTTGACATTAGTGGAGATGATGTTCAAGAAAAAAAGAGAAGTTGCTGACTACGTGAGCCCCTCATTATGTGGATGGGGGAAACATATGAAACAACTCTCAAACAGCTGAAATCCCTAAGGTTTTGCTCTTGGAGCTGCACATGGGAATTATAGACAACCGGGAACAGCTATTGCAGGCCTTCAGGAGGTTGAATATTGGACGTGGTTGAGAAAAAAAGGAGTTTTGAGCGAATGGTTAAGTGGAATGTGGAGGTGAAAACCATGAAGATGGAGATTGCACGAAGGCGAATGTCATGGTAGTTGTGGTTGCGAGACGAATTTGCTAACACATAGTTCTTTGACATGTATATATTGAAACAGTGGATTGACAGACACTAAGTGGAGGAGCGGAGGTGACCAACAGAAGGAAGACGGGCAAGGCCCTGATAAATCACTTGCGATCATTTACAATGGGGCCCATTTGGTCAGTAGAGGTGGAAATTGGAATGATAGACTAGCATTCAAATTGGAGATTAAGAAGGAAGAGCGATTGATTAGGTTGGTTACGGAGGCTAAGGTGAGGACAACAATGACCACTTTGGATCAAGAGGATTCACCTAATGAACCAGTTGGGTTCCGATGCCTGTTTACAATGAAATTTTGGGAGTGGTAGGAGAAGATGTGAGCAAGTGGCCTCTGAGTTGATGGAAATTAAAAATGTAATTGAATTTTGTTGTTGATAAGTCGCTTGAGGAGAATCACATTGTAGCTTCAGTTCAGAGATAATTTCATATCAGCAGCGGACATAAAGCAATAAGTTCATCAGGAAGATAGACTCTACAAAGGCGTTAACATACTCAGTTGGCCTTTCTTAAGAGAGAGGCTTTGGAAGCATGAATTTCCCAGTCTTTAGGTTTCCTGGATGCAAAGGTATGTCGCAATGGTCTCCTTTTCTTTGCTAGTGAATGATTATCCTGGGGATAATTGGATTTAGCCTGAAAGGGACATGCACGAAGTCTGTTCTTGTTGGGTAAGTTCCCCTCCAATATGGGAGCTTATCTTTATTTGGATCAGTTGTGGTCCTAATGAAGATCTGAATTGCTAGCTTTCAAATATTTGATTTACCAATCACAATAACCAAATTAAAGATTATTGGCGACTCTTTTGATAATTGATGAGATCCTTTTAACTCTTTTTTAAATGATGAGATTCTCCTAATTAATTTGAAAGAACTTATTATGGAGACATGGACCTCTTCATGGACTATAAATGAAAGGGGGATGTGATGCATACTAACATATCATGACACAAGTTCTCATGGTAAAAGAAAGAAATAAAAAAGAGAGGGAGAAGAAAGAAGGTCTGTGGATACCATGACAAAGTTTGGAGTTGTGATCTTTGTCCTTGCTATTCTCCAGCATTTTTCCCTATAGTTTGGTAACATAATTACCTGCTTGGTAATATTTCTCCTCTCTACTATTCTTTATTGTTTGGTGATTTGCAACACTGTGTCGAGAGTTGTCTTTATGTAAGCTCTCATGCAAGATTGATCTGATTATGGTGTTTAATTTTGGGTTGAAATCAACCCCATGGTCTTTTCCCTCATATTGAGGGTTTTCCACGATGAAAAATCTTCGTGTATCTGTGATTGCTTTCTATGATTGGAACTTTTATCCGTGATTATAGTTGATATATCGTGCATGATTCGTTTATCAACTTTGGTATTTTCCCACGATTTGATTTATATGGAGCATCCATTTCCAACAAGTGGTATTAGTGGCAACATGATTGATTAGATGTAGTATCTTGAATGAGTAACCTCATACCTCCATGAGTGGCAACATGATTGGTTAGATGGAGTAGCTTAAATGAGTAGCCTCATTCCTCCATGAGTGATCACCAGTATGATGATCAGAATGAACGAGACCAACTATAATTTATGGACAAATGAGATGATGGACTTGTTATTTCTGAAGGCTTTCAGTTTTCACAACGTAGAAGTCCGAATCCAAGAGCGACGAAGAATGTGATTTCGAGCATGAACATGTATATGTGTTTATCCAATAGTTAGATGAGAATGATGCAATCACATTCAGATTGAGACCACATGCACATACACTTTAGTCCAAGTTGGAGAATCTATACACTTTGAAACTAGGGAACTATGAGTTATTTCTACACAGGAGATTAATGCAGTTGAAATTTAAGGATGGTAGTTTTGTTCCATTATTCCATACCATCCTAACATATTTTGAGGTATTAAGTTAGCTTTTCAACATGGGAATAAAATTTGAAGATGAAATTCTAAATTTACTGACATTCGCTACTCTTCATAGTTGGGAGACATTTCAGATTTGTCTCACTAACTTTGCAGCTAATGGAGTTGTTTCCTTGGAGACCGTCAAGGCTGATATTCAAAACAAAGAGATAAAAAAATTCTCAAGGTTCTTCATCACAGTTAGAGGTTTTGATCACGGAAAATAAAGGGATAACCAAGTTCATGAATGTTAAAGGAACAAATCGAAGCAGAAAAAAGTCCAGATCTAGATACAAAGATTTAGAGTGTCATCGTTGCATAAAGAAAGGCCACATCAATAAATATTGCTTCCAAATTAAAAGAGAGAAAAGAGAGGTGGAGCAAGAGAAGAACGATAAAGATGAGAATGTTGTTGCCGTCGTTGCTGAGCATGATTTGCTCATTATTTCCAGCATGGATATGATGAATGTCATTAGAGATGATACTTGTTGGCTAGTGGATAATGATTCATCCTTACACTTGACCTTCAACATGGAGTTTTTCACATCTTATATTTCTGATGATTTGGCACTCTTAGAATAGGTCATGATTCCTTGTCTAAAATTATTGACAGGGGGCGAAGTCATTTTGTTGAATGATACCGTATTTCTTTTGTAGCTAAAAGATGTAGGACGCTCCTGATATGCACCTGAATCTGATATCCATGAGAAGGCTTGATGATAAAGATTATTGCAACATATCTGGTGGTGGACAACATAAGCTTATTGTAGAGATATATCTATGTTCTATATATCTTTTCTTTATATTATTTCGTTATATCCGTCTTATGTAATGTACCCATAGGTCCTTTATATAAGAAAGCCTATGGTTCCCAAGAATAACAAGTCTTTTATTTTTCCCAACATGATATCAGAGCGATGATCCTAGACTAGAGCTCTCGTACCCTAACCCTAGCCACACCACCACCCTCTCTCTTCTTTTCCTTCTCCAAACGACCGTCGCCGGTCTCTCCTTTCCGCCGAGCCGTCGCCACCGTCGACCTCCTTTCGGCGAGCCACCGCTGCCCCTCCTCTCGGCAAGACGCCACCATCGGTCTCTTCTCGGCAAGCCGTCGCCGTCACCGCCGGGCCGACCTCTCTACCTTTCTCGTCGCTGCCCCCCTCTATAGTCGGTCCACGGCCTCTTCTGCTTGTATCGAGGTTTAGCTTGGATTGATGGATTTGCGTAAGTCTACATATGCAATCAAATCCTCATATGTCTGTGTAGACAAATATCTATTGGTCTACAAAACCCTAGTTTTTCTTCATCCAACATCATGTCAGAGAGCAAGGTCTATGTTCCCGTCACTGACGCTTTCAGAGGTCCAGCGTCGATTGTCAAGATGGACGGGACGAACTACGAGCTCTGGGCTATGCGATTCACGAGCCTCATGAAATCTGCGGGTAATAAGTATATTCTTACCGAAGAGGAGTCGGTTGAGAAAACATGGATCAATGCCTCATGTGAGGCAGATGATGCATATGCCAAAGTCTGGCTATCTGGTACATTGGCGATTGAGATTGCCAATGATGTGTTACATCAGCTCACCGTTAATGTAATGTGGGATATCCTCGTTGTAAATTATTCCAAGTGAAGAATGAGACCAAGATATTGCAACTGCAACATGATATATTCACCATTAAGCAGAATGAACGGTCCCTCCATTCTCTATACATGTCGAGGAGTGAGTGGGATGTTTGAGAAGTTGCACGCTTTCATGCCCCTCACTTACTCTAAACAAAAGAAGACATATCGGAATGCCACCATGGTTGGTATATTCCTTGCATCCCTTGATCCTGAGTATGAGGCTGCTCGTTCTCAGATTTTAGCGGATGTCACTATTCCTCCTATGAAGGAATCGTTTCTCTGACTCAATAGGATTATTGTTTCTTTGACTACCTCTAGTCAGTTCTCTTCGGCGATGGCAACCTCCCGAGGTAAATTAGGCTCCTCTCATTTCCGTGGACGTGGACCTCGTGGTCGAGGAGGTCGTATTCATGATTCATCAACCATGAACTTACTGCCATCGTCCGGGACATACAGAGGATACATACTACTCCAAGCATGGTTTTCTTTCCTAATCCCGAGTAGCGGATCATGTTGAGTCTCCGCTGCTTTTACTTCAGATCAGAGGTTTGATGACCTCGTTACCAGACTGAGGGATATTATGTCTCTTGTTTCTTCGTCATCTTTATGAGGCCACTCAGATGTAGCAGCCTCTGTCTCTGCCAGTACCTAGTGTTGATTATCGGTTCAGGCGGGCATGGCAGGACCTCGACCCGTTTGTTTTTCCAAGTTTCGAGCTGGGCTGCGGCCCGAAAAAATCTGGATGGGCCAGCTCGAACCCGAACCCGACCCGAAGTTAAACAGGCCAGGTTGGGGCCGGATCGACCCAATAACTTTTTTCCTTTAAAAAACTTTTGATTTTTTTGAAAATGCTTAATCCAACGGGTGATATGGAAATGTCTTTTTAAAAAACTTTTTATTTTCTTAAAAAACTTGTGATGAATCTAAGAATCTTGATATCCCTATGGTATTTTGATTAAAAACTTTGAAATGTTTGATTTTTTCTCTTCAAAAACTTTTGATTTTTTTTCATATACATTTTACATTTTCAGCCATGGCCGGTTCCAAGCCCGGGTAAATGAGGAGGGTTGCATTAGGTAGCCGACAACCAGCATAAAACAGTCGGAGACAACTTCCTAAATATTTTTTTTAAAAATACTATTTATAAAGTTGCCTCATGACAGTCGGATCTTTTTCCACATGAATTAAAGCAAACATACAGATTTCATTGGGGGCGTTCCCTACTTGCGACACATTGCATTACCCGAATGCAATGAAAAATTGGCAAGGGCCACTACATCGCAGCCTGGATATAGTTCAAAATTTGCAAGGGTTCTCGTATGAGGAACGCATGCGGGTAATTAAGCTAGTTTCGCTGCATCACTACTCGGATGCAGTCAAAAATTTGCAAGGGTTCTCGCATAATGGATGCATGCGAGTAAAGAAGTTAGTCCAAAAGAGATCGCAACGGAAGTTGCGGATTGGTAGTTATAATATTGGTACTTTAACTGGAAAATTGATAGAGATAGTGGAGACGATGGAAAGAAGGAAGATTCATATACTATTTCTTCAAGAGACTAAGAGGGTTGGAGAGAAAGCAAGGGAGATCGAGAAGACATGCTTTAAGCTTTGGTATTCATGTAAAGATAAGGGTAGAAACGGTGTTGGGGTAGTTGTTCATAAGAATTTGAAGGATTGTGTGGTTGAGGTGCAAAGATTCGGGGATCGGATTATTTTGCTAAAATTGGTGCTTGAAGAAGAAATTCTGAATATCGTCTCAATTTATGCAAAGCAAATTGGTTTAGATGAAAGGACTGAACAAGCTTTTTGGGAGGATCTGGATAAGTTTTTACAAGGATTCCCACAAAGAAAGATGGTTTGCATAGGTGGGATCTTAATGGACATGTGGGAAAAGATAAGTCATTCTGGATTTTGTAATGGTGTATGGTCTTTTCATTGCAAACACCCTCTTTAAGAAGAGGGAGGAGCATTTAATTACTTATAAGAGTGGGCCAACCAGAACATAGATATATTACTTTGCGTTGAGGAGAAGAGATCGGTTGTGTTGTAAAGGCTGCAAAGTAATCCCAGGAGAGAGTTTGACAACCCAACATCGCTTGTTAATCTTGGATGTACAATTAAAAGGGCTGGTAAAGAAAAGGAGGGTTCCTAAGATCACTAGAACTAGATGGTGGAATCTTCCACTGAAGCAATCGAGCTTCAGGGAGAATGTTTTAGAAGACTTATCTTGGGTTTGTAGCGGAAGTGCAGACGAGATGTAGGAGGCAGTAGCATCTTGTATCCGAAAGATAGCCAAAAAGATGCTGGGCGAGTCAAAGGGAGGAGCTCCAGGTCAAAAGGAGGCTTGGTGGTGGAGTGAAGTGGTGCAAGAGAAGCTAAAAATTAAAAGAGCATGCTTTAAAGCTATGTTTAAGGATAGAACGGAGGAAACTGTCACAAACTACAAATTAGTGAAGAAGAAATCAAAGAAGGCTGTAAGTGAAGCTAAGTCAAAAGCTTATGAAGTTGTATATAAAAATCTCGATTCTAAGGAGGAGCAGGAGGATATATTCAGGTTGGCCAAAGCAAGAGAAAGAAAGACCAAAGACCTTTCTCAAGTGAGATTCGTTAAGGATGAGGATGGTCACATGCTTGTTACTCAGAAGGATATATAGACTAGATGGGAGCAGTACTTCCATAAACTTTTCATTGGGGAAGAAAATAGAGAGATCACTTTGGGTGATCTAGTTAGTAGTGAAAGTTACTTGAATCGTGCAAGCTATCGACGGATACAAAGAAAGGAAGTAGAGGAGGCTTTGAAGGTTATGAGACTTGGAAATGTGTTGGACCGGATGACATCCCTATAAAAGTATGGAGAGTTTTAGGTGAGCGTGGTTTGACTTGGCTTACAAATCTATTCAATGTTATTTGGAGAAGCAAGCAAATGCGTGGAGATTGGAGGAGGAGTATCGTAGTGCCTCTTTATAAGAATAAAGGAGACATTCAAAATTGTTCAAATTACAGAGGTATCAAGCTAATGAGTCACACTATTAAAATTTGGGAACATGTGATCGAAAGAAGGTTGAGGCAAGTTTCCAACTTAAAAGAAAATCAATTTGGATTCATGCCATGTCGCTCAATTATTGAAGCCATCCATTTGCCGAGGAGAACAATGGAGATTTATATAGCTAAAAGGAAGAACCTTCATATGATCTTTATTGATTTGGAGAAGTCTTATGATTCTGTCCCACGAGAGATATTGTGGAGAGTTTTGGAGAAGAGACAAGTATCTGTCCTATACATTAACCTCATAAAAGACATTTATGATAGGGCTTTATATTATGTAAGGACCCTGTTTGTGAAGACTGGATATTTTGACATCAACACTGGTTTACATCAAGGTTCAGCTTTGAGTCCATTTCTTTTTACTTTGATTATGAACGAGTTGACAAGTTACATTCAGGATGAGTTACCTTCGTGCATGTTATTTGCTGATGATATTGTGTTGATTGACGAGACTAAAGATGGAGTAAATGAGAAGTTTGAGGTCTGGAGACTTGAGTTGGAGACTAAATGATTCCATATAAGTAGGGCTAAGATGAAATATATGGAGTGCACCTTTGATGGAAGCAATGGCGAAGGAATCGATATGAAGATTGGTGACTATAACATTCGGAAGAGATATTCTTTTAGATATCTGGGATCTATTTTGCAACATAATGGGGAAATTGACGGAGATGTTACTGTTGAGACATTTCCGTATCTTATGTACTGTTTCTGTTATTTCTATTTTCCTTTGTCTGTCTTATGTAATTTACCCTTAGGCGTCTCCTCTATATAAGAGAGCCTAGAGTTCCCATGAATAATATATCATCATTTTTCCACCAACATGGTATCAGAGCGGCGGTCCTAGACCGGAGCTCTCGTGCCCTAGCCCTAACCCTACCGCCAGTCCCCTTTCCTCTTCTCTCCTCCAGCGCCGCCAGCCCCTCCGCGGCAACCTCCCTTGTACCGCCAGCCCCTTTGCGACACCCCCTCGAGCCGCCAGCCCCCCAGTGATGCCGCCGACAACCTTCGGGCCCTGCTGCACTATCCGTTGGACCTCCGACGCGCAACCCGAGGTCTGGCGGTACTGTACCATCGCTCCCTGCTGCCCTAGGTGTGCACCCCTAACCGTCAGGGCACACACAACCCCTCGCTCAGCCTTTCTCACGCGTTTTCATCTTTTTGATGGATTTGGTTGCGACCTAAGTCTGCACGCACACATGTTTGTGTAGATACTTGTTTTTGCAAGTCCTCATTTGGTTTCGTCTTTCTCCATCGACATCATGTCAGAGAGCAAGGTTGATGTTCCCTCCACTGGCGCCTTCAGAGGTCCGGCGCCTATTGTTAAAATGGACGGAACTAATTATGAGCTCTGGGCTATGCGGTTCCTGAATCTCATGAAGTCGAGTGGTAAGAAGCATATTCTTACCGAAGAAGAACCGTTGGAGAAGACTGGAGTGCATGCCTCTTGGGAGGCAGACGATGCTTATGCCAAAGTATGGCTCTCTGGTACATTAACAACTGAGATTGCCAATGATGTGTTACACCAACCAACGGCGAAGGTGATATGGGATATTCTTGCGTCTACGTACTCTCAAGCAATGAACGAGACGAAGATTCTCTAGCTACAACATGATATATTTACAGTGAAGCAGAACGACCGTCCCCTCCACTCTTTGTATACATCCCTACGAGGGATGTTTGAGAAACTTCACAGCTTCATGCCTCTTACTGCGACAGCGGAGCAACAGAAGACGTACAGGAATGCTACTATGGTCGGTGTCTTCCTAGCAGCCCTCGACCCGGAGTATGATGCGGCTCGCTCTCAGATCTTGGCGGATGCTACTATTTCTCCAATGGAGGAAGTATTCCGCATGCTCAACAAGATTACAATCTCATCTACATCTCCTGGCCCGTCTTCCTTAGCCATGGCAGCCTTCAGAGGTCGAGGAGGCTCTTCCTTTTCTTGTAGACGTGGACCTCGTGGCAGAGGGGGACACATTCGTCAGCCATGCACGTACTGTCATCGTCCAGGGCACACCGAGGAAACATGCTATTCTAAGCATGATTTTCCGGCTTCAGCACGGGTTGCAGTGCTATCCCCTCTTCTGATCAGAGATTTGATGATTTTGTTGCTAGACCGAGAGATATCACGTCTCCTGCCTCCACCTCGTCTCCTGGAAGTCATTCTGATGTTGCTGCCTCAGCGTCTGCGAGTACGTCTACCAATGCTAGTACCTCAGGTAGTACCTTTGCTATCACATCATGTCATGGTTCGGTGATTTATGACTGGATTATGGATTCTGGCACTACCCATCACTTATGCGGCGACATGAATCAGCTTACATCTTACAGACAGATTAGATCTGGTAGAACAATTGTGATTGCAGATGGGACGCATTCCCCAATCACAGGGCAGGGGGAGATTACATTGACACCCTCTATGCATCTGAAGAATGTGTTATATGCACCTGATTTCTCTATGAACCTGTTATCCCTTAGTCAGATTACAAAGGACTTGAACTGCCGAGCTATTTTTGACCCTTCGTCTCTTGTATTTCAGGACATTCTTACGGGCAAAGTGATTGGATGTGGTCGTGAGCTGGGTGGTCTGTATTGTCTTGACCATGGATCATTTGCTAGTGTTTCGTCTTCTACATCAGGCTCTGTTTCTCCTTACACCTGGTACCTGCGGTTTGGTCATCTCCCACTTCAAAAACTTTGTCATGTATTGCCTCAGATTCCACCAGGAGCTTCCTTTCAGTGTGAGGTGTGTCAGTTGGGAAAACATCATCGCTCTGTTTTTCCTAGTCGTCCGAGTCGGAGCAATGGCTCCCCTTTTGATTTATTTCATGTTGACATCTGGAATCCTAGTCGTGTTCCTGATCACCAGGGACACCGTTATTATCTTGTTGTTGTAGTTGATTTTTCTCGTCTGTCTTGGATCTTTCTTTTGAAAAATAAATCTGAAGCTGGGGATGTAATAAAAAATTTTATCAATGAAGTGCATAATATTTTCTCCGTCTCCATTAAAACTTTGCGAACTGATAATGCTTTGTAATTCTGTACTCGTGCCTTGTCTCATTTCCTTTCGTCCCGTGATATTATACACCAAACATCTTGTGCTTACACATCCCAATAGAATGGTGTTGCAGAAAGAAAACATCGTCACTTGCTTGATGTCACTCGTACTCTCTTTATTCAAAGCCGTGCCCCACATTCTTTCTGGGGTGACGCAGTTCTTACTGCATGCTACTTGGTCAATTGCATGCCTTCGACTGTCTTAGGTGAGAAAATTCCTTTCTCTACTGTCTTCCCTGAAAAAGAATTATTCTCTCTACCTCCTAGGGTGTTTGAATCCGTGGCCTTTGTCCATTTGTTACTTCCATGTCTTGACAAGCTCTCTCCTAGAGCTGTCAAGTATGTGTTTGTTGGTTACTCAAGGACTCAAAAGGGATATCGATGTTATGATCTGTTGCGTCGAAAATATTATATTAGTGCCGATGTCACCTTTTTTGAATCTGTAATGTATTTCTTTTCTACAAGTGACAAGTTGGTTTCGTCAAGTTCTGATGAATGAGTCTTTGTGCCTCCTCCATTGAGTTTGCCACCAATAGCACCATCTTCACCTCCACCACCACCTTCGCCTCCACCACCTCCTATCACTGTACCACCATTTGCTAAATTCTACACCCGTCGGACTGTCTCTGCTCCTGGCACGCATCCATCAGTCACTACACCCCAGGTTTGTTCTGATATACAAATTTCTAATGATGGGTCTGAAGATATATCTGTGCAGCATTCCTTACAGGGGGATAACTCCAGGATACAGGACACCTCTACAAATCTGGATTTACCTGTTGCACTTCAAAATCAGAAGCGGTCTTGCGCCTCCTACCCTATTGCCTCGCAGGTCTCGCTTCACAGACTGACATGGGACTTTCAGAGATTTGCTATTGCACTATCTACTGTAGACATTCCACGGAATTACCGGGAAGCATTGAGGGATAGTTGTTGGCGTTTAGCGATGGAGGAAGAGATGGGTGCACTAAGATCGCGTGGTACTTGGACCTTAGTTTCTCCACCACCTGGTGCGTCCATTGTCAGTTGCAAATGGGTCTTTACTGTCAAATATCATGCAAATGGTACTTTAGATGGGTACAAGGCTAGATTGGTAGCAAGGGGGTTCACACAAACTTATGGCGTGGATTACTTGGATACTTTTTCTCCAGTAGCTCGACATTCTACCCTCCGTATCCTACTTACAGTGGCTGTAGTACGTGATTGGCCCTTGTTTCAACTAGATGTTTAAAATGCCTTCTTGTATGGTGATCTACAAGAGGAAGTCTACATGCAGAAGCCACTCGGGTTTGTTGCTGAGGGGGAGTGTTAGCAGGTTTGTAGACTTCATAAGGCAGTATATGGCCTTAAATAAAGTCCGAGGGCGTGGTTTCAAAAGCTGTCAGATCTAATTGAGAAAGAGGTTTCAAGAGGTCAAATTCAGACCACTCACTCTTTGTGCAGAAAACAACTAGAGGTACTGTTGTCATTATGGTATATGTAGATGACATTCTTGTTACAGGAGATGATGTACAGGGGGTGAAGATGGCAAAAGAATTTCAGGGTCATCACTTTGTTACCAAAGACCTTGGTACTCTAAGGTATTTCTTAGGAGTGGAATTTGCCAGGAATGCTCATGGTCTTATAATGACCCAAAGGAAATATGTTACAGACATGCTTGTTGACACAAGTATGGTGGGATGTCGACCATCTAGTACTCCAATGGACCCTAGTATGAAGTTGTATGATGATGATACAGAGGAGGTTGACAAAAGGAGATATAGAGAAATGGTTGGAAAACTACTCTACACTACTATTACGAGACCCGATATCGCCTTTGCAGTAAGTCGGGTGAGTCAGTTCATGGAGCAGCCTCGACAGGTCCATATGGATGCCTTATACATGATCTTGAGATATTTAAAATCTTCTCCAGGTGCTGGATTATTATTAAAAAAGGGAGCAGCTCTTTCAGTATCTGCGTGTGCTGATGCAGATTATGCAAGATGCCCAAAGGACAGAAAGTCCACTTCTGGCTTTGCCGTGTTTGTGGGAAGTTCTCTGATTTCTTGGAAAAGCAAGAAGCAAACAGTGGTAGCTAAGTCAAGCGCCGAATCTGAGTACATGGCTATGGCTCAAGCAAGCACAGAGATGATGTGGGTACGACCGTGCGAGCAGTGCTTGCTGATTTATACATCGATGTACCACTTCCCATGCAGCTACAATGTGATAATCAGGCAGCCTTGTTCATTGCAAATAATCCAGCATTCCATGAAAAAACCAAACACATTGAGGTGGATTTCCATTATACCAGATATATGATCCAGAAGGGCTTGATTTCTACTTCTCATATCAGTTCAGGAGAATAAACAACAAACATCTTCACCAAGGCATTACTCAGGGCACCATTTCAGAAATGTTCGTCCAAGGTGAGCATGATTGATATCTATGCTCCAACTTGAGGAGGAGTGTTGAGACATTTCCGTATCTTATGTACTGTCTCTGTTATTTCTATTTTCCTTTGTCTGTCTTATGTAATTTACCCTTAGGCCTCTCCTCTATATAAAAGAGCCTAGGGTTCCCATGAATAATAGATCATCATTTTTCCACCAACAATTACTAATAGAATAAATGTAGGCTGATTGAAGTGGAGAGGAGTCTCTGCTGCTCTCTGTGATAAGAAAATTCCTTTAAAAATTAAAGGAAAGTTTTACAAAGCAGTCGCAAGACCTGCTATGCTTTATGGATCTGAATGTTGGCCTGTGAACCATAGACATGTGCAAAGAATGGTTGTATTAGAAATGAAAATGCTAAGATGGATGTGTGGACATGCATGTAAAGATCAGATTCAGAATGATGCATATAGAAAGAAAGTTGGTGTCGCTCCGATCGAGGATAAGATGCGAGAAAACCACTTAAGATGGTTTGGTCATTTGCAAAGAAGATCAACTGATGCACCGGTTAGGAGATGCGAGTATTGGGATGTTAAGCCGGCTAAACGAAGGCGAGGACCTCCCAAGAAGTGTTGGAAAGAGACTATACGAAGGGATATTGGTTTTTTGGATATAAGCTCGGGATTGACCCAAGATAGATCTGAATAGAGGTGAAGAATCTATGTAGCCGACCCTACTTAATTGTGGGAAAAGGCTTTGTTGTTGTTGTTTACATTTTACATTTTCAAAAACTTTGAAATGTAGTGCATGGTAGTATCGTTGGAGAGTGGAGAATCTGGAGATAGGGTTTGAGGGGGATTGGGTTGGGGTGGGTCTTGACAGGCCGGGTTGCTGGCTTAAATGTACCTCTACCCATGCAATTACAATGTGATAATCATGATGCTTTATTCATAGCAAACAATCCTGCATTTCATGAAAGAATGAAGTATATTGAGGTAGACTATCATTATACTAGAGATATGATTCAAAAGAGCTTGATTTCTATCTCTCATGTCAGTTCAGGAGAGCAAACGTCATATATCTTTACCAAGGCTTAGCTCGGATGACCATTTCAGAAGTGTTCTTACAAGCTGAGTATGATTGACATCTATGCTCCATCTTGAGGTGGAGTGTAGAGATATATGTTATCTGTACCTTTTCCTTATTTTATTTCTTTATATTTGTCTTATGTAATTTATACATAGGTCTCTCCTCTATATAAAAGAGCTTAGGGTTCCTAAAAATAAACAAGCCCTTTTTCCCAACACTTACCAAGGGCACTTCCTTTGTGGCTCAAGCGAAGAAGTGTAGCAATAACCTCTATGTTATGTATGCATCATTTTCCAATATTGTAGTGAATGTAATCCATGATAGTTCGATTGAGTTGTAGCATAGGAGGCTCAACCATATGAGAGAGAAATGATTGTACGCCTTTATCAAGAGGAATCTTCTTTTAGATGCGAAGAATGATAATATAGAGTGATGGACTCATTGTTGGTTCACAATGATTTATATTGTCCTCTAAAGGTTAGCTTTCTTGGCTGTTCATTTTATTTTATCACTCTTATTAATGATTTTTTTTTCTAGGGAGCTATGTATATATACCCTAGAGGGAAGAGATCTAGTCTTTGGTATGTTCAAGGACTTTCATGCACTTAGAGAGAGACTAACATGAAAGAAGCTGAAGTGCCTCAAAATGGCAATAGTAAAGAGTTTGTGGGACCCTTTGGTAGGGATTGCATGTCTCATGGAATTAGACATCATAGGACTCCACTGAGGACTTCTCAGTTGAATGGTGTTGCCGAGAGGATGAATACAGCCTTTATGGAGAGAGTTAGGTGTCTAATTTCTTAAGCAGAGGCACCCAATTCTTTTTGGGTAAAGCATTGAGCTCCGCTGGTCATGTGATCAACCTGTCTTCATATGCTACTTTGGATGTAGATATCCCCGACAGAGTCTAGCATGGAAAAGATGTTTCCTTTTAGCACTTACATATGTTTGGCTGCAGATGTTTTGTGCATGTTCTAATAGATGAAAGATAAAAGGTATAATTAAAGACACACAATATCTCTTTATGTGATATGGATATGATCAATTTGACTGCATGTTATACGATTATGTAGAAAAGATGCTTGTGAGAAAATGTGATGTAATTTTTGTTGAAGATTTACCGACATTTGGAGGTGGAAGATCCCTCTGAGGGTGATGTTTTTTATTTGATTTCTAAAAAAGGAACTGCCTATTGACTTCTAAGCGGAGAGCCAGATTCTCGAGGAGCCTATACTGCTCTTTGTGATAAGAAAATCCCCTTAAAAATCAAAGGAAAGTATTACAATACAGTCGTCAGACTTGCTATAGTATATGCAGAGAATGACAGTAGCATCAATGAAAATGCTAAGGTGGATGTGTGGTCAGTAGGGATGAGCATAGGGTTGGGCCCACCTCGGCCCAACCCGAGCCCGTTTAATGTGGCGGGCTCGCAGGCCGGGCCTAGGCCTGAATAAATTTGGAAAACCCAACCCAAGCCTGGGCCCAACCCGATGATAATTGGGTCGGGCTTGGATCGGGTCGGCCCGATTAAGAACCAATCAGTACTTGTGATCTTCATGTCCTTGAAATATAGTGAGGTTCAAGGAAAAAATTCTTCATCTTCCATGCTTATATTATTTGAAACTTTATCTTACGGCCAAAGAAAAGGAGGAAGAGAAGGAGCGACAAGGAAGCTATTCCTATTGCAATAATCCAAGCTCTAATACACATAACAAATATACACCAAATATATTTATCGGGTCGGGCCTCCGATGGGCCTATATTCGGGCTGGCCCACGGGATTCGGGCTCGGGCCCATCGTTGCTCGATCCCAACCCAATAATAGAATTGGGCCGAATTAAGCCCAATCCCGCTCGACTATTGCTTGGGCTCGGGCCTGGGCTGGGCTTTATCGGGTTGGACATCGGGTTGAGTCAGGCCGGCCCTACCCAATGCTCATTCCTAGTGGTCATACACAAAATGACCGGATTCGAAATGATGCGATCAGAAGGAAAGTTTGTAGCTCCAATAGAAGATAAGATGAGAGAAAACAACTTAAGATGGTTTGGCCATTTGCGAAGGAGGTTGGTTGATGCACCGGTTAGAAGATGGGGGATTTGGGATTTTGAGCCGGTTAAGAGTGGGCGTGGAAGGGCCAAGAAGTGTTGGAATGAGAATATCCTAAGGGATCCTAGTTACTATGATTTAAGCCTTAGAATGACCCAAAATTGATCTAAATGGAGGCAAAAAATCCATGTATCCGACCCTACTTAATTGTGTGAAAAGGATTTGTAGTTATTGTTGCATAGAGGTTAGTGTTGATAAGGATGCTGAATTGATTTTGTTGGTTTCTCTTTCGCTGTTGTATGAGAATTTTGTTCAGTTGTTTATTGTGGAAGAGAAGAGATAGCCAAGCTTGCAAAAGTCGGCCCGACTAGTCAACTCGGGAGAAGGGAGGGTAGTCGACTCGATTAGATCTAGTCGTCCATTAGTCGATCAACTCGACTAGTCGACCGATTACTCGACTGATTTTTACATCAATCTTTTTTCTCTAGTTTTTTACATTTTTAAAAGCAAACTTATACTAATATGCTTAATGTTATATTTAAAGTCAATTACTTCTTTTGTTTCATTATGATAGTATAGAAAATGTACAAATCTATGTTAATATATAATATATATGTATAAAAATAATTTTTATATTTGAAGTAATTAAAAAAATTCAAAATCGACTAATGACCGACTAAATCCGATTAGTCGCCTAACTGCTAACTTAGTCAGTGACCCCGTCGATCGAGAATCCGCTACCGTTTTCTACAACCTTGGAGATAATCCTAGAGGAAGCTTGCACGAATCTGTTTACGCATGAACTTCGGCATATTGCTATGGGGAAGCATGACTCTGACACTGCAGGTTTGGTTATTACTCATGAAAAGAGTCATGCCAGTTCTGGCATCATGAAGAAGGGAAGAAAAAGTGTAAGTTGAAGAATCACAATTCTAAGGACATCTGCAGTTACTGCAACGAACCTAGACATTGGAAGAAGGAATGCTTGAAGAAGAAAGGAAAAGCCACGATTGTTGCAGTGGCTCAGGGTGGTGCAGATTCTGAAGATGATGTACCATTACAGATCAAAAGATGACATGTAACACATGGATCTTTAATTTAAGATGTTCTTACCATATGACTTCGAATGAAGATTGATTCTGCACCTATGAGAAGATAGCTGGTGGAAACATCGTCATGGGGAATGACGCGTCGTTTAAGATTGTAGGGATTGGCTCTTTGAAGATCAAGATGCATGGAGTCGTGAGGATGGTAACAGAAGTTCACCATGTATCTGATTTGGGAAAGAATCTAATATCCCTTGGAGTGTTCAACTCTAAAGGATATATGTAAAGCGTTGAAGGTGGAGTTATGCATATTGCGAAAGCCGGGGAGGTTGTCATCAAGGGCAACAAGCAAAATACTCTATATGTCATGCATGGGTCTATAGTTACAGGATGTTGCAATAACATCTAAAGCCATGAAATCAGATTTGGAATTGTGACATATGCAGCTGTGACACATGAGTTAGATGAGGATGAATATCCTCATTCAGAAGGGTCTCATTGGGGATCTCAAGGGATCCACGATGGATTACTGTGAGCATTGCGTGTTTGAGAAAGAACACAAGTAATTAAATAAAGTTATTCACAGGACGAAGGGGACACTTGACTGCGTCCATGCTAATTGTTAGGGCCCTTCCCGAATCCAGTTTTTGGGAGGTGCTAGGTATTTTTGGTCCATTATTGACGATTAGTCTAGGATGGTGTGGATATACATGATGAAGCACAAGAGTGATGCATTTTAGACCTTCATACAATGGAAGATCTTGATGGGGAACATGCATTTCAGACCTTCATGCAATGGAAGATCTTGATGGAGAATCAGACTTCTAAGAAGGTGAAGCGTCTATGTATACATAATGGGATGGATTCATTAGACTCCAGTGAGTTCTGAAAGAGGAGGGGTTGCGAGACACCACACAATCAGTGATACACCACAACATAATGGTGTTGCTGAATGAATAAACATGGCCTTTCTAGAGATAGCAATGTGCATGCTCTCTAATGCTGGTCTTGATAGATCATTCTGGGAATATAAGCTAAAACTGTGAATACAACATTTTACTTGGTGAAGAAGAGTCTCGCATCTGCTATTGATTGTAAAATACACATGGAGGTATAGTCTGGTAAACATGATAATTATTCTGTTTTACATGTCTTTGGCTGTCCTGCATGCTATCATGTTAGTGAAGGGAAGTTGGAACCAAGAGCAAAGAAAGTGGTGTTACATGCTATGGTGCAGTGGTAAAGGGGTACGAAATCTAGTCCCCTTCTGAGTATAGAATTATTGTTAGTAGGTATGTTACATTTGATGAGACTTTCATGCTTTACTCGAGGAGTGTGTCTCTTAATGCAAGGACATGTGATGATGTGACCCAACATGTGGAGTTCGAATTGACACCAAGTAGTGATCCTGCAGTTGATCACACCACTCATGATCAGGCTAATGTTGAATAACGTGGTGCTGAGCAACCAGAGGAGATGTATCCAAGTGTTGCTACTGATCAACCCCGTAGAGACATACATTCGCCGCAAAGATACAGCTTTGAAGATATAATTGCGTTTGCACTACAGGTTGCGAAAGAGGCAGAATCTCCAAAGCCCTTCACTTATAAGGAGGCTATAATCGAGGCGTAATCTAGGCAGTAGATTGTTACTATGGGTGAGGAGATGGAGTCTCTCTACAAGAATCATACACGGGAGCTTGTCAAGTTGCCAAAGAGGAGGAAAGTCATTGGTTGCAAATGGGTCTTCAAGAAAAAGACAGGGATCACATGCAATGAAGGCATCATATACAAGACACGTCTAGTTGTTAATTGTTACTATCAGAAAGAAGGTGTAAACTACAACGGGATATTCTCTCCCATTGTAAGATATACATCCATTAGGGTGCTTTAGCTTTTGTAGCACATCGAGACTTGGAACTAGAGTGGTTAGATGCAACGATAGCTTTCTTGCATGGTGAACTCGAAGAAGGCATTCTCATGAGACCACCAGAAGTATTCACATTTCAGGGCAAGGAAGATCATGCATGCAGATTTAAGAAATCCTTATAAAGCAGTGGTACAAGAAGTTTGACAGCTTCATGATTGATCATGGGTTCGAAAGGAGTCCATACGATTGTTGTATTTACCACAGCAAGGTGGAGGACATGTCCATCTATTTGCTACTATACATCGATGACATGCTGATTGCTCCTAATAAGAATGGTACCATAAATGATCTGAAGATGTTCTTTAGTTCGGAGTTTGACATGAAGGACCTTGATGCAATAGAGAAGATTTTTGGATGGATATCATTAAGGATCGTGCAGAAGGGAAGCTTTTCTTATCTCAGAATAACTGCATTGATAAAATTCTAATGAGATTGAGTTGTCTACAACCTAGCCTCTAGGTACTTTATTTGCTGCGAATATTCATTTCTCAGTTTCTTTCGCACCTCAGTCAGATGCAGAGTAGGGACACATGTCACGTGTTCCCTATGCTAGTGCGGTTGGGAGTCTTATGTATGCCATGCTACATATTAGAAATGGTATCGCTCATATTGTAAGCATTGTTATCAGATTTATGGGCAATCTAGGGAAGGAGCATTGATAGGAAGTCAAGCGGATTTTCTGCTATCTGAGAGGAACATTAGACATTGGCCTTACCTACAAAAGTGATTTATAGTGTTTGGTTGCTGGATATTCAGATTCATGCTATGCTGTAGATGTTGATGAGAGGAATCAATGATAGTTTACGTTTTCACTTTGGGGAGTTCTATCATCAATTGGAAGGCTATCTTACAGCCATCAGTTAGTTTGTCAATCACAGAGGCAAAGTATATGGCTTTGACATAAGCTGTAAACAAAGACATCTGGCTTAGTTGGAGATTTCGGTATACAACATGATTATGCTATAGTATATTGTGACATTCTCAATGCAATATACTTAGCCGAGGATTAGGTGCATATGAGATGATCACGCACATAGATGTTAGATATCACTTCATTTGTTATAAGAAGAGGATCGAGGTGAAGAAGGTCAACACAACGTATAATCTAGATAATATGTTTACAAAGACAGTTCCTGGAATAAGTTCAAACATTGTTTGGACTTTCTCAATATTTTTTTTTTGAAGCTCCAAAAAAAAAGGGGGACACACGCGGAGGTGCTCACCCCAATGTATTAAAAAGAGAAAGAGATACTTACAAGGGGAAACGGGAGATGAGAAATTACAAAACAAAATAAGGGGGGTAAACGGAGATCGTAGCCCCTGGTGCTAAAAAAATTTACAAAGAGGTCCAGTCACGAAGGAAGCCCGAGGCCGTCGATCTAACATTCTCCAAATAGAACCGCTGACGAGCAAAGATAGCTTCGTTTCGCCCCAGCCACAGGCTCCAAAGCCTCGAGATTGGGTCTAGCAGCGCAGGCCATGGTCGACCCCTATCACAGAACAAGCTTTGGCAGAAATGAGTGAATGAAGAGAGATCCAGCCACCCCAAATCGGCCCATAACGCATCAACACAGCAGCAATGCAGAAATAGGTGATCAATAGTTTCCGTAACCATGCCACAGAGACCACAGAGAGGCGAAGAGTTGGGAAACATCCGTGCACAACGATCACGAGTTAGTATTCTTCCCCTACGGAGCAGCCAAAGAAAAATACCCACACGCTCAGGAATCCTGAGCGCCCACAATAGATTGCAATCACGCAAGAGCCTGTCATCCCTCCCAGCGGGAGCGGGCAAGATGGCCATATAAGCGGCACGAGTAGAGAAGGGTCCATTCTTCCAGGCCAAGTAATCCCTGCCCTCAGAAGGCACAGGGGCATCAACAAGAGAGCTTATGAGAGAGATATAATCGAGCAGCCGCTGGTCCGACAAAGCCTCAGAGATTAGAGGGCACCAATCGCGCCCATCCCAGCATCCGGCCACCGTAACATCTTTGTTGGGGACCAAAGCGTAGAGACGGGGGAAAGAGAGACTAAAGGGTCCCCTTCCCGTCCAGTCATCCTCCCAGAAGCGAAGCAGAGAACCATCGCCGAGCTTGAATGAGAATAGGGAGCGATTCCGACAGAGAGCGCCCATCACCCCACGCCAGAAGATAGAGACCTGGCCCCGATAGTCGCCACGAAAGGCCAAAAGGATGCCATCCCCTGCCGCACCCCTCAAACAATTAATCAAGAAATTGTCCTCCTTACCCCAAATTCTCGCCGCCCATTTGAGCAAGAGAGCATCATTCACCGACGCCAGACGCCTCACACCCAACCCGCCCTCCTTCTTAGGACGCGTGACCTCATCCCAGGCAACGAGGTGCACACCCTTCCCCCCTCCCCCCTTCTTCCCCCACAGAAAAACCCGCATACACTTCTCCAGACGCCAACGAACCCCCTTTGGCATCCCCCGCACCGAGAGAAAGTAGATAGGGATAGAGGAAAGGACGGATTTAAGAAGCACTAACCGGCCACCACGGGAGAGGATCGCCGCGCGCCACCCAGCCAGGCGATGCTCCACCTTTTCGACGATCGATTTCCAGTCACGCGTGCGCGCGCGGCCCAATGTCAAGGGTAATCCCAGGTAGTCGAAGGGGAGATCAGAAGTTTGACAGCCCAGCACGTGCGAGCACATCGCCGCCTCCGCCGCGGACATGAAGAAAGGGACCGCGGACTTTCTCAATATCGACAGTTGGCAGTAGCCCCAAGGAGGGCTGGCGGCAGCACGCCGAAGCTGGTAAAGCTTCACGTAGGATTCAATTCAAGTTTGAGATTGTTGATATACCTCGAATCCTAACCATCTGACCCAGGTTGAGGAACCGTCGTATGCACCCCTTTTGTTCTACCATACTCCAACAAGACGTGTGTTTCTCTAGGGTGGAGGTCCCCAATGAAATTTTTTATTAACAGTTCTATCTCTGTTCAGGTATATGGATCTGTTTGTATCTTGGATTCGTTTGTCCGACAGTAGTACATAAACTCCACTAAGGTTAGGCTTCTCTACTTCATATGTACTTTCTTCGTTCTCCACATAGTGAAAATCGATTGCTGTCGCCCAAGGGCGTAGCCCAGTTATGGATAAATCTTGTAAATCAATGTATCTTCATGTTTGCACGATTGATCATTTGTGCATGCTCCTCTTCTGCTTTTTGAACATCGATAATAGCATGTATTGCCCATTATCGATGTTCTTTTTTCCAAAAAACAACCGATAATAGTAGGTCGGGATGAGTCACGATTTAATGACCTGGATTCTCACCCGCACCCCAAGAACTAGTATCCCTTCAACGATATTCTTCCCAATTTGATCTTAATTCCTAACAGGGGGAGATCCCTAGATATTTGTATCCTCATTTTTTTACTCGACTACAACCAACAAATCATATTCGTATATCCGATTACACTTTGGTAACATCGACATGATGTTTGTTTCGTAAATTCTAGTATCATCAGTGTTGCAGAAGTCGGTATTCAGTATTTAGTCGACGGGATCACTGAGTAGAGAATAATTGATATTCGGACGACTAGAATTTTTTGGTTTTGAGTTTTTTAATTATTTTAAATATAAATTTTAATTCTAATATATATATTTACATTCTTATATATTATACATATATGACCTTCAATTAATAAGAATCCAAGACAAATATACCAATTAACGAGATATACATAGAAATCTTTAACATTTCTAGTAATATTGCTATAAATGGTAAGCTTTCGAAATTAAAAAATAAAAATAAAATAACATAATTTAGCAATCGACCAATAGTCAGTCGAATAGTCGACCAGTCGGCCGAATAGTTGGACCGACTATTCGATCAAGCTGACTGGCTACTATTTATTGTTCAGTCGAGGACCCTTCGCACCGCATAGTTTGATCGACTATTCGATATAGTCAGCCGACTACTGTAGTTTTGGTATTCATCCATCCATATCTTAGCGGGCAACTCTTATTCATGCATATTTTAAATTTAAATCCCACATTTCTTTCCATCACATCCTCAACATTTATTAAAATTTATGAACAATACGAGAATATGATGGCTTATTTTATAAATGACTATATATAACTATTGCTCAATTTAGCCCCATGTTAATTCTAATTGTAAATAGATGGATGATTGAAATTTTTTTATTTGTCGACAGTTGATGATCATTTTTTCTTAAAAGAAATATTTCAAAGATACCCGTAATACCCATAACCCATTCAATCGGGTACCCATTAGATAAGGTACCTGTCGGAAAGGGTCAGGTCCATCTGTGATCCAGTAATGATGGATCGTGGTGGGTCAACGAGTGAATGGATTGGGTATCCACCCCATTAAGACTCCTATTGAAATCGATGCTCTCTTCTTTCTTCCATTTTTTTCTCATTATGTCGCTGATGATTGAGAAATGAATGGATATTATTAGGAATAAAGGGAGGAGAGAGAATATATGTTTGCCTTGTAAAGCAGGAGGAGATATATAAGTCGGAGGAAAGTGGGCTGGGGATACAAAGTTTAAGTGTTTAGAGTAAGGTTTACTTGGTTGAGTATTCAAGTTCTCTGAGGGGGAAGAGGATGATTTGTGTCATAGGGTGTTCAAGGGATATTATAGGAGGAGCTTATTCTTGATGGAGGGGGTGAGATTGTCTAGAAGGTCCTTGAAATTTTGAAGGGGCTTGATAGTAGTCGTTTCAGGGAAAGAGACTTTATTCTCATGCACCTAGATGATGGTGAGGAGTCAAGCTTTGGTTAGAGAACTTGTTAGGGAAAGTGTGCTGTTTTGGTTATTCCCTAGTCTCTATGGTTTGACTGATGATAATCGTCTGTCAATTACAGTAGTGCAGTTTGGAGCAGGTGGAAGTGTATGATTGTCATTCTTTGCAACTCCACTCTTTGACTTAGAGTGCAAAATTTCGTTGCCGTCTCCCTCTTGGAGGGCCTCCCCCCTTAGAAGACTGATAATTCTAAAAAAATCACGAGGTCCCATCCTCATGATTTGGGCCTGGATTTTGCACTTGAGTCCATGTTGATTTGAAATGCTAAGACTGCGATGAAGGCGAGAGGTTGCATGCTTGGACACTGAAGGGGAAGAGGCCGATGGCTAATAATACAACAAAGGCTCAGGTAACATGATTGTTGGGAGAAAAATGAATCATGCATTAGAATAAACTGAGGGCTCTCTTATATAGGAGAATAGCCCTTGGGTTACTTACATCATAAGTACCCAGAGAAAATACGATTACATGAAAAAGACAGAGAACTATATTTATCTCAACACTCCCCCTCAAGCTGAGCATATATATATCTATCATGCCCAGCTTGGAACAACACTTCTGAAATGGACTTTGAGATAGAGCCTTGGTGAAGATGTCAGCCGTTTGATCTCCTGTTAAAACATGAGAGGTAGATATGAGCCCTTTCTGTATCATGTCTCGAGTGTAATGACAGTCTACCTCAATTTGCTTCGTTAGTTCATGAAATGCAGGATTATTGACAATAAATGATGCAACTTGATTATCACATAAAAGTTGCATAGGAAGAGGAACTTCAATGGTAAGATTAGTCAGCACCAATCTAACCCACATCATCTCTGCACTCCCTTGTGCCATAGCCCTGTATTCAGATTCTGCGCTCAATCTAGCTGCCACTGTCTGCTTCTTGCTTTTCCATGATACAAGTGAGTTCCCAACAAAAACAATAAAGCCCAAAGTAGACTTTCTGTCTATGGGACAACCTGCATAGTCAACATCTGCACAAGCTGTCACCTCAAGAGATGCATCCCTACTGAATAAGAGACCCGAATCAGGCGAGTTCTTCAAATATCTCAAAATCATATAGACAACATCCATATGTACCTTTCTGGGTTGCTCCATGAACTGGCTAACTTTTCTTACTGCAAACATAATATCTGGCCTGGTGATGGTGGCATATAAAAATTTTCCAGCCAGTTCTCTATATCTCCTACTATCTACCTCCTCATTATCATTATCATACAATTTCATACTCGGATCCTTGTAATGCATCCATATATGTACGTGGGATAGTAACCGCAGAGAGTCCCACTACAAACCTCCTGTACTCGTTTGAAAGGTGATCCAAAGAAACATGTGCAACAAATGGATATGTGGCACACTTTCATGGAGGCTTCCTTAGGGCAATAGGAGCATTCAGATCATCATTCAATCTATCTTCTGAACTTAACTCATCCTGTATATCATGGACAACTCCAGTACCATCAATAGAAACAATGTTATCATGACATACCTGAGGCGCGGTGGATGATGTGGACGGCCTATGAGTAGAGGAGCGAGTAGAAGACCTGCGAGTGTAAACAAGAGGTAAGAATTTCGACTGGATAGCTGAAGGTGGAGGTGATAGCGGTGTGGAGACGGCCGAGGTGCAACATGGGGTTCATATGGTGGAAGAGACGGAGGAGGAAGAACAACAACATCCTCCCCAGAACAGAACTGGTATTGGATACCCTATCACCTATAGGAGAGAAATACATAATGGATTCAAAGAAAGTAACATCAACAATCACATAATATCTTTTGCCAACAAGATCAAAACATTTATACCCTTTTTGGGTACGAGAATATCCGACAAAAACACATTTGACAGCTCTGGGTGAGAGCTTGTCACGACCTGGAGTGAAATTATGGACAAAAGCCACAGATCCAAAGACTCTGGGTGTCAGAGAGAATAGTTCCTTCTTGAAAAACGCAATCAAGAAGGGAACCTTCTCTCCCAGGACGGTGGACGACATCCGATTCACCAAGTAATAAGCAGTGAGAATAGTATCCCCCAGAAAGAATGAGGGGTACGACTCTGGATCAACAATGTACGTATGGCATCAAGAAGGTGACGATGTTTGCATTGAACCACACCGTTCTGTTGTGAAGTGTAACTGCAAGAAGTTTGATGAACAATTCCGAGAGAATTGAGAAATTCAGACAACTGTAGTGTTGAAAATTCCAACGCATTATCCGTACGAATGAATTTAACATTGACAGAGAAAATATTTTTAACTTCAATAAGAAAGGTTCTAATGATAGCACCTGCTTCAGACTTATGTTTCAACAAGAACACCCAAGACAATCTAGAATAATCATCCACAACAACCATATAAAAATGATGCCCTTGATGATCAGGGACACGACTTGGACCCCCGATATCAAAATGAAACAACTCTAAGGACTGACTACTGTGACGACTCGGACGACTCGGAAACGATGAGCAATGATGCTTCCCAAGCCGACATGCTTCACAATCCAATACGATACGAGTAGATAGCTGCTGTAGAACATGACACATCTTTTGTATAGGAAGATGTCCAAAGCGGAGATACCATATGAAGGGTGAAACAGATCCAGAGGGAATAGTAGCAATTCCAGCACATAATGGTACAACAAGCTTGTACAAGCCTCTCTGCTCACGGCCATGACCAATCACCCTGCCAGTCAGTATGTCCTGAAACACAGAAGAAGCGGGATCAAAGATGTCACGACAATGTAAATCTTTCGTAAGCTGACTAATGGACAAAAGGTTCATCTGAAAGTCAGGAGCATATAAGACATTCTGAAGTCACAGAGAAGGGGATAAAGTAATCTCTCCCTGACCAACAATGGGTAAGGGTAAGCGAACCTCATTGGCAATGACAATCGATCTGTCAGGTGAAAGTGCTCTGTACGAAGTAAACTGCATCCTATCGTCACACATATGATGGGATGCCCCAGAATCCACAATCTGTCAGGTCCGAACATGTACTACTGGCAAACGCATAATGAATACCTGATGAACTAGACAACGCCCTGGCAAAAGCGGCTGCATCTGTGGAACCTGGAGACGGAGATGTAGGAGTGGTCATCATCTCACGAAGTTTGGAGACAATGTCATCAAAGCGAGTATCTGGAGTAGGCGCAGAGGAAGCCTCAGTCTGCTTAGCCACACGTGCCAATCCTGGATAACCATGCTTATGAAAGCATGTCTCCTCAGAGTGACTGGTCGATGGCAATGTGAACAGGGACCACGATGTCGTCCTCCTCCTCGACCACGAGGACCACGACCCCGAAAGTGAGACGACCCTCCCCTGCCTCGAGTAACAACCATAGCAGAAGCAGTAGTATGTGCTGTAGTCATGGATGAAGTAGTAATCCTACTCAATCGCTTGTAGACCTCTTCCATTGGTGGAATGGTCTCTCCAGTCAGAAGTTGAGAACGAGCAGCATCGTACTCAGGGTCAAGAGAGGACAAGAAAACCCCTGCCATCTGGCATTTCTATATGCCTGTCGTTGCTCCGTGTTGGTGGTAATTGGCATGAAGCTGTTTAATCGCTCAAACATGCCACATAAGTGAGAGAAGTGTGCATGGAGCGATCGACCATTCTGTTTGGTAGAAAAAATGTCGAACCACAACTGAAGAATCTTGCTTTCATTTTTCGACTGGCCATATGTGTCTGCCAGTATGCCCCACATAGCCTTTGCAGTAGGCTGGTTTACAATATCATTAGCGATCTCTGTGGTCAGTATCTCGGAGAGCCATATACGAGCATTGACGTCATCTTGTTTCCACGATGCATTCGCCCCAGTCTTGTCCGCCGGCTCGGAATTAGTCAGAATGTGGTCCTTATTGTGGCACTGCATAAGGGTACGAAACTGCATAGACCATAGCTCATAGTTGGTCCCGTCCATCTTCACAATAAGGGCAGGGCCCTTGAAGACACTAGAAGAGGAGAAAACATCGCCCTTGTTCTCTAACATGGTAGGAATGAGCCAAAAACACGGAACGACTGAGGGATAAATCGAGGAATCTTGTCTACAGAATCATAGAAAGGATAGGTTGTATGTGTAGACTCATACAACCATCCCTACATCTAGCGCGAGGTCTCGAGCTGCCGAGTGTGACAAATCAGATGCTATCACGTTTTGTGAACCCCAACGGAGCGTAGATGCAGTCGTGAAGCACCCTTAACAATGCACCGCACCAGCCAGGACCCTAAGGAGGGCTGGACAAGTCGCCGGGAGATGCGGCGGCGCCAAGGCAGTCAGGGACGAGCGCTTGGAAGCGCAGGACTGCGCCTGACAGCGCTCGTGGTGGCGTGGGGAGGAGCCCGGGTGGGCTGGGCCGCACCTGGCGGCGCTTGCGATGGCGCTGGGGAGCCCCTGGTGGGCGGGGTTGCTCGCAACAGGGCCTAGGTGGGCGGGCGGCGGCGCTGAAGTTGGAGGGCGACGCCAGAGGGTGTGGGCGGCGGCGCCGGGGGGGGGGGGGGTGTAGGGTTAGGGTTTTTGGGGTGGGGTACAAGAACCCCGGTCTAGGACCGTTGCTCTGATACCATGTTGGGAGAAAAATGAATCATGCATTAGAATAAACTGAGGGCTCTCTTATATAGGAGAATAGCCCTTGGGTTAATTACATATAATTATCTAGAGAAAATACGATTACATGAAATAGACAGAGAACTATATTTATCTCAACAATGATGGACACAACTTAGGGGCTCTGTGGAGTAGAGAGAAAGTGGGACACCTCTTATTCTTGTGTCCTTTTGTGCAACAAGTTTGTGATATGTAAACATCTCTTGGGTGGATGCCTCGACTTTGTGAACTTCTTGAGTTTTGATTTGGAAGGGTTAGTATCATCAGTATGACTTACAGAAGATGCCAAGATCAAAGTTGTTCGTTGACGATCTTTATGTAGGTGATTTTCCACAATGAATACAGTGTGCCTACCACCTAAAAGAACATGGTTCAAATCCTAGGGCCGGCATCTATGCGTGTTTCCCCTTGTTTTAAAAAAAGATGCTATGTGGAGAATGTTGTTCATAGTGCAAAGAGTCCATACTATTACATGTTACATGTGTCCTTTTTATTTGAGGGTGAAATGTGGAACTCTTGTGAATGGTTGGAAGATTGTGAATGAACGACGGATAAAGGAGATGGTTTCCTAGTGACCCATCAAGCAAAATAACAAGCAGAAGTGGAAGTATGCGCAAACTTATTATCATTTTTTGAGGAAAAGGGTAAACAACATCAATGTTTGTGTAAAGTTCGGTTGAAATATATCACTTATGCCACTAAGTTTTTTTTATTGCTCTATATGGTAAATGCAGGGACCAGAATATAGAGAATTTTTGAAAGCAGCAATTAGAGATAATGAGATTCAATTTGTTGAAACCGAGGACATTGAAGTTGCTGAAATTCTTTTTCCGGAAATCAAAGAAGAGAGCAGTTTCCTTGGACTTGTCAAAAGTGAGCCAGAAAGATTCTTGGTATTTGGTGAGTTTGGAACTTTGAACATGGCCTTGACTTTATAAGATCTCATTCTTTTAAGATCTCATTCTTTTCATTAGTTAAACTGTAACCTTTCTTAAAGAATGTAGTTGAAATGTAAAGATGCAGTCGCGTGTATGTGCACACATTCATTACATTTACTAATGAATGACACAACATGTAGCACCAAATATATCAAATTTTCTTATCCAAAAACTTAACACTTCATTTATTCAACTTACAACTAGAGCCAATATTGAGCGAAAAACTTTCTTAGCCTGGTCTAAATTAGTTCGTAATAAGGAACTGGTTGTATTATTTTTTGTATAACCTTTGATATCTAAATGAGTTAGATTAGAGTATATTACATATGACAGATTTTGTATTGTTGAGTTATTTTAATATTTTACGCAGATGAGAAATTTGAGGAGGAGACCATTTTGCGATTCTTAGAGCTGAACAAGTTTCCTTTGCTTACAAGTTTAACTGAAGTTAATTCTAACAGAGTATACTCCAGCATAATAAAACTCCAGGTACCATTTTTGTGTTTATCATATCCTCCTTGATATATTTTGTTGAAGCGGCGGACATTTAGTTTCACACTTTTCCGATGTTCATGATGTCGTCGTAAAATATGGTGCCAGATTTCCTAAATGATCAAAGATTGACGGATCTTAATTATTGAGACCTGTTTGCTTTTATTCCTATAGTAGTACTAGTAATAGTAATGTGTCGCAAGACAGCTTTCTTTATCTGAAAAAGTCATACAGCCTTGTCCAATAACACAATATCAACCTTGCCCAAGAAGTACAAAGATATATATCCATGATGGCTTGTATTCGCTGTTAATAATAGTTAAGGGTTGAATCTGTTGGGAACAGATTTCTCATATAGATTGAATCGCGGATTATCGAAGTTGATAAGTGGATCCTGCACGCTATATCACTACAACTACAAAGATATCTCAACCACAGAAAATCAACCACATTTGCACAAGAATTTTTTTTTACGTGGAAAATCCACAATATGAGGTGAAAAATCATGGAGTTGATCGCAACCCAAAACCAAACACTATAATCGAAGTAATCTCCAATGAGGGGCTTACAAAAGACCGGCCCTCTATACGATGCTACAAATCACCAAACAATGGAAAATAATAGAGAGGAGAAATATCACCAAATGATAAATCCGTCGCCAAATTGTAGGGAAGAATGCTGGAGAAGAATTGCTCCAAAGATTACTCCCTACAAACTTGGCGGCAACTACGAACCGTCTTTCTTCTTCCTTTCTCTTATATTTCTTTCTTGTGCTAGGAGAGCTTGTGTGGGATAAACTTGGTTTGCATCTCATACTACCTATTTATACTCCATGGAGATGAGAAAATAAGGAAACATGAACTCCTCCTTCTAATAGGATTAGGAAAATATTGCTCATATTCCTAAAAGGTAATTATTCTCATTCTCTAATTAGAACTTGATTCAATTTTCAAATAAGACTACCAATGTCCTATATATGGATTAGGTTCCTACAAGGAGAGTAACCTATACAACAAATCTCTCCCTCACCGACGATGTGGGAACTGCTCTACACCTATGGGGGAGCATCTCTCAAACTTTTCAAGCAGCAAAGTCTTCGTCATCATATTGACACAGTTGTAATACGTGTGGATCTTGTCAAGTACAAGCTGCTTCGATTCTAACACATTACGAATCCAATGATATCTAACATCAATGTGTTTCGATCTTGCATGGAATGTAGAATTGTTGCCAAGATGATTAACACTCTGATTGTCACAGTAAAACACGAAACTTGTCCTGATGAAAACCAACTTCATGCATGAACTTCTTCATCCATAGCAAATCCTTGCATGCCTCTCTACATGTAATGAATTCAGTCTATGTAGTTGATAGTGCTACATACATTTGAAGCCTGGACTGTCAAGAAACTATGCCACCTGTAAAGGACATCAAGTATCCAGATATGGATCTTCACTCATCAATGTCATCTGCCATGTCTGCATATGTATAGCCAAAAAGTATAGGCTTCTCTGCTCCAAAGTAAAGAGAGCAGCTACTAGTGCCTCGAAGATATCTCAAGATCCACTTGACTACTTCCCAATGTTGTTTCTCCTGATTTGAGATGAATCTACTAACAACTCCAACTGCATGAGCAATGTCAAGCCTCGTATAAACCATGGCATACATAGTTGATGCATAGGGAATTTTCTCCATATCTTTCTTCTCCTCAGTTGTCTTTGGATATTCCTTGAAGTGTAGTTTGAAATGTGCTCCCAAAGGTGTGTTAGAGGGCTTGGCCTTATCCATGAACAACTTTTTAAGTACCTTCTCACTGTACTTCTCTTGTGAACGCTGAGGTTTCCTTGCTCCCCTGTCTCGAGTGATCTTCATGCCTAGTATCTGACTTGCATGCCCCAAGTTCTTCATAGCAAAGGACTGTCTCAACTTCTTCAAGCCAGAAATTCTCCCTCCATTGTTACCTACAATCAACATGTCATCAACATAAAGAAACAAAATGATGAAGTCATCATCTGAGAATTTCTTTACGAAGATATAATGGTCTAAAGTAGTTTTGGAGTAATCATGTTCCCCTATGGACGAGTTAAACTTCTTGTACCACTATCCGGATGCTTGCTTCAATCCATATAGACTCTTCTTCAGTTTGCAAACAATCTTCCTTGCTTTTGATTGTAAAGCCCTCTGGTTGCAACACGTATATTTCCTCTTCAAGATTACAATGGCGGAAGGCTGTCTTCGCGTTCATCTGTTCAACTTCTAGATCAAGGCTTGCTGCCAAACTGAGTACCACTCCGATGGAAGTCATCTTGACTATGGAAGAGAATATCCTCTCAAAGTCCACTACCTTCTTCTGATTGAAGTCCTTAACACCATTCTGGCTTTGTGTCTTGTGTTTGTAGAGTACTCATCAAGCTTCACTCTATAAATCCACTTGTTCTTCAAATCCCTCTTACCTTTAGGTAAACTCACAATCTTGAACGTGCGGTTGTCATAAAAGGACTCCATCTCTTCTTTCATGGCTTCATTCTACTTTTCTTTCTTTGCATCCTGCATAGAATCTTCATAGTATTCTGGCTCTCCGCTATCTGTCAACAAAATATATTCACTTGCAGGATACCTGGTGGAGGGATGCCTATCCCTTGTGAGTCTCTACTATGGTAGTGCTTCTGAAGAAGACCCATTATCAACATGGCTGTCATCCGTATTATCATCTACATCATCATCACTTGAAGTGGATGCCTCAGGCACATCCACATCTTCTCCTGCATCCTGCAATTGCTCAATTGCATCATCTGGTATTGCACATGGAGCACTCTGCAAAGGAAACGAGTCCACATCATCTAGCTGATAGCTGCTTGAGGTCGAACCTTTATCAACCTTTTGGATGTCTTCAATGGTCTGATCTTCATAGAAGACAATGCCCCTGTTCATGTCTAGCTTTTTCTCAACTAGATCACACAACCTGTAGCCAAGCTTATCTTGGTTGTATCCCAAGAAAACACATTGCTTTGTCTTGGCGTCCAACTTGGATCTCTCGTCTTTAGGAACATGCATAAATGCACGACACCTAAAGACTCGTAAGTAGTTGTATGTGACATCTTTTTCGTGCCAGATCCTGTTAGGAGCATCACCATGCAAAGGTATATGTGGTGAGAGGTTAATGACATAAACTGCAGTATAAATAGCTTCGCACAAAAAAGAGTTATGCAATTTAGTCTCGGAAATGAGACATTTAACTCGCTCCATCAAGAATCTGTTCATCCTCTCTGCTACACCATTCAACTGTGGCGTCTTGGGTGGAGTCTTTTGGTGCCTGATACCATGAGATCCGTAATACTCATCAAATGACGCAATATACTTACCACTGTTGTCGCTGCTAATGCACTTCAACTTCTTTCCAGACTGTCTCTCTACCAACGCTTGAAAGTCCTTGAAAACATCAAGAACTTGGTCCTTGCTCTTCAACGCATAGATCCGAACTTTCCTGGAAAAATCATCAATGAATGTAACAAAGTAAATTTCATCGTCAAGGAGCTTACTTTCAGTGGACCACAAGCATTTGTGTGTACTAGCTCCAGTGCCTCCATCTTCCTCGAAGGTGGACTGCTCTTGAAGGAGTCTCTTGTCTGCTTCCCAGCCAAGCAATGTGTGCATCTCTCCAACTTGACTTTCTTCACATCTGTCAGCAAGTTATTCTTCACGAAGCACTGCAATCCCTTCTCGCTCACGTGTCTCAATTGTCGATGCAACAACTCAGTAGGTTTCGCATCTTCAGTCACATGTGCCATATCTTTGGAAACTGATGCATGCATGATATATAAGTTGCTACATTTCTTGCCACGAGCAACAACTAAGGTTCCCCGAATAAGCTTCCACTTCCCGCTACCAAAAGTGTTTTGGTATCCTTCATCATCTGCAGAGATGAGATTGAGGTGCATACCACGTGCATAGTTTCAGATTTCACAAAATATCGACAAAATTTCACTAAAATTTTGGTTTTGACATAACAAAATTTCAAGCGAAATGCTGATATAAGTGCCTTCCTTCACAAAAGTTGCTTGATTTGAACGAAATGTCGTTGGAATTTATCGAAATTTTGACGGAATTTCGGTGAAATTTCGTTTCGACATGGTATCGATATGATACCTGATATTGAAATTTAAAACCTTGATCATGAGCATATCTTACATTCTTTAGCATAAACGTACCTTCATTGGCATTCTGCAATGCGTCATTGCCAATAACATGACATACAAAATCATTCCCCCATATACATGTGCTAAAATCACCCGATGTATATGTTGAGAAGTATCATCATGGGTGACATTCACCATCTCCTCATCACAAACAATGAGGAGTTCATGTTATGCAGCTGCAACAACCTGATCATTTTTCTTTTCTTGTTTGTCGCCTTCATTTCTGTTATCTCTCTTACGCTGAAAATAATACTTCTTAGTATGCCTTTTTTCTTGCAATAATGACATTCCATGTTATGGTATCTAGACCTTAATTTGCTTCTGCTATTGTCTCTCCCCTTGTCATTCTTGAATCTGCATCTTCCCTTGTTCTTTGTGATAAGAATATCTGCATGTAGTGTTGCAGAAGACGGTATTCGGTATTCAGTCGGAGGGGTCACTGAATAGAGAATAATCGATATTCGAAATACTATTCAAAATTATTCGCTTTTATATTTTTTAATATAAAAATTATTTATAATACATATATTCTTATATTTTTATACATATATGGTCATTAGTTGACATGAATTAAGGATAAAAGTACCAATCAATATAATAGATACATATAATTTGACATTTGTGGCGATACCATGGTAAAATGTAACCCATAAAAATTGAAAATAAAAAAAATAAAAAAAAATCAAAAGTCAAACTCCAGCCGACCGAGTAGTCGGGCCAGTCGGCCGACTATTCGGTCGGGCCGACTAGAGGTTTGTTCAGTCGGGGACCCCTCGTACCGCATACTGTTCGGGATAGTCGGCCGACTATTGCAACACTGTCTGCATGCGAAGAGTTTCTTTAAGATTTCCTGTGTATCTCCTCATTGAGAATGGTTGATTTTACGATCTCTAAAGAGATCTTCCCTTTTGTAGAATTGGCAAGCAAAACCCTGAAAGTTTCCCAAGAATTAGGTAAAGTAGCAAGTAATAAGTTTGTATGTCTCAAGTTCGCAAGTTTCTTGAGAAGAAACAACTTATTGCTTCCCGTCTTGGAGACATACAAACTCTCAAGTTTCAACCATAAACTTCGTGCATGTTTTTCTTCTTGGATGTGGTAGTAAACATTTTCATCCACAAACTGTCTGATAAAACCGCAAACCTGTTCATGCTCGAACTCCAACTCTTCATCCGATTTCGCATCGGGCTTTTGGGTGGAGAAAATAGGAAGATGTATGGACTTCACATATAAAGATCTTGCATCTTATTTTTCCACAAACCTTAGTTGGTCCCGTTCATGTTGATCATCCTACTGGTGTTGTATTCCATCTTATCAACCATATTATCATTGATACCACTTGTTGGGAACAACTTTCCCATATAGATCGAATCACGGAAAATTACCAAACTTGGTAAGCGGATCCTTCACTATATATCACTACATATACAAAAAATATCTCAACCACGGGAAATCAACCACATATGAACGGAGACTTTTTTTTAACATGTAAAACCCTCAATATGAGAAGAAAATCCACGAGGTTGATCGCAATCCGAAACCAAGCAATATAATCAAAGTAATCTCCCATGAGGGACTCACAAAGGGCCGACCTTTATATTGTGCTACATATCACCAAACAATGAAGTAAAGAGGAGAAATATCACCAAATGATAAATCCATCGCCAACTGTAGGGAAGAATGCTGAACAAGAATTGCTCCAAAGATTACTCCCTTCGAACTTTGCGACAATCATAGACCTTCTTTCTTCTTCCTCTCTCTTTCTTTCTTATTTCTTTCTTCTGCTAGGAGAGCTTGTATTGGGATAGACTTGGTATGCATCCCATACCCTCTGTTCATGCTCCATGGAGATGAGAAAATAAGGAAACATGAACTCCTTCAAATATGATTAGGAAAATATTGCTCCTATTCCTAGAAAGTAATTAATCTCTTTCTCCAATTAGAACTTGATTTTTCCTTTTCCAAATAGGATTACCAATGTCCTATATATGGATTAGGTTCCCATAAAGAGGGGGGGGACCATCCAACAGAATCAACTGGCTCGATGGATCCGCGGGAAATCCATCTATGTGTAGTATAGGATAATGGGTTTAGTCTCACATGTGTAATATAGGGTCATGTGTTTAGTCCAACATCATCTATTATGAGCATGGGTCGAAATTTTGGTTTTCTGGGATTGAGGAAATCAAATTAGGGCATACCCCCCTCCCCCTGTCGACAATATATTATCGAAAACAAAAACAAGATTCCTTTCTTAGTTTTAAAGAGAAACGGGATCCATATGTCTCCTATTCCCCAATTTTGACTGTTGTAGTATGAACTCAATTCGCTTCTTCTCCAGTAATTTTACAGAGATTTGCTCATCGATTTGTTAGGTAAGCCCTTTCGACTCTCCCATTTTTGTAAGATTCGTGGTATGTGAGTGTAATACTTCATTTTTATCAATGTTTAGTGTGTAAAGAATGACAATTGAAGTCTTTTATCTTCAAACTTTACTAAAAAATTGTTGATATTGATGTTCATAACTTAATATTATGTAAGTATTATCCACGTTGGAGGTGGCATTGTTAGACTAAAGCAACACTTCATTCAAGAACATAGCCAAATGCCCTTCCTGCCTGAGAGAGGGTAGAAATGAAATGAAGGCTAGCTTTTTTTGAAACAAAAAGGCATGCACCGTGTATGTTTATGCTTAAAACTTCACCATTTAATCACCAAAAAAATAATTACAAGCCAATTACAAGGGAAAAAGTAAAATGTACAAACTCCAACTCTCTACTAGCGCCTAAGCATGCACCATCGCATTTTCACCATAAAAACGATCTTGCCAAAATATCACCCCATTTGTGGCCCTCCAAAAACTCCATATCATTGCCACACAACTCATAGAAGACTGCCAATCCGCTCCTATGGACTCCTACAACCCTGAGACACCATCAGTAGAAACTATGGGATTCCAAAATAATTCCCAAGCGTCTATGGAGCTCCTATACCTTAAAAAAGGTGGTATGAACTCTCAACATCCTCCTGACAACGGCAACGAATCAGATGATTCAGATCAACCATTTGAACAAATCATGTAAATCTGTCACTAGTTGACACTCTCCCCCACCTAAACAACCACATAAATACCTTCACACGCACATGAATTTTCCACCTCCAGATTCTTTTGTAGTCGGCCACACACCCTCTATGGTCAAACACCATTGGGCCCTTTAAAGCCCCGTACACCTTCCATATCGAGCAAACCATCACATCAGCTCCAATAGTTCCACCCCTCCTTAGGGCCATCGATGTTCTCCAACTCTCGCAACATCATCGAAAGTTCACTCATTCCTTGATTCGATAGTTCAGATCATAAGTGAGAGAAGAAAGATACCCACCCCAGACGTTCGCCACAAAACAATTCCAATCAACCGCCAACACCATCAATCACGGGAAATGCAAACCAAGCGGCCGCCCTCACTATAATTATCAACCCAAATTCTAAATCCCACAATCCCCCACTAAGGGCTTTAAGAAAGGGCAGATCTCCTGCGGGCTAGCTTCGAAGGGAATGCCGAAAAGAAGAAGTAGAGTATGGGAAATGAGGAACAATTTGATGAATTCATGTTTAAAAGTGAGTTCAACATCCCGTCTTATGATTCAACCAACGATAATTCACGTACACAGTTGAGATTTAGATCGCAACCGCAAAGAATGCGCATAAGATAATGTTGAGAGTTATTTTATCTTGTCTTATTTTATGCATTTTTTATTTCTTTATGTATCGATTATGTAATTTACGCAACATGGTTCCTACTCTCTATATAAGAGAACCCTAGGGCCTTTGTTTAATTCAATTTAGTATTCTTTTTTCACATAGTATCAAGGTGACATGCCTATATCGGAGTTCTATAACGGTCTCCCACCCACCAACATTGTCTCTGAGTCTACACGTGGCCACTTGCGTCCCTACACCAGCACGTGCACAACCACCCGTGGCTCACCACCGTACACATGGCCCCGTGCCACCTGTGGTCACTGTAGAGCCACCAACAGCTTCTGGAGGCTTTAGGCGGCATTGCCCAGAGGCCATATGGTCCAGCTGAAGGATATAGCGAGATCCTCAAGCGCATCACGGAAGCGTGAAGATCGCATCGAATGCGATCGGGAGCGACTAGTCACATTAGTTGCTCGATGCAGCGGAATTTAAAAAAAAATTTAAATGATAAAACCACATGATCCAAGAACACTTCTTGGATCGTTTCATCTAAACAACAAATAGGTACTAGGGTTACCTCTTGAAGCGTGGTTGCGATCGAGTCTCTAAACCAAGAGACCTCCTGTCTCAAGTCCGATCCGACGGAGGAGACGCTTGCAAGCGCGTTGATGAGACGCGTCCTTCTCGCAATTCAAGTTGATGATCCAAGGGGCAAATCTCCTGATCTCGTCACTCGATATCCGACATCTTCTTTGTGAGAGAGGTGTACCGAAGGAGACGGAGATCCACGAGCAAGAACTCCAGCAGCATAACGACGATGATGCAGAGATGTTGACTCTCTCAATGGTTCCATGGTGGACGGCTATAAGAGAGAGAGAGGGAGAGAGGCACATGACGTGTAGATAAAGAGAGAGAGAGCATTCATAATCTTCTATCACGAAGAGCAAGGGGTGCCTCTTCTTATATAGTATTTTGGGAGTCCATGGATCTCAATCCATGAACAACACACAATAAATGGTTGAGATTGATTTGTGTTTCTTTCAATGGCTATGATCTTGTTGTGAAAATACAACAATAATTAATTTAATTTAAATTAATATATATCGATAAATCAATATATTTAAATTCAAATCAAATCAATTAATTATCCTTGGAGATAATGAGGAGATAAACCATATCCCCTAAAAAGGGGGGGACGACTACCAACATCTCATGAGATCTCATTATCTCATGAGATAGATCTCATGAGATACCATTATCTCATGATATCTCCAGGATTTACAACAACAATTGTTGTAAATTATTTCACAAAAGTAATTCATAATTATCCTGTGAAATATTGCAATCATGCCATTGGAAATATGTGAATCAAATTCACATCCCAAAATGTAAAATACATTTTAATTAATCATCCAATGTGAATCTAATTCACATCAATAATTAATTAACAAATATAAATCATAATATGCTCTCTCTAGTATATTATAAATCACATTTATAATATATATATATATATATGATTAATATGGATAGTGATATCTACATTATTCATATCCTTGATAATTAAATCGTATTTAATCATCTTGGATATCTATTCTCATGTGCCAAAATAATATGAATCACATTCACATTATTCACATCTTTGATAATTAAATCACATTTAATTATCTCAGATAACTCTCCTTATAATATGAATCAAATTCATATTATCCATGATAATTAAATCACATTTAAATATCCATTTTCTCAATGCTCGGATACATATATCAACACTGAAATTATCCATGAACTCTTTCAAGGATAATGCACTTTCTACGGATACTTGGAGATAAGGACATGGCGATTGTATTGTTCCACATATAGTGACTTGGATATTGAGATCAAATCTCAAATCCAGATCTTGCGGACCTTCCATAGATGCTTGATTAAATCAAGACCATAGATCTAATCTTCTCATTGTATCTAAATCACATTAAGATCAATGTCCAACATTTGGACTAAGATTAGATCACTTCTCTACGAGATGAGTTACTAAAATCCAGACTCGTTTCATCACTCCCTTGGAATGGAAGCGTCATGGTTATACAATCGTTTATGATCACATCACCCTCAGGTATTCCTAATACCTGTATATCTTGCATACTGGAAGACCTAGATTAAACCCGAAGTTTTAGATCTCTTTTAGACTGTCTCCTTCAGGTTTTTATTATTAAGTTTCTCATTTGATCATTAGGAGTCGGTATCGATCATATACTTTCCAAAAGCATATATCATACCCAGGTGTTGATCATATACTTTCCAAAAGTATATTTTTTTCCGTGTTTCAGAGTACGGTTAACTATATCAAACCTACAAATTCAGTCAAGCTTCCAAAGCGAGACGACCGTGCACGGAATTTGATTCTTCCCAATATCTCATGAGTGAGCTCATGTCTTTCGGTTCAGTAAATGAACCTGTATGATCCCTTTGAGAGATCGTATTACTCATATGCCCTTATATGCACACCAGCGCGTCGGTGTATAGACCTTGATTAGGTTATCAACCTATTGGTTTGCCAAATGTACATACTCAGACATATAATAACACATCTGTCTCTGGTTAGAGGATGCGTGCCTATACCGTGACAGCATACGACATAGGTCTTTGGTTATCTCGATCTCGTTAAGTCAACTCTTTGACCTAACTAACCTGACACCTCCGAATCTCTATTCCTATGCAGAGGACCTGCATCTAGAGGTCGGTCAGATATCAGCCTTTAGAGATAAGGATTGCCATCTCGTACTCAGGCTGGAGATCACATCTTAACAATCATTTGATAGTGCTTGATGAGTCCTCAATCTAACTCTCTAGATATTCATCCAAGCACCAGCCTCTATGATTCAATAATTGAATCAACAGTTGTATGTTCATTAAGATAGCCATGGTACATAACCCTAATTGTACTAAGGGACCTATTATGCAAATTAGTTATTCTTCATTTCAGATTAGACAGTGAATTACAATAACATTTATTGCATAATGGCTCGCGTGGGCTCGCATGCCTAACACCAGCCACTCATCGGACCACCATAACAATGACCCTTCACAACCCTAGGTCATCGCGTGGGGATCCTTTACAGCCTCATGCCCTTCTTCGCTGACTAAGGGTAGTTCTAAGCCTGTTTTTGGTACTTCCCAGTAAGACCTAAGACACAAGAGATATCCTATCACATATTTGTGCTTCCCAAAGTCCCAAGGTCTCAAAACGTTTGATTTTGGACCGTTCACGGTGAAGTCAGACCTCTAGTCTATCTACAAGACCTGGAGTGCTTCCTCAGTTGAGGGAAACGATTGTGGCATGAGTCTATGCACACAATCCATTCCTTATAGGTTTGTGTATATGCTTTTGCTTCAGTTTACAATCTTGGTTTTTGTTAATTTCCTGTATCATATTAGAAAACAAGGTCAACATCCCATCTTCAGGTGCCTTCAAATGTTCGGTGCCCATCATGAAAGATGGATAGGACTAAGTGTTGTGGACCATGTTGTTCATGAGCCGTATGCAATGCAATGGGAAGCACATTCTGACACATGGAGCCGGTCGACAAGATTTGAGCTAATGCCTCTTGGAAGGCAGATGACGTGCACACATGTGTGTGGTTATTCAGTACACTGGTTGTGGAGATAGCCCATGATATTGTAATCTGCCCACAACCAAGGCAATGTGGGACATCTTCGTTGCCACATATTCTCAAGCAAGGAATGAGACGAAGATATTGCAGCTCGAGCATGACATCTTCACGGTCAAGCAGAATAAACTCCCTCTATATTTTGTACACATCTCTTAGGGGCATGTTTGAGAATCTCCATAGCTCATACCTCTTGCATCTATTCCAGAGCAGCAGGAGGCATACACGAACACAACCATGGTTAGTGTCTTTTTGATGGCTCTTGATTCTGAGTATGATGTCATTCGATCTCAATTACTTGCAGATGCTACCATACCGCCCATTGAGGAAGGATATCGTACACTCTACATGATCACAATCCCTTCGTTGGTCTCCTCTCAGACTTCTCCAACGATGGCCGCATCTCGTTATAGAGGATGATATTCTCAGTTTAGAGGATGTAGTGCCCATGGCAGAGGAGGGGCTTGTCTATGTCAGCTATGCACTTATTGTCACCGCTCTGGTCACTCCGAGGGCACATGCTATTCAAGTATGACTTTCAAGCATATGCTCGTGCTGCTGAGCATGTTAAGATTTCTGTTGATGCTACCGCTATTATTGACCATAGGTTCAAGGAGTTTGTCTCTTGTTTGAGGGAGATCATGCCTCCCATTTCTGGATCTTCAAGTGCTCCATTGGGCTCATCCGACGTCGTTGCCTCTACATATGCTAGTACTTCAGGTATAGTGTATGCACTCACTAGCTTTCACCTGGAAGACCTCTCGAAGTGGATCATGTATTCATGTGCCACTCATGACCTATGTGGAGATAGAGCTCATTTCACTTCCTATAGCACTACCCAACCTGGCTGGACAATAATTATTGCTGATGGAACGCATTCCCCTTTTACAGGATAGGGGGATATTCGATTGACACCATCCATACACCTGCAGAATGTTCTTCATGCTCCCGATTTTTCAATGAATTTATTATATGTTAATCAAATCATCAAGGATTATATTGTCATGTCATATTTGCTTCATCGTTTCTTGTATTTCAAGATATACTCACGGGCAAGGTGATTGGATGTGATCGTGAGCAAAGGAGTCTCTACAGTCCGATCTAGTCTTCGTATGCTAGTGCTTCTTCCATTCCCATTAGGCTGGTCTCCCCCTATTTGTAACATCTTCAGTTCGGTCATCTTCCTCTGCAGAAGCTGTGTAGAGTCCTTCCTCAGATTTTGTCCGGATCTAACTTTCAATGCGAAGCTTGCCTGCTTGGGAAGCATCACTCTTCTAGTTATCTAGGTTGTCAGAGTTGTAATAGTAGTTCTTTATTTGAGTTGGTATATTTAGATATATAGAGTCCCAATTGTATCCTTGACCATCGGGGTTTTATCTTATAGTTGTCGACGATTATTCTAGATTGTCACGGGTTTTTTTTTAAAAACAAATATGAGGCTGGATCTAGTTGTCGATGAATATTTTGAGTTGGTTCGTTTTGGTGTTGAGGGACGTTTAATGTTGCACCTCTTAATGGCTACATGCATTCCATTATGTTTATTGACGATTTTCCAAGGGCTACTTTTATGTATCTGTTTCAAACTTGTGGGATGTTATCAATATTATAAAAGTTTTTTCACTTATTAAATCACAATATGGACCCACTTGAATGATCTAGTGGCAGAGTAGTGTGCCTACCGCCCAAAAGACCACGGTTCAAATCTTCCTTGTGGGGGTTGTGTTAGGTAGTCGACATCCAGTGTAAAAAATAGTCGAATCGTTCAACATGAATTTAAGCAAGAATTCATGTAGGCGACCCTACTTATAGTGGGAGAAGGCTTTGCCATTTTATTAAGTCACAATATGGGACAGTAGTCAAATGCTTCGGGTTAATGATGCTCTTGAATACATTTTTAAGTAATTACATGACTTTTTTAGTGCAATATGCAAGTTGCACTGAAGAAAGGAAAAACGTGATTGCGTCGTTGAGCACACACATTCTAGATAGTCCAAGAGTCTCCTATTTAGAAAAACAGTTTAGAAACCCCCCTTCCAACTCCTCTTCGACATCTTTCCTCTATTTGCCTCCCCTTATGGATGACTCTTAAAGAGTCCCGATCTTTCTGACTTGTGAGGATGATTGTTTGCTCCAGAAAGGTTAGGGTCATGCCAAGAGAAAGACGCTTCCCTTGTCTCTCCTCTAGCCCATTGTTCCGTCACCCTCGTAGCATCGTCGTGGCAATCGCCAGCTATCGGGGAATGGGCACATTGCCAATTGTTTGACCTCTTTATCACGTTGACCCACCTTTTATGGTAGCAAAGAAAAAGAATGGATGACTTCTTGATGTCAGTAGAACTTTTTTATTCTAGAGGAATCTTCCCTAGAAGATACGGGGAGAATTCTTCATAATAGTTCCTTTTACCAACATGATGTTTTCGAGTGTGTTAATGGGAACATTCCAACATATAGTCCAATATCTAATTCGAGTGATCTATCACGAGCATAGGATGAGTGATCATGCTGCCACCAGCATTGAGGATGTTGATTAAACATACCTTAGATTGGGAGACTAATCGATCAATCGTAAGAGGGTGATTGATCACCACCTCCAAACAATAGTACCTGGCGATCAACCAGTGGTTAGAGGTTGACCAGTCATAGCATTTCTCATGGAGACAACCCACAAGTGATCGATCACTCAGAGAGTGATCTATCACAACGTCTGACAGAAGTGAAACAAAGATAGCCCTGGTTGATCAAGTCGTGGAGACTGATTCGTCACCAACGATGATGAGAATGACTCGAATTGCTTCAGAACAACATCAAGAGTTCCAACAACAGGAAAAAAACGCCTCTTTGTGGGGGACCTCAACACAACTCGGAAGTCCAGAATCGCACTCAACCAACGAAAATGTGAATACCCTCAACTTTGGTCAGATACACAATTTATCCAGAAAAATACCTACACCTTGATTGGACAGGCTCTGATACAGGGTAGAAAAAAGTAGATATCCCGTAAAAAACAGAGTAGATAAGAAACAAGACAATGATTTAAGTCGAACAAGAAGAGACCCTTACATTCACAGGTAACATAATTTGTCTTTCTTAATAAAAGAAAAAGGGGATGAGTTACGTATGTGGTCCCACATGGTTATATGGTTCTGTAAGCCACGGCCCCTTATCCCATATAACAACAATACTAAACTAAAATGATATTTGACTGATGATCCACTCACTGATTGCAGTTGTCTATACTATTTTTTGTATAATTAACTCGAATATGCTACATAATCCAATATTCCACGAAAATTGTTATTTTTAGTTCTATTTTTTTACCCTTTTCATGGATATACTTACTAGGAATTTTGATATAATAATGAAAAAGAAACCTAGTGATATTCTAGGGTTTTTTGTTCTTCCATGTTAGTTTGTAGCAGTAGAACTATGCTTTTGCTTATGTTCCGATATGAATGGAGGTTATCATAATAGTCGTTGCAAAAAAGTTGTTGCTTAGCAAGTCTGCACTATCATATGGTTGGGTTATTCAATACTATTTATTATTGGTGGACCATATATGTATTATTTGATAATTGTTAAAATCTTTAAGACTTCAACATTACATGACAATGAAGCTGACTATGGTGAAAAAATGATTTCCAGGTTTTTGTAATTGCAGAGCTTGACGACATGCAACATCTTCTGGTCCTTGTTCAAGATGTTGCACGGAAATACAGGACAAAGGTACTCATATTTATGATATGCAAGTCCAAGTGTCTTTTATGATGATGGTATTTGTCCATGTTCTTGACAGTCACTATTCTATTGTATTAGCATTTAAGTGGGCCATCATTAGGACCATGTTTTATTAGACACGAACAGTGGGTATTTCAATTTTCAAGGACTAACCCAATAGTACAACCTCTAGGTGCTGACAGAGGTTGAGGACTGAAATTGTTGTGTTGATGAGTATCATTTATCTCCATTGAAAAAACACTATAATGCACTTATTTATTAATGCATGTATCTTTTTTTGATGCAGGTAATGTTTATACATGTGGATTCTGGAGATGATAATCTGGCAAAGCCTTTTTTGACGTTGTTTGGAATTGAAGCAGAAAAGCCTATTGTAAGTTTTCTGTCCAGAAAATTCCAACCTGCATCTCATATCTATTGAAAATAATAAAGAGATGACATGCACAACAATGAAACAAAAAATTGCTCTATGACACAGAACCATGATTATCACAATGAGAAGTGTCGTAATACCCGAGCCTTCTCTTAAAAAAAGCCAAGCCTTTGATTATTGCTATCAATCGGAATCTGCAGTATACATGTCCTGATATAGAGCTCATACTTAAATGCCAATCCCATTGGACGTAGAATCAATGTCTAATACCAATATCTATAGGTTAATCGAATTCAGGAGAATATCTAAGACCCATCTTACCTTATTAACATTAATGTTACTAACTTAAGCTGGAGCATGACGCTCACAAATGGGCTCGAGAGAAGACGAACTCGGCATATTAGTTGAAAACGAGAAATAAGTTTAAGAAGATTTTACCTGTGTGTAAAGTATCCAGCTAGGATTTGAAAGTTTGAGCAACCTTGTTAGTAGTAATATTTTTTTTAGCAATGAACTTTGACTATGAGCATCACTCCTTGATTCTGCATGTTTCTTGCTTAGACTAGATACTCCACTGGGTCTGCTCATAGTATTTATTCTTGAAGAGAAAGGGTCACTCCCTCAAATGAAAACCTCTATAGCTGTTAGTTTAAAAAATGGTAAACTAGAAGAGTTTTAAGAAGAGGGGTCGTTGAATGCCACCGGGGCATGTCATTTAGTCAAAGGAAGAAGGGTTCACCTTAAGAAGACACCTTAATCCATATCTTATATAGGGTCAAGCTCGGAAATGAGGAAAGACCTCATATGTCGTCCATATTCTTCTCATAAAAAATGCTATTATATAAATCCTCAATATGAGAGCCCACCCTTGCAAATCATAGTCCTTTACAAATTACCATCCCATCAGTTTTGAGACTAAACTTAAAATATCATGCACTATTGTGCATCCAATACCCATATAGTATCTCATTTGTTACTCTCAATTGCATCATTACAGATTAACTAATTCATTTCATTTTTGCTTTGTTAGATTGATGATTTTGTAACTCTCAACAGGGTCATTACCGGAGGAATAATCATGATGTTGCCTTGTATGCAGGTTGTTGCTTTTGACAACAGAAATGGTTCCAAATATCTCCTACAATCAGATATTACACGAAGAAACTTAGAGGCAAGTGACTCCTCTGTTTCTCTTTTTTGCACTCTGCAAAAATTCGATAACTAAGTACTGACATTGATGCTAATTTTAGGACTTCTCCACCAGGCTTCTGGAGGGCTCACTGCCACCATATTATCGGTCAGAACAAATCCCGAAAACAGTGAGTGTTTTTTGTCAAAATCTGCGTTCAACTGTTCAGATGTTCATCTTGTATTTAGCTATTTAATTTTACTGAAAAAAACTTAGCGCAAACATTTCAATTTGGGACCATTACACAGGGATAGTCCATGTCAACTGAACGGCGGTAAGTGAGTTTAAGTACCATCAAGAACAGAAGCAGCAGCAACAACAAAGCAGCCTTTTCCCACATTAAGTAGGGTCGGCTAAAATAGTAGAGCCTTCTCCCACTTTAAGTAGGATCGGCTACATGGGTTCTTGCTCAAATTCATGTTGAAAGTGTTAGAATCAAATGCACTAAGCACACACAAATATGGAGACATGGATTTACGTGGAAAACTTTACGGAGAGGGAAAAATCATGGGGCTCTCAATCCCTAATCTCCCTCGGTAGGGATTAGGGCACTCTTCACTAAAATAATTTTTCAACGAGGGATGAGTACAATATATAGAGAAGGATGGATAAATGGTCCCTAATCCAAAGATCCGTTTACCCATATAAGTATGAACTCAACACCCCCCCCCTCAAGTTGGGCATACATGTCCACCATACCCAACTAAGCCTCTGCTATTCTTTGTGATAAGAAGATCCCTTTGAAAGTCAAAGGAAAGTATTACAAAGTAGCCGCGAGACCTGCTATGTTCTATGGATCAAAATGTTGACATGTAAACCATAGACATGTGCAGAGAATGTCAATAGCAGAAATGAAAATTCTAAGGTAGATGTGTAGCTTCAATACACAAAAAGATAGGATTCGGAATGATGCAATCAGAAGGAAACTTGGTGTAGCTTCGATAAAGGATAAGATGAGAGAAAATTAGTTAAGATAGTTTGGTCATTTGCAAAGGAGGTCGGTTGATGCACCGGTTAGAAGATTCAAGATTTGGGATGTTGAACCGGTTAAGAGAGGGTGATGAAGGTTCAAGAAGTGTTGGAATGAGAGTATCCGAAGGGATCAATGTTATTTGGATTTAAACCCAAGAATGACCCAAAATCATGGCCTCAAATTTCGTCGAAATTGGACCAAATTTCGGTCGAATTTCGGTTTCGGTGGGTAACCGAAATCCAACCGAAATGCCCCATATCGACCAAAATTTGGGGGCCTTAGTTGAAAAAACGACCGAAATTTCGGTCGAATTTCAATCGAAATTCGGCCAAAATTTCATTTCGGTCATTTACCGAAACGAAACCAAAATCCGACATTTAAGACTTTGCCCAAAATAGATCTGAATGGAGGTAAAAAAATCCATGTAACTGACCTTACGTAATTGGGGAAAAGGCTTTGTTGTTGTATTATAACCTGTATTCTCAAAGTTCTTATGTGAAATTGCTCATGTTGGGATTTTAACATTGTGTTGTAATCTCTTTATGATCTCCATGATTCTTGATTTACTAGTGATGTAATGGGTTTTCCAGTTTCATAGCAGCAACATTCAAATGTGAATGATCACAGATTGTTGGTTGTTCTTCACATGACTTCAGTTAAAAGAAGTAAGTGACAACACTAAAGAGTTCTAGTATGCCACTCAAATATGGATGAAACGAATATGGATATATCCGTATTCAACCCTCCACCGTATCGGTTTTATACATACTTTGACATTTGTATCTTTATCTATTTTAATATGGATGCGGATATGGATCACTTTGATATCCACAAATATGTATTTGTATTAATATATGTATTTAAATAAGCAAATATAATTATAAATTTTCTCTCTCCTTTTCCCCTTTCTTTTACTCTGTCGCTCTCTCTTTATATTACCCTCATTTCTCTGCCACCTTCCTACCTCCCGTCCTTCTTGCTCCATTAATTTTCTCAAATTAATGTGGATAAAAGAAATAGAGGGTCGAGAAGATGGTGGATATGTAGAAAGAGAAAGAGGAAAGTTGATAAGCTGATGGTCTAGAAGAGAAGAGAGGGAAGTTTTATATGAGAGGTAGAGGAAGATATGGGAAAAAGGTATTGGAGGAGCAAGATGGAGAGAAAAATTGGATGAGAGGTAAGTGTTAGAGAGAGAAAGAGATGGGGAATGAGAAAGAGGAAAGGGCAAGGATGATAGACAAAAAAAAGTTTAGACGAGAGACAGAGAAGATATGGGAGAGCAAGGAAGGGAAATGGAGATTTCTGATTAAGAAGAAGAGGAAAAACTTTTAAGATAATGGAGAGAAAGGGAGGAGGAACTGAAGAGAGGGAAATCTTGATGGAAGAGAAAATGAAAAGATAAAAGGGGTAAGAGAGTAAGGGGGAGTGGGACATGAGAAAGAAACTTTCCATCACTCAAAATATTTTTCTTCTTCTCAATACTTCTATTCTATTTTTCAAAGGATGCTATTTATAGCTGGACCATACAACATCGTAGAAAATGCATCGGTATTATAGAATATTCTACACCCATAAAGAAAAGAAGAAAAGTGAAGAGACTTTTAGAGACTCCTACCTAGAAGAGGAGGAAGATTCTACATCCTCTTCTCATATTTAAAAAATACAAATTTTAATAAGAGCTTTTACATTTTATAAATTAGACCAAATATACATATTATCATATGATTATAAATTCGATCTTTAATGGGATGCATCGATTCCCCTCGTGTTAAAGAAAACTCATCTCCTGATGAGTTCCCTTTTCCCAATTTTTCGCAGAAACTTTGTAGTCCACAAGTTTCAAGGTGACTAAGAGCTTGCCTACAAATTTTATGTATGAATTTTCTAGCAAAATTCAGCACAGGAAGGTTCCTCCATGAATGTTCATATATTGCATTCTTTTGCATCTGTGAAACTTTGAAACTTTTTCTAATTTATCGCGATGATTCTGCCACTTTGCGATATCTCTTAACTTTATTTTTCTACAATCTCTTACCTATATGTTGATGGGTTGGAAGGAACCTGATGGGAACACGATCTACCGGTATCGTCTCCTCTCGGATACTGATTGTTGGGATACGATCCGCCTTGGATACGAAATTAGATACACAAACGACCACTGTTGGAAATGCGAGCCCACGACGAGCCATTATGCAATAAATGTTATTACGAATATCATTCCCTGATCTGAAATGAAGAATGAATAATTTGCATAATAGGTCCCTTAGTACAATTAGGGCTATGTACCATGGCCATCTTGATGATCATACAGTTGTTGATTCAATTATTGAATCATAGAGGCTGATGCTTGGATGAATATCTAAAGGGTTAGATTGAGGACTCATCAAGTACCGTCAAATGATTGTTAAGAGATGATCTCCAGCTTGAGTAGGAGATGGCAATCCTTATCTCTAAAGGCTGATATCTGACCGACCTCTTGATGCAGGTCCTCTACATATGAGTAGAGATTCAGAGGTGTCAGATTAGCTAGGTCAAAGAGTTGACTTAACGAGATCGAGATAACCACAGTCCTATATCGTATGCTGTCACGATACATGCACACATCCTCTGATCGGAGACAGATGTGTTACTATGTGTCTGAGTATGTACATTTGGCAGACCAATAGGTTGATGACCTAACCAAGGTCTATACACCAGCGTACTGGTGTGCATATAAGGGCATATGAGTAATACGATCTCTCAAAGGGATCATACAGGTTCAGTTACCGAAGCGGAAGACATGAGCTCACTCATGAGATATTGGGAAGAATCAAATTCCGTGCGCACGGTCGTCTCGCTTTGGAAGCTTGACTGAATTTGTAGGTTTGATATATACTTTTGGATAGTATATGATCAAGACCTAGGTATGATATATGCTTTTGGAAAGTATATGATCGATACCGACTCCCAATGATCGAATGAGAAACTTATTGATAAAACCATGAAGTAGACAGTGTAAAGTTGATCTAATACTTCAAGTTTATTCTGAGTCTTCCAGTATGCAGGATGTACAGGTATTGGGAATACCTGAGGGTGATGTGATCATAAACGATTGTATAACCATGACGCTTCCATTCCTAGGGAGTGATGAAACGGGTCTGGATTTTAGTGACTCCTCTCAGTAGAGAAGTAATCTAATGTTAGTCTAAATGTTGGACATTGATCTGAATATGATTCAGATGCAATGAGAAGATTAGATTTGCGGTCTTGATTTAATCAAGCATCTATGGGAGGCCCGCGATCTGGATTTGAGATATGATCTCGACATCCAAGTCACTATACGTGGAACAATACAATCGCCCTGTCCTTATCTCCAAATATTCGCGGAGAAAGCGTATTATCCTTGAAAGGGTTCATGATAATTTCATTGTTGATATTATGTATCCAAGCATTGAGAAAATGGATAATTAAATGTGATTTAATTATCATGAATAATATGTGTTAGAGTATATGGTAGTGCGCCTATTGAGTTGTAGCAGGGTAAATGGATCCTGGAGAAGATTCATTTACCCCATCCTGTGTTTAGTCCCATACCGCCCAGTGGTGGGACTTGGAGGCTCTGGGAAGGCTATATAAGGAGCCCCAGACCTCCTGTACTCATTGAGAAAGTGAATAGAATATCCGCCCCGTTGAGGGCTTCTCCTGTGGTTTCATCCCGCTCCTCACGGAGTAGGGTTCCACATAAAAATCTTTGTGTTCTTCGTGATTATTCTTCTTTATTATGTTATTCCGCTTCCGCTTCATATTTTATAACATGGTATCAGAGCGGGTTCGATTCTCGGGGATTTCATCATGTTCTTTGATTTTATTTGTGATCGGTTCGAGAATCGACTTTTAAGTTTATTATTGAGTTCGTGTTTGGTTAAGTTCTAGGGTTTTCTTTTCAAAACCCTAGATGGTCCAGGAGCAGGGGTGCACGTTCTCGTTGCCATCAACCCCCGACATGTACTGCCGCACGAGATGACCTCCAATCTCCAGCCGCATAGGCGGTGTTCCTCGATCATGCAGCAGGCAGCGTTCCTCCTCGCAAGGCCCCAGTGGCGCCGCCCCTCTCAGCCCTCGGTGCAACCTCTGCATCTCGCCTCTTCCCAGGCGAGACCTACATCAAGGCGGCAAGCCCCCTGCCTTCGACGGGCCTCCTTGCGCGCAAAGGCGCAGGCAACCTGCGCAGCCTCGGCAACTCCACGCCTCTCCTGCGTGATCTCCTCCGGCGCGGCGGCATATCCCTCCAAGGGCTCTGGTCCACCCCCAGGCGGCATCTCCCATGCAGCCTCCTCGGGCTCCCTCAGCGGCGCAGGCTCCTTCCTCTCCTAAGCGCAGGCGGCGCTCCATATCCACGCGGGAGTCACCCGCATCTCCTCCATGTCGGGCGGCGGCAGCCTCCATCTGAAGATGCCCCATCGACGCCGCCTCTCCCTCGCGCGATTCTCCGGCATCTGGCGCTCGTGGCGGCGTAGGTCGAAAGACCCCATCGGGGCCAAGGGTTAATTGGAAGGGGTCCCGCAAGTGGAAACCCTATGTGGGCTATTGCAATATATAAAAAAAATGAAAAGGGGAAAGAGAAATGTCAATACAAATTGGAGGGAGACGTTATGTCCACGCCCAGTTTGGGCTGCAAGCAAAAAAAAAAGGGAGAGTCCTGGTAAAAAAAAAGGGAGTTATGTAAAAAAAAAAAGAGGAGCGGCTCCGAGGGCTTATTCTAGCCGTTAAAAAAAATGATGAAAATGGTGAGAGAAAAGGAGAAGAGGGCAGGCCTAAATATGTTGTTTGAAAAAAAAAGGAAAAAAAAAGGTCGCGTACAAAAAAAAACCGTACGCATTTCAAAAAAAAAAAAGAGGCGCGTACATGGAAAAAGCCGTACGCATTTTCAAAAAAAAATGTGTGCAAAGCAAAAGCCGAAAAAAAAATGAGAACGGCTTAAAAAAATTGCAAAAAAAAAGGAGAGACGGCTTAAAAAAAATGAAAAGCCGCAAGTGATGTTTGTTTTCCCCATTATGTTGTCTTCTCCCAACTTTGTCGATTTGTCTGTTTTCCGACAAGTATGGGAGAAAGGGGGAGTATATATATGTAGAGTCACAGGTCTTGTATTCCAGATTCAGATGCCAGTCTCCAGACCAGCCAGTTGATCAGACTCTACAGTTCGGTTTCAGACTCGACGATTGTCTTCCGAGTCCAGTTTCAGACACGCACGAGTGTGCGGTCATTTTTAGATGAGCATATGTTGCCATCATCAGTTCGAGGTCCCCATCATTCTTGTTGTTGTTCGGCCAGAGTTTTCATGTGAGCCATAGGGACTCCAAAGCAGAGGACCATTCCCTATGCCATTGAGGGCAAGGGTTTTCATGTGGTATCATAGGTACACCAGAGCAGTGCACCATTCTCTGAGCCAGATGGGAGAGACCCAGTTCTCCGACGAGGAGACTTCAGGCGCAAGTTCAGACTCGATGGTCAGGTTCCGAGTCTTCAGTTGACTCACACTCCAGCCCGTTCGTCCTCCTCACCTGCACGGCATGAGAAGCAACGTCCTCGACTGCAGCATGTGCGCGTTGGGTTGATATTGTCCGTAGTGTCATGTAGCGTGAGTTGAGTTTCTTTCTGTTTGTTTGTCCAAGCTGAGCATTGCATGCTCCAGCTTGAGGGGGAGTGTTAGAGTATATGGTAGTGCGCCTATTGAGTTGTAGCAGGGTAAATGGATCCTGGAGAAGATCCATTTACCCCATCCTGTGTTTAGTCCCATACCGCCCAGTGGTGGGACTTGGAGGCTCTGGGAAGGCTATATAAGGAGCCCCAGACCTCCTGTACTCATTGAGAAAGTGAATAGAATATCCGCCCCGTTGAGGGCTTCTCCTGTGGTTTCATCCCGCTCCTCACGGAGTAGGGTTCCACATAAAAATCTTTGTGTTCTTCGTGATTATTCTTCTTTATTATGTTATTCTACTTCCGCTTCATATTTTATAACAATATGAATTTGATTTATATTATAAGAAGATTTATCTTAGATAATTAAATGTGATTTAATTATCAAAGATGTAAATAATGTGAATGTGATTCATATTATTTGGGCACAAGAGAATAGAGATCCAAGATGATTAAATGTGATTTAAATTTTTTTTGAAGTCTAAAAGGTAGGGGGAAACACTCAGTGGTGTCCACCCCAAAATATTATTAAAATGGAAAGTCGGAAATACAAAAACAACAAGCGGGCCCGAGGGCCGAGCCCCACCCATTACAGGTTTCAATCAACCAGTAGATGATTAACTGACGCGCACACATTTTCCTTGTAAAAGCGCTGATTTAATTATCATGGATATGAATAATGTGGATAGAAATATCCATATTAGTCATATATATTATAATTGTGATTTATAATATATAAAAGAGAGCTATTTGTAATTTACACTTGTTAATTAAATATTAATGTGAATTGGATTCACATTTGACATTAAATTGAAAATGTAATTTACATTTTATTTTGGGTTGTGAATGTGATTCACAAATTTCCAATGGCATGATTGCAATGTTCACAAAATAATTATGGATTATTTGTGTGAATAATTTACAACAATGGTTGTTGTAAATAATGGAGATTTTCATAAGATATGAGATCTCATGAATTAGGAAGAGGAGTGCCTCCTTCCTATTAAGGAGGATGGACAGCCTCCTTCCTATTAAGGAGGATGGACAGCCTCATTGAATTGGATTCAAGGAGTGCCGCCACCCCCTTTATGGAAGGGAGGCATGCCTTCTTCCTAAATCTCCTATATTGATTTGATTTAAATTAATTTATGTATTGATGATTTATTCAATATATATTAAATTAAATTAATTGTTGTTGTGTTTTTAGCAACAAATCATGACCATTGAAAGAAACACAATCAATGAGAGCCATTGGATTTGTGTTGCCCATGGATTGAGATCCATGGATCCCAAAATATTATAAAAGAAGAGGCACCCCTTTGCTCTTCTTAACACATAAGAGAACATAAGTCTCTCTCTCTTTCTCTACACGTCAGCCCTCTCTTCCTCTCATGGTCGTCCACTATGGATGCCCTAGAGTGATTCTCCATCGCCGCAGCGTCATCGTCATGCTGCCCGATCGTTTGCTCGTGGATCTCCATCTCCTTCGGTGCGCCTCGCTCGTGAGGAAGACGTCGGATCTCGTGTGTCGAGATCAGGAGATCCACCGCTTGGATCATCAATATGGATTGCGAGAAGCACGCGGTTCATCCCCGCGCTCGCAAGCGTCTCCTCCGTCGGATCAGACTTGAGACAGGAGGTCTCTTTGTTTAGAGACTCGATCGTAACCACGCTTCAAGAGGTAAGCCTATTACTTGTTTGTGGTTTAGACGAAACGATCTGAGAAGTGTTCTTGTATCATGTGGTTTCGTCACATGAAAATTTTTTAATTTCCGCTGCATAGAACAACTAGTACGACTAGTCGTTCTTCGTCGTATTCGATATGATGCTCACGCTTCCGTGATGCGCTTGAGGATTTCATCATATCCTTCAACCACCACCACCACGGAAGCACGTGAAAGAAAGAAGATCATATATAACGGTGGTTGGTCACTTCTCGTGACTACCGGAGAAGAAAGATCACTATAAGATGACAAGTACAACTCTCTCCGTTCCCTCGCTCTCTTATCTCTCTCTCTTCTCTCTCTTTCTTTTCCCTTGTGGTATTCCCTCTTGTTGTGGTGCTGAGGCAATGCCTCCACCCCCTTCTTTATATAGCCTAAATACAACCTCATAGTTCTATTCCTAATAGGATTATAAATAGAATACAACTCAATAATTATTATTAGGATTAGGAGTCCAATCCTATTAGGAATTTTAATCCTAATTTGACTCTAACCCTAGCAATCTCCCCCTTGAGTTGAATTCCATCATGATCTCTTCATTGTCTTGAGCCTGCACTGGGCCATCCTCGTCATCTGTAGGTCTCATTAACAGAATCTCACCAACTCTAGGTGATGCACCCGTCAATGAGCGTCCTCGACGTACCCCCTCTTAGGCACTCACACAACTCAACATTGTGCCTCATGGTGCGACACCACAAATCTCTCATGACTGGAGATTGTGCCAACATCCTCCGATAAAGCGAATCACACCCGCTTCTCCCTTTTTCATGCTTCTGCAGCAGAGATGCTGATAACCTGCCGCTCTTTCATCGTACTGTTCGTCATGGGAATAACTGGAGCTCCATCACCTGTCACGACCCTCCCCTCGAGCTTATACACCTTGTTCGGCATCTTCATCCCAAGCATCACCACGCGTGCTCCCTTGCTCGCTCTGAGAACTCCCCCTTCAATGTTGACTCGATGTCCTCGTGACTCGATCGTTCCTAGTTAAATCATATTCTTCTTGGCCGTAGGAATGTGTCTGACACCTGTTAGAGTTCATACTACTCCATCAAACATGCGGAATTGTACTGATCCAATCCCCTTGATGTGGTGAACCTCTCCACTTGCCATCTTGACCATGCCATCATTGCATGCCTAATATGTACTGAACTGCTCTCTGGATGAGCACACATGATCTGAACATGCCGAGTTTAGAAGCCATCTTGAATCTGCCTTCATCTCCCTATAGCACGCTAGCAAGTCTCCCTCGCAGACCGCGATGGAATCTTCTTGGTCGGATTCAGAATCAACAACCTTCTTCTTTCCTTTCTCCTTCTCACGACTTGGACAGTCGACTTTTTTGTGACCCTCCTTATCGCAATGGAAGCATCTAATCGGACCTCGTGACTTGGATCGACTTCTAAATCCTATCACCCTTGATCTTGAGCGTCTACCATCGGTTGCCAACATATGACCTTCATCATTCGTTGTCTCATCTGTCAACTTCCGTCAAGACTCATTCATAAGCAGCGAAGCAACTGTCTCGTCCAATGTGATGGTCTCTTGTCGTAGAGTAATGTCGTCACAATATGATCGTAGGAAGAAGGAAGGGAACTCAACAAGATCAGTGCCTTATCCTCCTCCTTGAAGAGGGATTCTCCTTTCGCATTCTTCTCCTCAAGTGTGAACACATCTGTCAGAATCTTGTTGAATTCATCCAAGTGCACTTCGAACTTTGTCTCATCAGTCATCTTAGACCATAGAGCTTCTTCTTCATCAATAGCCGATTCGTCAAAGATTTGGGCTTGTATCATCCCTCGAGCTTCATCCAAACCTCCGTTGGATCCTCCAGGCCTATGACTTCGCAAAGAGTATTGTCTGCCGAGAACATTTGTATTGTAATGTTCGCGAGATCCCTCATCTCCTTCCACTCTTCGTCTTTCATCTTCTCCGATTTTTTTTCTTTATCCTGGAGAGCTTTCACAAGTCCTTCTCGCGTGAGTATGTTTTTCACCCGTTGTTGCCATAAGGTGAAGTCATTCTTCCTGTTGAAAGGTTCTACAGAGAATGATGCACCCCTCAATGTAAATTCCGCCATTGCTTTCTTATCGTATCTCCTTGTACGATTTGAAAAGTCAGAGCAGAATTCACCCGATCCGAATTGTCCAACTCGTTCGGAGTGCGCAAAAACCCCTATCTGGACTCTTGGATCACTTCAATCGGACTCCAAATGCTCCCGATCTCAATGGTTTACCGTAACCGTTGGATCTTAGCTGCCTCTGAAGAAAGCGCACCTGTTGCATTGTGTCATCTCCTCGACGCGAACCTTGCTCCGATCCGCCACGTCGTATCTCTCGTTGTCGTCAAACCAAGCTCTGATACCAGTTAATGGGAACACGATCCGCGGTATCGTCTCCTCTTAGATACCGGTTGTTGGGATACGACCCGCTTTGGATACGAAAGCAGATACACAAACGACAACCACCATCACGGAAACACGTGAAAGAAAGAAGACCAGATATAATGGTGGTCGGTCACCTCTCGCGACCACCGGAGAAGAAAGATCACTATAATAAGACGAGTACAACTCTCTCTGTTCCCTCGCTCTCTTATCTCTCTCTCTCTCTTCTCTCTCTTTCTTTTTCCTTGTGGTATTCCCTCTTGCTGTGGTGCTGAGGCAATGCCTCCACCCCCTTTTTTATATAGCCCAAATACAACCCCGTAGTCCTATTCCCTATAGGATTATAAATAGAATACAACTCAATAACCATTATTAGGATTATGAGTCCAATCCTATTAGGATTCCTAATCTTAATTTGACTCTAACCCTAATAGAACCATTATCTTGGGAGGGTTTGTACAATTATAGATTGTATTCTGGGATAAATACGGTAATTCAGTAGTTGAAGATTTTATTAAAGAATCATTATACATGTTACTAATTGTTGTCGTTCGAGGATTTGTACGTGGTCTTCATTGAAGACACATGGTTGGTATCAAATGATGTCGATTCAACAGTTTATATTAAATTTGCTTGCTGATTATCTCGTGGTTATTGAGAACAAATCAATTGCTTGGTTCTATTTTTCAATCCCTTTGACTTGCTCTTATGCAGCCAAGGTCAAAAAAATTGAAAAAGTTAGTCATTCACAACCACTGGTGAAAGATTCCTAGAAAAGTTAGGGATTAATACTTTTTTTAGAAATCAAACGGATTCAGTCTTATATACATATGATGAAGATAACAAAAAAAGATGACTTCTTTATTTTATCACGTACGTGATCCGAGTTATTTCTCTCTCGACGATGAAGCTTATCCCCCATCGTCTCACTGGTCGACTTTGACTCTCGTTTGAGATCAAATATAATATTTAGAGGCTGCCTCGATTTTGTACCACTCTCGCTTCATATGGAAACAATACTTTACCAGTGGATGTCCACGCAAATGCTGCACCCTCAACGCATTTAGGTTAGAACCAGCCAACCCTGAGTTCGAGTGGCATTTTGCCACCACAACTCATTTGTTGATTCTTCAATATCAATCGGTTTGAACTTCCACTTAGTTTCATCCAAGCTTCATATTGGTAATCTCCCATGGAATCCATAATTTGTAAGATTTTTAAAAATGATCCACTGATTAAAAAGATTTATAGATCTCCATTCATGATATTCATGATATGTAAATTCATTCATTAGTTTGCGATCGTAAGATGATGAAGGTTGATATCTTTTTTTCTTTCCATCATCCATGTGCAGCTCATAAGATCACCTAATCATGAGAACAACTTAGACACCATGCTTTATACCAAATTAATGCATCATGAAGAATTGGAGGGTCAGGAAGATGTGTACGGTTGCAAAAGAAAAGGAAAATTTGATAAGATGGTGGTCTGGAAGAGAAAAACAGGAAGTGTTGAAGAGAGGTACAAGAAGAAATAGGAGAAAAGTATTAAAGGAGAGAGGAGAGAAAATCGGGACAGAGAGGGAAGTGATAGAGAGAGAGAGATGGAGTGTGAGAGAGAGAGATGGAGGAGTGAGAGAAAGGAAATGGCAAGGATGATAGAGAGAATGGAGAGATGAAAGGCTAGGGATAGAGAAGAGATGGGAGAGCAAAGGAGGGAAATGGAGATATCTGATATAAAGAAGAGGGGGGAATAAAACCTTGAAGATGATGGAGAGGAATGAGAGAGAGGAAGTGAAGAGAGGATAGGGTGGAGAGAAAGGAAAATATAAGAGAGATAAGAGAGGAGGGGGAGAGAGTGATATGCAAAAGAAACTTTCTATCACTCGAAATATTTGCCAGAGGACCCATTTATAAATGAACCATACAACATGGTAGAAATACAAAATTTGTCAAGAATATTTTGTACCTATGGAGAAAAGTTAAAAAGAGGAGAAACTTTTAGAGACTCTAAACTTAGAGGAGGCGGATTCTAAATCCTTTTCTCCTTCTAATATTTGGTTGGGCTCAAAGGGGTTAGGGTTTGTAACAAACTCATGTTAAAAAAGAGTCGTGGAGACGCAGTAGGCCTGTTTTGAAAAAGGGGTTTGAAATTGAAGAAGGAAATGTAGAAGAAAGGCAAACTAGCTTGAAAAATTGAATGGCTGAAAAAAAGGGCTGATTAAAGAAAAGATTGAGATGATAGAAAAAGGGAAAATATGAGAATAGGAGAAGAAAGAAATAAAAAGGGAAATTTTGCTTTTTATCTTGTTTCTTTTCCCAATTTGTTTAATTATCTACATTTGTTCAGTTATCTCCATGGTTTTCGACAAATATGGGAGAAAAAGAGAGTGAGAAAGTAGGACATGATTGCATGATTTATTTTTCTATTTGATATCACCCAACATACTCATCGCCCATTCTTTTCAGCTTGTGGCTCCCAGAATAAGATCTCCTCTTCGAGATTCATATACGAAAGAACTCACTTCTTGAAGTCCTTGTATGTATGGGAGAGACCCCTTACCAGAGTTTTCATATAAGAGAGGCTCCCTCTTGACATCTTCATATGGAAGATGACCACTCTACCTCTGATGGTTGACATCAACTTTGAAATGGTTAGACGTTTGTTGCCCATTAATTGATTGTATGAAGATCAACACTCTAACCATCTACCTTTAATCAGATATCTTCACTGAACATCCCCTCCATGCACGGGTTTCTTCCCAGTGCTCTCTCCTCCATGCAAGTTTCCTCCCAACAACTTCGAGCCGATCTCCTCCTAGATCTTCAGAAGGCGTATGAGTGAAAATTCGTTGATTGTATTCTTTTTAACAGGTTGTAGCTTTTCTAGCTCTAGGCAAGGCCTTAAATGCCGGATTTCGGTTTCGTTTCGGAGACTGATCAAAACGAAATTTCAGTCGAAATTCGATCGAAATTTCGGTCTATTTTTGAACTGAGCCCCCCAAATTTCGGTCGACATCAGCCATTTCGGTCGGATTTCGGTCACCCACCGAAATCAAAATTCGACCGAAATTCGGTCGAATTTCGCCGAAATTTGAGGCCATGGCTCCATGTTGAGGGAGGGTAAGTACTAGAGTATGTGTTTATATAGTAAATCAGGTTTATCTAAGATTCAATTATGCTACTCTCCATTCAGTCCATATTGCTTGATGATGGGACTTAGCAGTGTTGGTGGGCTATATAAAGAATTCCACATCCCTTGTCATTCTTGAGAAACATAATAGAAAAAAACTACCCTTAGAGTCTTTCTCATGTGATTTCATTCCGGTCTTTAAGTATTTTTCCAAGTAAATTCAAGTTTTCTCATTCGGTTCTTGATTCCGCATTCTTTATTTCATATTTCCACAATAGGGAAAGAGGAGTGAAATAATGAACTTAAACACAAAAAAGATAATAAAAGAGTAGACCAGAATGAAAACCTAACTTTTTATTGTTTCACAACTGTCTCAAGTCATGAGAATACTAGTTCTGTGTTCGAAATCAAACACAAGATGAAGAAAACATTATTTAGAAGTTAAATGCTATTCTATATGGATGGATGTGTGACTATTTTATCTTTTATAAAAGAAATCAAATCTCTCCATCGTAGTCAGTAGAATTTTGGTCATCTTAGTTCAGTCGTATATGTAACACTCCAAACCCAAACATAGTCCACATAGGAAACTCACAAAGTTTCAGCATGAGTTATAAGAGTGGGCAATTACTACTTTTTTTCGCTAGTTAAGGGGGGAGGGTGGGTTGGAATCCTGGTCATTGGAGTGGGAACCCACTTCTTCTACCAATAGACCATTTAAGTGGGTAGGGGATTACTGCTTGACAACTTGGGCTTAAGAATTTAGGGTGGTTGGCAACGGGTCTATTCAGGCATGTCCAAGTTGTCATGGCAAGTTTTCTCCGTTCACGGATTGGGGGACCTAAGCCCAAAAAGTTGCAAATGGTATCAGAGCCAATTTCTCTCTGATAATGAAAAGAGCTATCCGAGAGGCGAAACCACCCCTACAAAAAGATAGGAGGGAAATGCTACCTGGAGCATGCAACCACCACTATCACTGGAAATAAGTGATGGGCAATGTCACAACGAGGACATTGCGAATATAATTAGGAGAGGTTATAACACCTTAACCTCAAACATAGTCCCACATTGGAAACTTACGAAGTTTCAGAATGGGCTATAACAACGGGAAATTAGTACATGACAATGCGGGCTTAAGCATTTTGGGTGGTTGGCAACAGGTCTATTCGGGCCTAAGCCCAACAAGTTGTCATGACCAATTTTTTCCGTTAACGGATCAAGGACCTATGCGTGAGAAGTTACAGTATAGCATGGCAACTGAAAGAGACTCTTGATAATAACTGCATATTTAGACAAGTAATTGATAAATGTTGTTTTGACTTGAAGAGGTCCTCATCCATTACAGTTTCTGTCTGCAATGTTTGGGCTTACCATAACATAAAGTTACTTCATGGAAACCATTTTAATTGCAAATGACATTCCAACATATAGTGGTAAAATGCATAAAAAGAAAGCCATACATATAAGCATGCTTTAGGCAACAAATTTATAAATTTAACAAAAATCGATTTGTACAGTAGGTTACTTTCAATGTGAAGCACTATGGTTCATTTATGGCAAGCCAAACAAGTGTAGAACAAGGATTTATGCAGTAATGATTATTACATGGCTACTTACAATCTCTTTAATTCACATAAAATGCAGAAGGAGATTGTGAATAAGGTGGTGGGCAGAACGTTTGACGAAATAGTTTTACAGAGTCATGAAGACGTCTTCCTTGAGGTTCGTCCCGCATGTTACCCCTGCGGCTTTGCTGAAATACCTTTCTTGATAGCTTTTCTACCTTTAACATTCTCAGATATTGCTGACTTAGAACGTTTTCTTTTGGTGACAATGGACAAAGGTTCACACACCATGGTGCATGGAATGCGAAGCCACGAGTAAGAAGGTTGAGAAGCTTGCCGTGCACTTCAAGGGGCGAAGCAACCTAATTATTTCGAGAATAAATGCTGCGTTGAACGAGCATCCAAAATTGCAGGTATGCAATTCTACTCTCAACCGGATTTACAAACTGGTTTAGTCAATATAAAAGGCTATGGAAGTCACATAGGCAATCATCAGAGAGGCTAATGCGCGTCAATGATCTTGTTCTTACTAGTGATGCTGAGACCACTCTCCAGTTTTCACACACCAATCTTCTCCATTTTCTGATTGTGATGTCAATCTATAAAATAGATCTGATTGCAAGTGTTTGCTTGACAGATCACTGCTTATCCAACTCTTCTTTACTATCCTTCTGGAGACAAATCAAATCCGGTAAACGTCGAGTGAATTGTTACCTATCGTTCCTTGTAATTGTTTCTTGCTGCTTCTCATATCCAGTTCTCTGGCAGATAAAACTATCCAAGAAATGGAGCCTCAAGAATCTGATCGATTTCATCGAGAAATCGTTACAGTCAAGGAACAAGCTGGAAGATGAAGCAATTGACAAAGACGAACTGTGAATAGAAATACAAGTTAATGTAAACATCATCAAGGTTTTGAGCTCAGAACTGCGCAAATCTGGTGCAACCTAAAATAGTGTAATCTCAGAATTGCGCAAATCTGGTGCAACCTAAAATAGTGTAACTTGTATCATGCATCTCATCACAAGTTAAGAGAAAAATAAACTTATGAAAAGGATGTGATAATACAGCAAAGAAAATTATGGAAGAAACGATTGTATATTTTGGATATCCTTTTCCTCCTATAGCCTTGTAATGGTGGCTCCACCTTTCGGTTGGTCTTTTTCGTGCTGTTCTAATATCATCTTGTAATTTCTCTGAACCAGACTTGAGCTGTTGTAGAAGATAATTATCCTTGAAAAAACTTATTGAGCTCGGACTGAATTAGGCTCGTTGATCATTACTGGCATCTTCCATATTCTTTTCCAATAAATAGAGGGATTATATCGAAAAAGAAGACAAGCGGGCAACAAACTGCGTCACTAGTCTTTTTTGAATTGCAAAACCAATCCTTTTGAACATTACATCCATAAATCCAGTCTGCCGTAAGATATGCTTGAGCAGTTTTGGCGATCATGCAATTCATTGCAGGGAGCTTTCGGGTTTTAAGTACATACGTGATCTTGTTAGGGATGTTTTATTTGATGTACTCAGATGTGCAGGTATTGCCGCTAAGAAAGAGGCACGTGTGAACTTTTTAACTTATCCGCATGAGGGAAGCCGCCCTTGATTTTTGGATGGGTTGGAGGGAAACATGCTTATGTATACTTGACTTGACCTTCACAACAGGGCAAGTTGCCCTTAAAGCTGTTTCAGGAAAAGTGATGAAGCGTTAGAAAGCATGCACTGAGAATCAACATGCCTTCATCCATTTTGCTTTTGATACTTTTGGTTTCTTAACAACAGAAGCTGTTAAAATATTTAAGCTCAAGTTATCAAGTAACGATCCTCATTCTTATAATGCACTTTCATAATATCGTAACCTTTTGATTGGTAGGGGACATACATTTTCTCCATTGGTTATATTTCAAAATAGTCGACTAGTGCTTTCTAGCATTTATTAATGGACTATTGCTTCAATTGAAGAGAAAATTGAATATGACACAATTTCTTAGGGGCCGTTGGGTTGCACCCCAACCCACTCCCACTGTCTCTCATGTGGGTTCCACATTTTTCTTTTTTAAAAAAATAAATAAATCATTTTTACATCACCAATCCTATCAAAAAATAATATATTATACCATCATATCATATAAAAATTATAAACTACTCCACTTTTACTCACTTTTCCAAACATCAACACAATCACATCACAATAACTACTCATTTTTTCAAACTTCAATACAATAATATCACAACAAACCCACTTTTAACCCACCCTCAGTTTAACCCTTTATCCAAACACCAAAACCCAAAACAGGTTACCCTCTACCAGTTTAACCCGTCTTAACCCGCTACCCAAACGCACCCTTGTTTGGATGCGTCCTTATTTTGTTTATTTGGGTCTTGCTGAATCGACTATGATAAAGATGCTCTGCGATTGGTTGCTTTCCATTTATTTTGATTATAAATTGGTGTTATCATATAAGAATTCGTTTAATTTTATTTAGTTGTTTGTGTGGTTTGCGTTTTTCAAGGCAGAGATTCTTCAAATAATGTCGAACAGAATTGTTACGATAAGTACAAAAAAATAGGACAGTATTTGCCACCTTATGAGCTCATCAAATAATTGAATTATTTCATTAGAATTGTCACCTCAATCAAAATGTCCAATATTCCAACTTTTATAAATAGCTTATATTTCAATATTTCTGATTTATGAAAGAAAAAGAAGAGATAAGAAATATGCGAAAATCGATAGGTAATGGCCCGATCGATCAGGCAGACGTTGAAGGTTAGGGCTTTACGTTCTCTATCGAGTTTTGGAGAGAAAGGAGTGTTGCGGAGTCGTCCTAGGGGATGAAGAGCATTCGTATGGCCACTCGTGGTCGATTTTGAAGGGGTATGTAGGTGAGATATACATATCAATTAACGAATTTGATGCTATTCGACGTAAATCCATCGAAAGAAGCATTTTTTTTAAAGTTGTACACATAAAATGCAAGGATAGGCGTAAAATATTCAAAAAAATAATGCCGCATTTCAAACTATCTCAAGAAGATGTCATCCAGTTGATCGATCTCTCTGCTACGGTTGATCCAAGGAAAGTGAAAGACCTCACACTTTCAAACCACCGGTAAGAAGCATGCTGCCAAGCAAGCAGGAGAAGTTCGCGACAACGATCAACTAGCCTCAATCGATCATCGGACTCAAGTTGATCGATCAACTCTGTTACATGCGCCATCCGCGGTTCGTTTTTCTATTACTTTCTAATAAAATAACATCCAATTAGATGTTCATTAGGTGTATTTGAGTAAAACAATTGCAAATGATGAGCCTTGTCCAATATGCCACAAATCATGCTTGGACGTTTTTGGGGAACATGCAGTTCATTGTCGTGAACTCCCATGTTTTAAATATAGACATGATTTTGTAAGGGATGTCCTTTATGACGTTCTCAGACATGCTGGAGTTGCTTCCAAGAAAGAAACACCTGTGAATTTTTTGACGGATCCACAAGGCGGGAGATCGACATTCAGACCAGCAGATGTTTTGATATTTGGATGGGCTGGAGGGAAGCATGCATGTGTTGATTTGACTGGAGTTTCTCCATTGGTGAGTCCGATAAGGAGTGATTTTATTGCGGGATACGCTGCACAGAAAGCTGCACCGGATAAAGTTGATAAGCATGAGAATGTTTGTATTGACAATCAACATGTATTCATTCCTTTTGGTTTTGACACCTTCGGATTCTTGGCAACTGAAGCAGTATGGCTCCTCAAAAGGGTCCAAAGAATTATGCATAGCAATGTTATGGTTTTCAGATCTATAGATGTTGTATTTCGAAGAATTGGATTTACCATCCAAAAGGGATTGGCGGCGCAGCTTGTTTCTCGTCTCCCTTCAATCTCTATGTATTTTTTTATCATAGTCTTTATAATTCGAATCATTTTTTTTTCACACGTCTTCGCGGATGAGAAGGTAACAGAATTATTCTATTGCCTTTAAATCTTAGCTAATTCAAGGATATTCCCGTACGTATCATCTATCAGTGAGATGTTCAGACGAAGAATCTGAAAAAAAAGTTAAAAAAGGCATCAATTATAGAAGGCAGTCATGACTCAGGTGGGCATACGGTCCCGTCCACGAGCGTGGATCGTCGGCTGACCAACAGAGTCTGCTGTGCATCCGGAGCCGCTCGATCGTGGAATTTGCACCTTTTTGTGTCTCGCGTGGGAAATACGTACGAGTCCAAAAGGTCATCGTTGGCCTTCGTCGTCTTCTTCGCGTATTCACGTACCACAAAAAAAAGGAAGGGCCCATTTTCCAGACTAAGAAACGAGAGACAACTGCACGCAGCTGCTGAAAGCGATTCCCACTTATCATGATTCCCATCTGTGACCTGCAATCCAATAATGCAACATTTACGTACCCAACAGCCTCATGTGCCCGATTTCAAATCTGATTTTTTTTCTTTTCTCGAGAAAAAAAAATGATGGCCACATGATAAATAAGACTTATTAATTAATATACGGTCCTCGTGTCTCTGGAAAAGCCATATGTGTATTAGCATCTGGCGTACAGTGGATAATTCAAATTCAAAGTTCAAGTGATATAGATGAATACAAAGAAAAGAAGTAGAGGAGGCTTTGAAGGTTATGAGACCTGGGAAAGGTGTTGGATCAGATGACATCCCTGTAGAAGTTTGTAAAGTTTTAGGTGAGCGTGGTTTGACTTGGCTTACGAATCTATTCAATGTTATTTGGCGAAGCAAGAAAATGCCTGAAGATTGGAGGAGGAGTATCGTGGTGCCTCTTTATAAGAACAAAGGAGACATTAAAAATTGTTCAAATTACAGAGGTATCAAGCTGATGAGTCACACTATGAAAATTTGGGAACGGGTGATCGAAAGAAGGTTGAGGCAAGTTTCCCAAATAAAAGAAAACCAATTCGGATTCATGCCAGGTCGCTCAACTATTGAAGCCATCCATTTGTTGAGGAGAACAATGGAGATTTATAGAGCTAAAAGGAAGAATCTCCATATGATCTTTATTGATTTGGAGAAGGCTTATGATTCCGTCCCACGAGAGATACTGTGGAGAGTTTTGGAGAAGAGACAAGTACCTGTCTTATACATTAATCTCATAAAGGATATGTATGATAGGGCTTTATCTTGTGTAAGGACCCCGACGGGGAGGACTGACTATTTTGATATCAACATTGGTTTACATCAAGGTTCAGCTTTGAGTCCATTTCTTTTTACTTTGATTATGGACGAGTTGACAAGTCACATTCAGGATGAGTTACCTTGGTGTATGTTATTTGCTGATGATATTGTGTTGATTGACGAGACTATAGATGGAGTAAATGAGAAGCTTGAGGTTTGGAGACATGCATTGGAGACTAAAGGTTTTCGTATAAGTAGGGCTAAGACGGAATATATGGAATGCACCTTTGATGGAAGCAATGGTGAAGGAATCGAGGTGAAGATTGGTGACGATAAAATTCAGAAGAGAGATTCTTTTAGATATCTGGGATCTATTTTGCAACATGATGAGGAAATTGATGGAGATGTTACTAATAGAATAAATGCAGGCTGGCTAAAGTGGAGAGGAGCCTCCGCTGTTCTCTGTGATAAGAAAATTCCTTTAAAAATTAAAGGAAAGTTTTACAAAGCAGCCGTGAGACCTGCTATGCTTTATGGTTCTGAATGCTGGCATGTGAACCATAGACATGTGCAGAGAATGGTTGTAGCAGAAATGAAAATGCTAAGATGGATGTGTTGACATACACGTAAAGATCGGATTCGGAATGATGCAATCAGAAAGAAAGTTGGTGTAGCTCCGATCGAGGATAAGATGCGAGAAAACCGCTTAAGATGGTTTGGTCATTTGCAAAGAAGGTCAACTGATGCACCGGTTAGGAGATGCGAGCGTTGGGATGTTAAGCTGGCTAAGAGAGGGCGAGGACGGCCCAAGAAGTGTTGGAAAGAGACTATACGAAGGGATCTTAGTTTCTTGGATATAAGTCCGAGATTGACCCAAGATAGATCTGAATGGAGGCGAAGAATCCATGTAGCCGACCCTACTTAATTGTGGGAAAAGGCTTTGTTGTTGTTGTTGTTGCAATACTTGATAAAGTTTTTTTAAGTTCAATTATTGGAACAACTCAAATGGAAATTTACTTCTAAGAGATCACATTCCTGCTGTCCATTTCAGCTGCCCGTCTTTCTAAAAAAAAGTACATCAGGAATGGTGGTTGGGAGTCATTCAAATCATGTGTGATGTCGTGAAGAAAGTCGTTTACGTGCCTTTAATTCAAAGTATGAGAGTGTGTTATAAGAGCGGTGATTACTAGTTGATAACTTGGTTGTAACTATTTTGACATTTGAGTGGTTATTTTTCAATGAGTTCGATTAGACTTAAACCATACGGTTATCGATGAGTTTTCCTTGATATCGGCTCGGATCTTATAAAGTAAAATGTTTCACATGTATACATATGTGATAGATGTTGGAGCAGGCACTATAGGGGCACATATGATATAGCTACGCTGCTTACTTATATCTCTTACAAGGTTAGAGAAAGCGGTAGTTACTTGGTCGACGGGGATCACTGACTAAAGACTAATTGGCAGTTGGATGACTAATAAGATTTAGTCGATTTTGAATCTTTTTAATTATTTTAAATATATAAATCAATTTTATACATATATTCCTATATATTAACACAGATTTCTACATTTTCTATACTTTCATAATGAAATAGAAGAAGTAATTGACTTTAAATATAACATTAAGAATATTACAATAAGTTCGCTTTTAAAAAAATTAAAAATATATAAAAGCTTGACGTAAAAGTCAATCGATTAGTCGAGTACCGACTAATAGCGGACTAAGCCTAATCGAGTCGGCTACCCCCATGAAAAGTGATTGTAAAGAAAGGTAATCATGTGAACATAATTTTTTTAAAAAAATAATTATTAATTTAATCGTTATTAATTTTGAGAGAAAGTCGAAAATGACATTTCAATCGATTTGGGAGAAGGGAGTTGCATTCATCTCCCTCCAACTTGCATCCATACTGACTTCAAGAAATTATTATTATTATTATTATTATTATTATTATTACTATTATTATTATAAATAATCCGACTATCAAATAGAAATATATTTTATTGTATTCTCTTAAGTGATACATTGATTTCTATAATCCTTATGAAAAATTAATTAGTTGTTAATCTCACGATTACAATGAATGAAATTAGAAGAATTCACTTCTAATTTATCAGTTCATAAACAATTTAAAGCGTTAGATGTTAACCTTTATCATTGGAATGCCGCCAACTAAGTACAAATATGTTCGTATCAGTCCACTATCATATCCATTTTTAAGTGGATATGCATAGCCATGTATTTTTATTGTGTCGATACTAATAATGATAAATAGATGAGCTTTTTGTGGACAAAAATATAAACACAAATATAATTTCATTTTTTTATAAGGATGTGGACGTGATTATAATTTTTTGTTTGGATACGTATATGGACGTATGTTAAAATACTTAGAAAATTCTGAAAATATCAAAAAAAAAATACATCACATGTGCTTTATCGATCATCTATAACTTACACAAATTTTCACCCATAAATATTTTGTCTTCAAATCTAAAAAAATAAAATAATATGCGCACGTGTAATAATAGCGGTAGTGAGGAGGTTGAGGCGAGGAGTTACCTGAGGAGAGGTGGCGTAACGATGTCTAGGAGATGGAGGGAGGGCACTAGGTAAAAAAAGGAAGAGATCGATTCCATTAGTTTTTTAATGAAGTACTTATAAATGTCCCCGCTAATGAAATGAATCCAGCATCGCTGGATGGATGAGTTACAGAATTTAAAATGATCTAAAATTTAAATCCACACTTTATTTCATTTTATTTTATAAGTATGTTTTGATTTATATTTTAATTAGAAATGTATGCACTTTTCACGTTTCCTTATTCTCTTGATAAATTACCCATTCCAATAAAAAAACATCGGATAAAATAATGGAAGAAATTATTTGATGTTGCAGAGGTAAGGTATGCATTTATTTCCCTAACCCTAACCATGCATGTTAAATATGCTGATACGACAACATTGTGCAAAGTGCAAACAACCATTTTAAAAAACAGAAAAGAAAAAGCATATTCTGCATTTGAATTCATAGGGGCAATGAATAGACTACCGGTTTCGATGTAGATCTGAAGAATGGAGAAGCTGTGATCGTTTGTTGTCCTATAAGCTGATCATCACGTTCTCGCATTAAATACACACCACCATTGGTCTTCAAATCAACAAATAAATTAGAATAAATTACAAAAAAATCTTTGAATTATATACCTGATTTCAATGCCATACATGAAATTTAAAAAATAACAATGTGGTACTTGAATTTTCAAATTTGTCTCAATGTGATCCTTCACCATAAAAGTTTAGTTGATTATTTTATCATTTTAACCTTAAGTTTCAATAGTCAGGGATCATATTGAGACGAATTTGAAAGTTCCGGTACCGCATTGTTATTTTTAAAAGTTCAGGTATTGAAATTAGGTCTATAGTTCTGGATTTTTTTTTGTAATTTACTCTGATAATGGGCCCCTTGTTTGGCTTCGTTTGTTTTTTTTTCTTTGCACTTGAAATCTTACATATCATTTAGTTTTCATCCTACACAAGTAGGACACATTGTCCCTCGCTCGTTGCATGAATGACAACACTGCTACGGTTGGTGAGATCAGCATTTGTATCAACTCAGAACAAATCAGACTAAGCTTAATTGATTGGCCAGATGAGTCGAACTGACTTTCAAAAAATTGAACACACACATATGAGGTTAAAATCTTACACCATGATGTATGTAACTTGCATAGACCCACTCCTCCTTCCCTCTATTTTTTTTTTGAAATGAATCCACAGGAGAATACATATAATATTAAGTGGAATATACGTTTCATATTTCGTGAAAAAGTGACATCAATAACATGTTCATCCGAATGAACCGATTTCAACTATTTTGAGACTGTTAAAATTGAATTTGTCTTGATGTATAAGTTAGGATCATCGAATTGAATTGAAATTCGAATGACATCATGGTAATATATTGTAAGGTTTTTATCAGTTGTGCCCCTCCGAGATATTTCAATATCAATTATGCCCCTACCTTTTCGAGAATATCAGTTGTACCCCCAATTTCTTCTCATTCTATCACTTGTGCCCCTCGGGTTAGTTTCCATCCATAATACAAACGAACGTTAACTTCAAGGACACAAGTGGAATTAATTGAAAAAATGGACAGAAATGACCAACTCTTTTTTTTTCTTCCTCCCTCATCCTCTTCCTCCCCCTTCTCTTTCTTTTCCCAGCCACCTGCTCCTCCAGCGGCTCTTCCTGACCGCCCTCAGCCCATCCCTTCACCCCATCTCCTCCCCCCACACCTGCGCCTCCCCCTCTGCGCACGAACTCGTCCCTCCGCCCCGAGCTCCTCCACGACCCTTGCACCTCCGCCCCGGCTCCTCCACGACCCCCTAGCCCCTGCCTCCTTCGCCCCTGCTTCCTCCCCTTGCCGCCCCCGCACCTTCCCCTCGCGTTGCACATCCCCTTGCCCCTGCCACCCTCGTGACCCCGCGCCTCCCCCTTCCCATGCCGAGTCGCCCCCTGCGCCTCCTCCTGCCCCCTTCGCCCCAACTCTCTGGGCCTCCCCCTATCCCGTGCCTCCCCCTGCCCCGCGCATCCCCTTGTCCTCGCCACTACCGCCACCACCCCCTTCCCCTGCCCCGCGCCTCCCCCTATCCCCACTGCCCCCCTCCCCCTCCCTCTGCCACACACCCCCAGGTCGCTCCATGCCCTGCCTCTCCCCCGCTCCCTAGCCACGCAGCCCCCGCGCCCCCTTCCCCTCCCCTCGCGCCCCCTCGCCCCGCCGCCCCTAGGCTGCCCCCAGGTCCCCCCCCGCCCCTAGGTCGCCCCCTAACCTCGCTGCCCCCACGCCACCAGGTCGCCCCTTGCCCCGCCGCCCCCGTGCACCCAGGTCACCCCCCAAGGCTTTCAGTATTTGTTAAGTTTAAATAGAGTTTTGACTAATTGATTCATGAAAATTCACCGAAAAATTCAATAAAATTCACTGTTTGATCCGTAATGAGTGATATATTCGTGAAAATGCAAAAAATTTAAAGATTCGATGGATGCATGAAGGTGTAACTAAAAGAGAAAAATTATGAAGAAAGGAAGAAGAACAAATGGAGGAGGAAGAAGATGAAGAAGATGTATGGACAATTATACCCTTCTTAACTGCAGCATGGTTTGAAAAATCATGGTTAAGTCAACTCATTGACGGTTAAACTAACGGAGGGGCACAACTGATAGAATGACAAGAAGTTAGGGGCACAACTGATATTTTCAAAAAGATATAGGCATAACTGATATTGCAATATCTCGGAGGGGCACAGCTGATAAAAACCCTATATTGTAACCATCGTGACTTTTTAAAAAAAAACTAAAAATTCAAATATGTTAATATCCTCCAACCAGATTTCCATCTGTTACATATAACCATTATTGCATTATTGAATAACCATTTGAAGGAGTTTTATTACACCCATCAACTTATCTCATTATCAACTATTAAAAAGATCATAAGGTCTTAAATTTTATTGATAAGTAAGTGTAAACTATATATTTCCAAAAGAAAACAAGAGCATACAAAAATGGGGGGCTAATAGTCCTAGCGAGATTTGAACATAGTCACTTTGAGAGCAATAAGCAAGAAGGAATCTGATGGGTATAAAAACTCAGGTTCCATCCTATATCCTTATCTGAGTGTAAGTGTTGACGATGTCGTCGAAGTAGTCCATAATCGATTACGCTCACGCCAGATGTGCCACACCGCAACCGCGAGGAGAGTAGCAATAGAAGAACGGGCGCTTGGGGGTCCAAACTGAGGACCTCGGCGATCACATCGGGAAGATTGGTAGCAGGGGTCACCGGCAAGGCAAGGACAGAGCAGGAGTCGTGCCATACAGTAGAGGAGTAGGGGCATAAGAACAACATGTGATCGTGGGTTTCAACCGCTATGGAGCAAAGTCTACATGTGTTCAGGAAGATTCATGCCCACATTTGTGTGCAAGGCATGAGAGAGAGAGAGAGAGGAATAGAGGGAGAGAATTAAAGGGAGAGAGAGGGATCTCATAGGAGATTCTTTTCTTCATGGGAGACGACGATGTCGAATCGGAGAAAAAGGAAAGTACGCATACGATATCAGACGGAATCATAACGGTCACGACAAAGAGAGTCAAAGTTTGGACTGAATATATATATATATATATATATCTATGTATGTATGTATGTATGTATGTATGTATGTATGTATCGGTCTAGGAATACGATCTCTGAATTTATGTGTCGGAATTTAGGTTAGCTTACGGGTTTATTGATTTGATTTAAATAAACCTCTTTGGATAATATCCATACATAATCAATAGATGTGAGAGAGGACATATGTAATGGACTTGTAGGACAATATCTTTATAGTCGATCCCACGCTTAATCATGAGTTCGGTTGGAAACAACATTTTCTGTGGTGCGAAATATAATAAAGGGATTTGGTGATTATTATTTTCTTGTGATAGAAAAATATACACTATAGTCCAGGCTTTTAATTAGAAAAGCATGCGAGAAATACATACTCTTTTGGGAACCATTAAGAAAGATTTAGTAACAAACAATCGCATATGGTACGCCCGGAAATCTGTACTCCTCAGAGATAGATATCAATACCACGCATTTACACATTTTATTATGTAGAAAATTTAATTATAATATTTCTTTTACAAAGCAATTCCACTTTCATCGATTTTTTATCTCGATGACATAATATTGCCATGTCGTATTCTTTTACTCTGTGATGAAACTAACATCACACCACAAATTTCCTTATATTGTGTTAGCGTTTTTTCTTGATATGTTTATACCATACCATATAATATATACACTATGAGACTCTGCTTTTATGTTTCCGTCTAATTTTCTTCTATTGTTTCGCCGATCATTCTTCCTCTTTGTTTGGTATTGTGATCTTTTCATAGTTTTTTTTGATGAATTACGGAATTTTGTTCGTGTAGAGATATATTATAAAAACATGACATTAGCATGATTTCGAGGCATTTTCTTGTGGAACTAAACTCAATATGGAGGTTTTGAATAGATGAATGTAAGATCCATCAGTGTTGCCCACCAAGAACATGCATATTGTACTGTTCGAGAAATCCGTCATCTCCTTCAACACTTCCTCCTTTATCCTCTCTAGCTTCTTCTTTATTGCATGGAGAGTATTCACAAGTCCCTCTAACACAAATGTATTCTTCACTTGTTATCATAAGTTGGTCACTCTTCCCGTCGAAGGGTTTCTCGAAAAAAATGCACCCTTCCATTTGAACTTCACCATCATATCACATCGTATTAGTGTGACTTTCTAACACGATTGACTTGACATTTCAATAGAACTAGATCTCCACCAATCACCTCGAAAAAGATGAAATCTTTTCACTTTGCAATATCTGAAAAATCAAAGCAGAATCCTCCTGATTAGAATGATCGAACTCATCCAAAGTGTCAAAAAACCCTATCTAAACTCATAGGTCTCCTCGATTAAACTACTAATGCTCCTCGTCTCAGTGGTTCTTCAGAACAATCAATTCTTGACGCCCTTTAAAGAACGCATGCTTGTTGTGTCACATCCTCTTGTTGATGTTGAATCTTAATCTGATACAGGTTGTTGGGAATCAATTAGATGTACAATCAACCACCGTGGAGCATGTGAAGAAAAGTACACAAGATATGACAGTGATCGGTCTCCTTTCACCACCACCTGATAAGAAAATTCACTAAGAAGACGTGTAATACCTCACTCTCTTCTTTTCTTCTCTCATCTCTCTTGTTGTTGTGTCATGTCTTGTGTTGTGTTGTGATAATGCACCCACCCATATATATGTAGTGTAAGCATGGAAGGCCGTAGATATCGAGACGAGACCGATATGAGTACTGATATGGCAATATTCCTCCTTTTCAGGCATTTCCTTCACAAAAGAGCATCGATATGGACGATATTTCAGTGATATATCGCCGAAATATCGTCGAAATATCAAATCAACATAATATAGAAATGATATCGAAATCGATATGACCTTCCATGAGTGTAAGTACATGTAACACCTAATCCTAAATGGATTCCCTATAGAATATAATTCAGTTCTTATAATAATTAGGAGTGTACTTCCTTTAGGATTCCTAAACCCTAAAAGTCCACTTAATCTTAAATAGTAGTTTGTTTGGGATCTCCTAAAAGTCCACTCCTCACATGGACCATAGACACATCAACGAAATATAACTTTCCATCAATTTGTTGCACATTTATGGAAATTTATCTCTTGTGGACTGCTTGTATTATGAAATGAGGCAAAACCTTTAAATCAAAGTCATGATGCAATAAAGATATATCTTAGAGCAATATCACAAGTTTAGCATAAAAGAAGGCAGTGACACACAAGAAGTACAATGCACACACAATTAATTGCATCATTAACCTGTCCATAATCCTGCATCTAAAACTCACAAGGTTTGAGAACGAGTTATACGAATGAGGGATTAGTACTTGATATCTTGAACGTAAGCATTTTAAGAGGTTGTCAACGGACACAATCAGACCCGAATTCAATAAGTCGTCAGGATCGGTTTCCTCGATAATGGTCTGGAGACCTAAGCTTGGAACATTATTACAGTTAGATTGGTGGCTCTCCTCTTCGAGATATAAAGAAACTTATTGTCCCCTCGTGTTTAGGGTGGAGCATTGGGCTCGACCCAGCCCAACCTGGGAAAGCCCGTCTCGAGCCCATTATTTTTTCGTAGGCTTTGGACCAAGTCGAGGCCCACTTTTTTAGCAAACCGAGGACACGAGCTTGACCCAAGGCCCACGGGATTGGGTTCATGTTGGTTTCAGCCCGCACTTATTTTGATCTCATGAAGTTGCACTTTGATTCCAATTTATTGTTGTGATATAATTCATCCATAATACAATAATAATAGATGTATTATTATGATATAATATTACTATTCATGAATGAAGGAAATATTGGATGAATTGTGACTATAAGTTTATGTTCTCCAATTTAGTTCTAATATGATTTACATGTGGATTGTTGTACATGGATTGTTGAAATCTGGAAATATTCTGCAGAATTCTTTTCCATGTGATCGAATCGTGATGGAATTTAGTTTAGTAATAGCATATTGCAAAAGTTTGTTAGACTATAAACTATTAAAAGATGATAGCATATGGCCTAAGCATGATATTTTGAAATGTGATGGCTCGGGCCCATCCCATTTGTACTTTGGGTTTGAGCCTGACCTAGTCCGAGCATGATATTTTTGAAATATGAGAGTCTGAGTCCGATTCATTTGTACATTGGATTCGGATCGGGTCCGAGCTTTTGCGAGTTGGGTAAAGGTCAGTCCAGATCTGCCCGACCCAATGCTCCACTCTACTCGTGTTTAGTCAAATCATCTTCCTTCTTCTTTATTGTTAATTCGAAGTAAAATATTTTTTTTCTAAGCTGATAGTGGCAGTTATTTTTGATTAAAAAAGGAACATTTAAGGAGGTTGTAACTATAGAATAATTAGCTAACACAACTCTTAGACTTTCAGACGTGTGGAAGCCTTGTGCTAATTTCATTGTCTAAGATCATGCTCGCGATAACTAAGCTAAAAATAATAATCTGCCTAAAAGGATAGATAAAATCTCAACATCAGATCTATAGAACGAACGAGTCATTTCATGTCACTCCACTACACTGGAGCATTTAATTGCGGGATTTACAGTAGGTCATAAACAATGGGGTCATGCCCTCTACGATGGATGTTATGTTAATTAGGGTAAATTACAATTTGCATCCTCATCCATAGGTCCGGTCTTAGAATGGGTCTACATCTTTAAATTGTAACGATTCGGGTCCCAAGACGTTAACGTAATGAATTTTTTGGGACTGGTGACGAATATACTCTTGTTTAAAAGTTGGAACCCAACCCCCCATTCCCTTCCCGACAACGGTATATTCGTCATGAACCTCAAAAAATCCATTGCCTAAACGGACCCGAGACCTGAATTGTTACAATTTAAAGATGGAGATCCATTCTGAGATCGAACCTATAGATGATGGAGACTCAAATTGTAATTTACCTTATTAATTATATATCACGTACTTTTAGAGATTTAAGGTTTTATTATTGCCAGAGAGAGATAAATATAATAGCACGTTAATGTTTATACAAATATCATGTTAAAATTTACAATGCGGCGTGTTTATATAATAATAATTTGGTGGTTTCTTAAGATGAAAAGAACATGTTATTAATCCGATGACCCAAAATAAACTGATGATAACCTCTAAAGCCTTAACACAGAGGGAGAGAGAGAGACGTGTCCCCTCACTCTACTCTTGCATCTTATCTCTGACTTAGTGATTTTGACATCGATGGTCTCCATCGCGTCCTATATCCATGTTTATTTTTAAAGTGCATGGATATAATTTCCAGTGACATGTGAAACGAATATCGTTTATATAGGAAAAAATGGGTCATATGTGGCTGCCCCCTAGGGGCAGCCAACATGGCTGCCCCTGCTTTATTTGGGCAAAATTTTTTATTTTTTGAAAAATAACACCATTTACATTCATCCCTATATCCCTCCTATATACCATTCGAATTTCGTCAGAAACAGAGACTCCTACGGCCTCCATCCGGACAGTAATTTTTTAACGGTAACAGGATTTTTTTAAATCGATACCATCGAGATGGAGGCCGTAGGAGTCTCTGTTTCTGACGAAATTCGAATGGCATGTAGGAGGGATATATGGATGAATATACATGATTTTATTTTTCAAAAAAAATATAAAAAAACGCCGAAAAATGGGGCGGGGGCAGCCCCATTTTTCCTATATATATATCGCTCCTCAAGGCAGCGTCACAAGAAATGTTGGAGGGACGGAAGTGGATGCAACAACGCTGGAGGAGGGGGCGCGCAACCAGCACGTGTGGGTGGCGTCGCCCGGAGGAAGTCGAGAGGAAGCAGCGCACGTCGCCGGGAGGAAGCAGCGCTCGTGGGTGGGAGCGTACAGAGTGAGGTGTAAGGTTAGGTTATTTTGGAAGGAGGAGGGGGAGAGACGTAACGTGGGTTTTTTTTGGAAAAGGGGAGAGAGAGAGAAGCATATTGTGGGATTAAATCCAATGGTTGGAGGTTACTTCATCCGACGGTTGAAAGATAGGGAGGAGGAAACTTGCCTCCTCATGAGAGGAGGCTCCCTATTCCCTATATATATATATATATATATATATATATATATATATATATATATATATAGGGTAAAATGGGGCTGCCCCCAGGGAGTAGCCAACTTGGCTACTCCCACCCCTATTTTCCCCTCATTTTTTTATTTTTTTGAAAAAATAAAAATTTGTATATTCATCATTATATCCCTCTAACATTCTATTAAAATTTCGTCAGAAACAGAGACTCCTAAGCCCTCCATCCAGATGTCATTTTTTTAACGGTCGCAGGATTTTTTAAATCGACCATGCTTGGATGGAGGCCGTAGGAGTCTCTGTTTCTGACGAAATTTTAATAGAATGTGAGAGGGATATAATGATGAATATACAAATTTTTATTTTCCAAAAAAATAAAAAAATGAGGGAAAAATAGGGGTGGGAGTAGCCAAGTTGGCTACTCCCTGGGGGCAGCCCCATTTACCTCATATATATATATATATATATATATATATATATATATATGGGTAAAATGGGGCTGCCCCCAGGGGGTAGCTAACTTAGCTACCCCCGCCCCATTTTCTCCATGTTTTTTATTTTTTTTTGAAAATTTATTCCATGAATATTCATCACTATATCCCTATATTGTGTCATTAAAATTTCATTTGAAACAGAGACTCCTACGACCTCCATCCAGATAGTCATTTTTTTAACGGTAACAGGATTTTTTAAATCGACCCCGTTTGGATGGAGGTCGTAGGAGTCTCTATTTCGCATGAAATTTGAATTACATAATATAAGTATTTAATAATGAATTTACACGGTTTTAGATTTCAAAAAAAATAAAAAAAATTTGTAAAAAAGGGCGGGGGGAGCTAAGTTAGCTCCCCCTAGGGGGCATACACATTTTACCCTATATATATATATATATATATGGGTACAATGGGGCTGCCCCCTGGGAGTAGCCAACTTGGCTACTCCCACCCCTATTTTTCCCTCATTTTTTTATTTCTTTGAAAAAATAAAAATTTGTATATTCATCACTATATCCCTCTAACATTCTATTAGAATTTCGTCAGAAACAGAGACTCCTAGGCCCTCCATCCAGACGCTATTTTTTTAACGGTCGCAAGATTTTTTAAATCGACCCTTTACACACACTAAAAAATACCAAGACAT